>JABYQM010000017.1:0-470824 GCA_022606115.1 Daedaleopsis nitida
GTTCGCATTCTGCGTCGCGGGGTCTGCCGGGATGTTGTACAGATCCTGGAGACACTTCGGAGTCATAGCGTCCGCGCAGCCTGGGTCGGCTTGGCCCGCGCGCGCGGTCAGCGTGCCGTTGCGCGACGAGCCCGTGTTGTATACCGCAGAAATGCCGCCCTTGGTCGCCTGTACAGGGAACCTACGCGCACGGCCATTCGCATCAGTTTCACCCTTCTGCATTGCCTCCCATCCTCCCATCCTCCCAGACATCCCGAGCCCACAGCGAACAAGAACGGATGACTCACGCAGTCGCAGGGTACACGAAGTCAACGAACGGCTTCACGCTCTTGGGGAGGGAGTACGCCAATGTGCGGACTGCGGTGACGCCAGTATCCGCGTTCTTGTATACAGTGAAGTCGGCGTCGAGGAGCGCGTTTGCCTGCGCGACGGGCACCTCAATATTCAGCCACTGATTCGTCGCACCTGCCGTTGCCTTGACCCCGTTCTGCTCCAACCACCCGTTTACCGCCGTGAGTGCGCTCTTGCTAGGCGCAGTGAGCTCCTCGACCTGCGTGCGCACGCGCGGATGCACCGGTCAGCGCCGCGCGCGCGCGAAGTATCCAGATAGGCGTGCACGTACCTGGGCCTTGCTGAGCCATTTGCGATAGTTCTGGCTGCCAGGGGTGCTGACGTCGAGCAGCTTCTGCACGAGGGGCGCGGAGTCCGTCTTGAGCGCGATTGAGAGGTTGAGAACGTCGTCCGGGTTCGCGGCGCCGTTTGCCTTGTAGCCCGCGGGTGCGGCCGCGCGCCTGTCGTGGAGGTGGAACGTGTCAGGAGTGGGCGCGCCCAGCGCGAGCGCGAAGAAGGAAAAAGCAAGCAGGCCGGCTGCAACCATCTTGGGTGGCTGTCGAAACGAGAACGAGAGGGAGAGGAAGAGGAAGAGGAAGAGGAAGAAAGGGGGCGAGGACCAGGCCAGGTGAAATAGAAGGGCGTTAGGGCGTTACCGTCGTCTCTAGCGTACCTTGGGCCAAGCGGAGGAAGACGTTTGGAGCAGCGCCGGCTATATAAGAGAAGACACGAGTGGGGGCGGGTCCTTGGCGGGTCCAAACTGTCGAACGTAAAGGATGGTCATAGGCGATGGACGCTGTACGCCAGCGATGTCGGATGGTGATGCATCATCTCCCTTCTCGTCTCGCGCGATCCTGTGATTGGGCTGCCCTCGCTGAGTCGAGAGCCGACAACACCAAACACAAGTGGAATTGGCCTATCGGGGCACACGATACTACCGCGTTCTTGAGGTGTTCTCCAAGACGTCGGGAGGAGGCATTCTAGAGGCGCCGCCATTTCCGACCCATATCCTCCGGGCTCCCATATCCAATGTCCATGACCAAAAGTCCATATCGCGCTCAATCTCGGAATTTACTTACATAGGCGACTGCGCGCGATGCCCAGCCGCAGTGCTTGAAGTTATTGATCACGATCAGCATGAAGGGTTCCTCGACTTTGATGGGAATTCGTATGCTCCTGTGTGCGGAGTCGACTGGGATGTGCTAGTAGCGAGTTATAGGGAAAATTAAGAGAGCAGGAGCGAGGGAACATGAGGTGAGGTCGGCCGTATATAAGGCCTATATAAGGCGGAACGGTGACAGGTGTGGAGCGAAATCGAAGACGAACATATTTGCCTCCTAAACTGGCCGGTTCTTCAGCGCCTTGGTGTGAGTGCGGCCTTACCAGTGTGGTAATATTAATCAGGAAGCCTCGAGCTTGCCAATGTCACTGTGCATCATCTGTTCCCTCACAGCCCCCCATAGCATGGCCCTTGCCCAGGATGCTCGCATCCACGATCAGTAGCACTCGTTCGCTACATGTGCAATCTCAGTAGCGTCCACAAGACGCGTTGGAGCTTGCATGCAGAGAAATCGCCCGATGAGTTGAAACGTGGTTGACGAGAGTTCGGTGTAGAAGTACATACGTCAGGTAGCTAGTCCTAAGAAGATACATATAGTCAAGGGATAGGTACTATGTCCGATATCGAGTCCAAGGGATAGGAGAACAGGAACAGGAGTCGAGAGTTGTCTGTACAAGGGCACGCACAAGCAGCCACTGGCAAGAAGGAGTGAAGCAGCTTAATCGACGAGGTAGCCGACGCCAATGCGCGCGTCGAGGATCCCTCTCGCCGCCAAGTCCGGGAAGCGCGACCTCAGCGTGCGAGGAACGTCTTGATGACGGATGAAGTTCCCCGTGGGGTTGTGGGTGAGCGTGACGTTCCGGAGGGTCTTGAGCCAGTACCTAGACAGCCGTTCGTTCATCGCGACCCAGGCCTGCCCCGTCGCCGTCTCGTTGGCGGTGTCGAGCGTGAAGTCGACCGCGATTTGCGCGATCGGGAGGGCCTGCATCGCGTCGAACAGACGCGACACCCAGTCCATCACGTCCACGTTGATGATATACAGATGGACGGCTGAGAGAGCGTACTGGGTCTGGATGACCGACAGGAAGCGAGGTATGAGGTCTGTGACACAATCAGCCCGAGCGCGAATTGTGCGTTCGGAGAGACACTCACCGTAATGGTACCTCTCGGTGATCATGGGAGAGATCGTGAGGGTCTGCAGAGAGACCTTGCAGTTCGCGAGGTGCGCAAGAAACTTCTCGACGACGACGAGTCCCTGCAGTGAGACGTGCAGCAGCTGCAGCTCGCGGAGGGTCGTACTGTTGCCGAGCCACGAAAATGCATCCTCGTATTCTTTCTCGCCGACCAGGTAGTCGAGCCGGAGCATCCGCAGCGACAAGGGCTTCGCTTCCCATTTCTCCATACTCCACGTGGGCCGCCTGGCCCAGCGGACGTGCGACAGGGTGAGCGCGGTGAGCGAGGGCAGGTAGTGCGCCATCTCGTGGATCTCCTGCGCGCGCAGGAACTCGCAGTTCTTGAGCTCGAGCTCGGTGACCTGCTGGAAGCCCTTGAACCTGGTCCAGAACCGGGTGTCGTCCTTGTGGAAAACCAAGCTATGGATATTCTCGAACTTCAGCGTGCGCACATTCGGCACGAGGTGGACGAGCTGCGCGGGCATACCGAGAACCCAGCCCGGTACATCTTTGCAAGCGTAGTCGTGGTTCCCGCGGATGTGCAGCTCGCGGACGGCTCCGCGGAGGCTTGCGTTGGTGTCCAGTTCGAGGACTCTCACCAAACTCGCCATCGCATTTTGACTAGACAGGCACGGGGACACGTAGATGTCGCGCTGGCACAGGGACTTCCACTTGCGGCAGGTGTACAGGCATGACAGCTGGTCTGCACGGTCGAGTTTGTCGAAGACGAGGATGAGCAACTCGGGCGGAAGAGTGCGTGAGTTCATCTTAACCAACTGAAGCACAGGCGGTGAGTTTTCCGGACCGATGGGCTGCGAACATGCTACCAGCACTCACAGCGTTTGATTCAGTGATCCGAGTTGACAGTAGTGAGAAGGTCGCTGCTGAAGCTAGGGACGCTTGTCTAGAGGTCAAAGGTCAACACGATGCTACCCACAGGGTAATGGCAAGTTGGTAGACGTACCTGGAGCTGTTGCGCAACACGCGGCTAGAGAGAGAGTTGCCTCGAGGTGAGTTTCAGTCAGTCGGGAGGCAGTACTTCTATGCCCTGCGCGAACTACCAAGCTTCAGGTACGCGGTGACTCTGCGTGACGAGACGAGTTGGTAGCGGGTTTCGACAATGCAAGGGTGTGAAGAGTGGTGGCAGAGGTGTGGGAGGAGAGCAAGGAGTATAAAGCTAATCAGAGCGAGAGACTTCCTGCCGAACTCCGGGAAGTTACGAGGGCGGGGAAGCGCTCCTTTATACTCCCGCCGCTACGCTTGGACCGCGAGCATTTCAGGATAGGAGCCACGCTGCGTAGGCGGGTGTATCGAACAGGGATGTCATATTTGGCAGGATTGGCCAATTACCGATGGCCAGTGCCCAATGTCGCAATTGTGAACCGTGATCCTGTGCTGTGCGAAAGCCCAAAGCTGTCATGAAAGCTCGAGCCGTGCGCGGATGTCGTTGAGTGGCACTTACCCGTAGAGTAAGAAACTTTGTTACAAGTCTTCATATCGATCTGCAGAGATCGATCTTTGGGCTAACAGGAGAATACGTCGTGGTCGGGAGCAGGACAGAAACATTCATGATCGTGAGAGCGCAGTTGCGGCGACTTAGATTCACCCCGGAACGACCCGACGAATCCCTTAGTTGCTTCCTCGTCTCAGTCGCATTGCGATACATGTGTATGATGCGCTCAGCGCCCCGAGGACTACATTCATAGTTCCACAACTCTGTGGTATCCACGTACACGATGTGTCTCGGAACTTGTACTCACGACTGCCAAAGCTGGCGCCTGCGGGCCCGTACGTACAGGCGGTCGCGGGTGGACCCAGGACAAGTGTCAAACTGTGGGCAGATGCAATCACTCGCATGGTGCATTGGAATCTTGATGATGATCATGATTACTGAGATGTTGTCTTGTTTGTGAACACCGACTGACAGTTGTTCGGCGACGTTCAGCGCTCGGCAGCGACAGGCGCACGTCAGATGGGTTGCCCAGTGAAGGCTCCAGCGAGGATATAATAGAAGACAATGAGCTACATTAAATTACAACCACAGCGCGCGAAAGCTTGTGAATGGTATACCAAGTCTGAAAGCGTTTACTTATTCAATGAACCGATCACCGACTCCGGCGCGTATCGGGGAATGACCTGAAAAGACGAGTCAGTCACCGTGCTCGACAAAGCCGAGACAGGAAAAGCGGACCTTGGGATCGTGGAGCATGTTGAACTCCTCCGTCGCATCGCGGCCGGCATACAGGAGAATGGCCTTCTCCCCCCAGGGTGGTCGGGCAGGAAGCTCGTCACGTCGAGCACCTTGCCGTCGATGATCACCCAACAGTCGTCCTTCTTGTTGTGCTTCGCGACGTCTTCGGCACTATATGCTAAGCCCCCTGACGGAGCCGCCGCGCTCTTCGCCCCCGAATCAGTCTTCTTTTCTTCTGATGCAGCAGCGGTCGCGGGCTTCGAGCTCGAGCTCTCTGCTCCGAGGTGACCAGCGACCGCACCGAGACGACCGGCGGCCTTCTCCGCGACGGGCCCGAGCCTCTGGAGCAGATACGACGCGGCGGAGTCACCACTGACGCGACCGAAGACAACGCAACCGAGCAGAGAGCTGCCGCCAAGACGGTTGGCACCGTGGACACCGCCCGCTACCTCACCGGCAGCGAAGAGACCGGCGATGGGCTTGCCAGACTTGTCCAGGACGCGAGACTCGGCGTCGATCTCAAGACCACCCATGGTGTAGTGGAGAACTGGGGTCATAATCGCGACGTTGAAGTAGTCGTCCATCTTCCACTCGCCGGGCGTGAAGAACTTCTTGCCGAAGGGGTCCTTCTTTGTTCTCGAGACCTCGTTGTAGTCGTCGAACGTCTTATTGAGGGCTTCGGGCGTGATACCCATCTCCTTCGCGAGAGCGTCGCCGCTCTCGAAGCGCTTCATCAGCCCACGGCCGACGTAATGCTTGCAGTGCCACTCAATCTCCTTGGAGGCGGGGCCATTGAGGACAAGGCGGATGGGGAACTGCACAGGGTCGGGGACGGTCAGATCTGTCGAAAA
This sequence comes from Daedaleopsis nitida, assembly GCA_022606115.1. Taxonomy (NCBI): domain Eukaryota; kingdom Fungi; phylum Basidiomycota; class Agaricomycetes; order Polyporales; family Polyporaceae; genus Daedaleopsis; species Daedaleopsis nitida. The sequence continues at coordinate 5,605 of JABYQM010000017.1, forward strand.
CGTGTACGGGGAAAACGACGTACCTTGCCGTTCTCCCACATCTTGCCAGTAACAAAGTCACGGTGCTGCAGCTCGTCGACGAAACGCTTGCCAGTGTTGTCGAGGAGCAGGCCGCCAACACCACGGAGCGCCTCTGCGGCCAAGAACTTGACCTTCGCATTGGGGTCATTGGGGTCGACGAGACCAGTCGGGTGCACTTGGACCTTCTCGAGGTCGACCGCGTTCGCACCGATCGCCAGGGCGAGCTTGTGGCCGTCTCCGGTGCAGTGCTCACCGTTTGTCGTAGGGAGATCCCAGAACTCAGGACGGTACTTCTTCAGGAGCGAGTCGGACGTGAAGTCTGCGGCATATCCACCTGTGGCGAGGACAACGGGGCCGTACGCGGTCTCGGTCTTGCCGTTGTGCTGGTACTCGACACCGATGATGGTGCCGGACTCATCCTTGACGAGCTGGGTGACGCGCGCCTTCTTCTTGATCTTGACACGGTCGGGACTGCTCTCGGCGAGGTCCTCGAGACGCTCCATCTGCGCGTACGTGATCACCATACCGGGGAACTGCGCGTTGCCTCGGTGTGTTCGGGGATGAGAGTGGCCACCAAGACGGGCAACCTTGGAGAGGTCAAGGCCAAACTTGTCCTGTAGCCAATTGACGGCGTCGCCGGAGCGGCCAGTGAGAACGCGAATGAGATCGTCACGGGCGAGGTCGCGAGCCTGCGTGGGCTGCGTTAGTACAAGACGGCTATGAACTATGCGCGCAGATGATGCACCGAACGCTTCGTGTCCTCGAAGAACTGCTTCGCGCTGTCCGGGATGTTGAGCTCCTGCTGCGTCTGGGTCCCGGCGCCGTTGATACCTGAGGTCGCCTTAGTGGAGTTGCCTCCCATGAAACTGGAAAAGGTGAGGTATCAGCATGGCACGATGAACGCGGGTAGTGTCAGGGGTTGCTGGTCCTCTCCCGACTTGCTCGTGATCGTCGTGATTCGTCCGCACGAACAACGCGTTCGTATCCAGTCATCTCAAACGGGTACAGCGTCCCAAGTCTCTTCAGGCGAGCGCCACACGACCTCTTAGACTCATGCGCGCGACCTTTCAGCCAACCTACAGACCATACGTCACCCGAGCAGGACGGTACTCACGGTTGCTTATCGAGTAGGAGCACGCTGGCACCGCGCTCTAGAAGAGTGTGTGCGGCCGAGAGACCAGCAAGACCGCCACCGACAACGATAACCTGAGCCATTGCTTGAGATGAAAGGATGAGAGGAGAAGGAGGAGGAGATAGACGAGAGGGACTCAGACTATCGAGGAACGCCCGCGGAGGCTCTTCTATACTGCCCGATCCGGGTCAGCTGGATCACGGCGCGGGGACATGTGAAATCCCGAGGCCGCCCAATACAAATCCGTCGGAGTGGTCATCACGCCGACATAAGTATGAACCGTTCACCAAATCCCATGTCTTGATGTTGTCTACTCAGGTGTATGTCTATGTCGTCGATCCTACACGCATGTTGTCTTCTATCCTGCAGTGCATCATCACGAGCCAGTCTCTAGGAGCTTGCACACCTGCTCGACCATCTCGCTCATGCTCAGCTCTAGCCCGTCAAACAGGAGCAGCCCCGCCACCTTTCCGTTCGGCTTCCCGTGCTCGACATCTCCGCCCTCGAGGATGTCTGCGTGCGCCTCGACATACGCCGGCCACACGATCTGCTCCCAGTAATGGGGCGGATCGCGCCATAGGCTGCCCTCTGGATCGGATTGGACTCCGGCGCCGCGGCGGGCGGTTCATCGCAGGACACGTTTCGGCCGATGGCGACAGCGCGGATATAAGGTGCGGGTTTACGAGGAAGCGGGGAGGGAGGAAGGGCGTCAGGACTGAGCGCAATGAAGTGCGGAGACAGCGGCGGAAAACGCTTCTACCTGCAGTGTGGTAGCCGTGTCTCTCGTGTCTTCGTTGCTTCAGGACATCGTGGGGAACCCGTAGGAAGATGCGGTAGTTCAGCTTGTCCACGACCTCCTACGCTCCGCGGTTTCAGCGTTTCGCGGGATAGGGGCCGAGCAAACATCGTACCGGATGCCAGTAGAGTAAGAAGCCATCGACTATCACCCATTTGACTTGTTCGCCTTTCTCTTGATGCTGCTGCGCTACCCGCTCAAACCGAGCCTTCCATTTCTGGTAGATGGCGTCGTCGATTGGGATGTCTTTCTGCTCATTCAGATGGTCGTGCGAGACATGTTCTGGGGGTATCACTCCAGTGCGTTTGACCTGATGGGAGTAAGTTCTCCTAAAACCAAGCGTAGGACCGATGGACATACCTTCTCTAGAGCGTTGACCATCCTTGGCCAATCGATGGCCCCTTCTGCTCTGTCCCAGTCCTGGACGCCATACTTCGGATGAATAGGCACCAACTCTTGCGGCTACAAAGGGTTTGGAAGCGTATGAGAGCGATGCGCTCGGTCATGTCAGGATGTTCTATGTACGCACAGGCGCAAAGTCCTTCAATCTCCAGTCAGATGAGGTGTTTTCCAATAAAGGGTGGGGTAACGCACATCTTGATGCACAATGACGCTGTTAGGCAGTATCCGCCGAAGGTGCTTCGCTAACGTAGTCTTGCCCGAGCATGTTGCACCTCTGACACGGTGTAAGAAATTTAAGAATGCCGAGTGCACAGTACACACCCGATCCCAACCAGTATGACCCGGGTATTGGTAGTATCTGCACGATCCATGCCTAGTAATCGTCCAATTGTTCCCGCGCGAGCGCTGCGTTGCAATAGATCAGCATGAGTGTCCTGCGGGGAGCATTACAGGGATCAATAAGCTTACTAGGCAATCCTAAAACTGACCAATGAAAGTCAGAGCAGGCAGGTAACTGTGCAAGTTCGGTGTAAAGTACAGCGACAGTTTCATAGGAGTCACCGGCAGACGGGCCGATATCAGAGAGATAAGATAAGCTCCGAGCAGCGCCTATCTAGTAAACGTCGGGCTCTCCGGGCGTCTCTCCTCCTCTTCCTCCTCCTTCAACCAGGTCGTCAAATTTGTTAGCAAGTTTCATTACAACTCGTCTCTATGTCTTCAGACTCAGACATTCTATCTCATTTTACTTCTCTTGACGAACTTATTCAAGTCATCTACCAGGGCTCGTCGCGTTTCGTGATCATCTCTTCGGTGGATGACGCGAGTTGGACGGTGCATGTTGGCTTAACTGGAACTGAAGGGAGGTGGTGGCAAGGGCGGTGGACGGAAAAGGACGTCAAGAACACAGTCGTACGTGTCGCCGATCTCATCATCAGGGCTAACCTACCACATCTGCCGTCATATGTATAGGGCTCGAAGGTCTCGTCCTTCCTCCTCGAGTCATTTGTGGAGAAGATGGCCGACACGTTCATCAAGGGCGAGATATCTATAGGCGACTGGAGCTATGCGAAAGGCGCAGACATAGAAGTAGGTCATCACAGGCAAACCACACCGTATGTGCATGCTGAAACCGACTTGAGACGATGGTTTAGTTGGTCCTCGGCACTAGCGCGAAGACGCCTATCCGTGTTCCCCTCACCGAACTTCCACCTTCCGAAGCAGCGGCGTTCGCTGTCAAAGTCTTTGCTGAGGTACGAGTTTCTATGGCTCCTTCACCCGGCTTCTCAAAACACTTCCTCCCTATGCTCTGTCCAACATTCACGAATCGGTGGCTGTGTGATGTGTGCTATGTTGTTGCGTACAGATCGCGTTACAGGCACAGTCACGGAGGTGTCGCCTCCACCCAACCACATCTGCCGCGTACGAACCTGACATCCCGAGAGCCGTGTCCACAACGAAGCATGCCGCGGGTGCGTTCACATCATGGATGTCCTGATCGCGTATTTCTAGCTGATCACCATACTCGGGACCCAGCTACAAGCTCCTCTAGCAAGCACATATCTCGACGGTCGCCTAGTCCAGAGCCTGTGATGAGGACAAAGCATAGCAGTCCGCCAAGAACCAAGGGTAAGGACAAGGCGAAAGCTAAGGCAACTCCAGAAGTCGAGTCGACCGCCTCAGAGACGCAGTACAAGCGGAAGGCAGAGGAAGCTGAGGAGCAGATTGAAGCCCTCAAGGCGGAACTGCAGAAGGCGAAGCGCAAACAAGATGCGATCATGACGAGCCCGTCTAAGCTCCTGCCATTGCCCAGTAAGTCCTTGGGTTTGCGGACCGCGGACCGCTCGCTCTCGCGGGTGCCGCTGTGGTTTGTGTGGTCCGGCACGCGCATCTAATCGATCATCTCCAGAAACGAAGGTCGCTGCGGTTACGCGCCCTAAGGGTGCGTCCTTGGCGAATCCGACCAAGAAGGCGCGCAAGTATCAGGCTCTCGAGTTCGAGAGTGATGAAGAGTAGGCGGATATTATGACGTGACCTCTCGATGTATTTCTTGCATAGTATAGCTTGCTAAACTGACCGCCTTCCCGTTGATGCCTCAGTGTTGTTATCCCTACTACGTAGGAGCGGAATGGTCGAGACCTCAGAGGAGTACGTAGCTCGTTGACACTCGGTGAGCATTTTTGGGATCATCGTAATGAGTTACATAGTGCTCACATTTGATTCTAGATATCATGACTTCCCAACTCCCGCGCGTGAGCCTTCGCGAAGTTCCGTTCTGAACACGAGCTTCGGCCGTACTGTGGATCATCAGCGGGATAAATTGTGCGTGACCGGCGACAGTTGCCGGCGTCTCCTGTAACTTGTCTGGTACAAGGACTCTACCGCCGAGAAGATGATTTCTAGAAATGACGGGGTCGATATGAAGATGAGGCGCGTGTGGGCCTGTGCGACATCACTTCTAGCTCAATCGGGCTTGCGAGTGGAGGCTCGCCATTCAACATCAGGAATAACAGATACGACTCGGTTGTACGGAGTCATCGCGATGTGCCATGATCAGTGCATACGAACTAGTGCTCGTGATGACGGTATCTGCCATGAAGCTTCCGCGCTGTGAACAACGATAGGTTTGAGTGCCGCATGATCGGTTATCCCGCTGACTACTTGAACGGTTAATTTATGCAGTTTTGAGATACTCACATATCATTGCAACATGCATGAGACACTCATCTAACTGTATTCAAGGCAACGACTCCTCAGGTGCGGCCTCCTCCTGCAAAAGTGCCATCTAGTTCCTCACTCGCTACGACCGTAGGTTCCATCCGTCAGAAGATAATCTGATTTACGGGTCGTACCGTGCTGCTTCGTGTGCAACGAGTCCCTCAGAACGTGTATCGACCGGCTCTAAATATCAAGGTTCGTGCACGCCCCCGGTGAGTGAGCCCCCAAGAGGTTCTGCATCTGATCCTATTGTTCTCACTATCGTCGTCCCATCTCTATCCTAAACCTGCATAGCCTTGTCGCGAACACGCGTCTTGAACTCTGCTTCTTCGCGTTGAAGGCGGGCGAACGCGCCGTATACACGCTTCTCGCGCGACGTGCTGGACACAGTCTTGGCCAACGCCACGAGCCCACGACGCTGCTTCGAGGTTTCCTTTGTCCGGCCTGGTCCGCACTGCGTCGGCTGCTCAGTAGGTCTTGCTATGATACAGCCTTGCTCGTGAGCCTATAAAAGCACTCCTCAACCTCCGAGCTCGACAGTGTATGCCACTCTCTCCAAGGTACGCAACCGATTTCACCACCCGTTCCTTCGCACTAGAAATTCAACAGCGCTTTCTTCTGTCTACAGTATGGATCACGCTACGAACCCCTCCCCTCGCATTCTCCCGCCTCTCTCGCGCATCCCCCCGCCTCTCTACGTGGAGCAGTTCTCCTTCGTCATGCCGTCGTTCATGAAAGCGAGCCAGCTCTCCCGGCAGGGCCTCGAGAACGCCTTCTACCTCCTCGTCCTGCACGTCCTCCTCTCGGCCGTCGCGCGCATCCTCCCCGGCTTCGACCCCAGCGGCGACTTCGCCTACGCGTCGTATCGCACGTCGTTCGACATCGGGGTCGCCGCGTGCATGGTCACCATCCCCGTACAGCTCACGTGCTTCGCGGTCCCTGTCTACATGCGCCGCAAGCAGTGTGTCGCCGCGGCGAGCTTCGTGCCCGCAAATGACCTGCGCAAGCGGCTCCTCCCGCACGCGGGAGCGCGGAGTGCGGCCGTCCATGTGTTCGTCGTGCTCGCGTGCGTCGGGGGCGCGTACATGGTGGGTTCGACGGGGGAGAGACGCGTGATCGACCCTTTCCACGCGGGGGCGCTGGCTGTGTTTGCGAGGGGCTTGTACTGTGCGGTTCGGCGGTACGTGTTTGGAGATATGAAGGCGGAGGAGGTGTTGCTGCCGGAGGACTACCGTCGTTACCACACGATGTTGTAGTCGTGTTGTTAGTTGGCAGGGGCTGATGCAGTGTATAAGTATGTGGCGCGAGTGTGGAGAGAAATCGTACTTGAGGAAGTGAAAGACGAGCGGTATGCAACCTATCCCGCTAATCAGACTGGGTATAGTCCGTGTACGGTGCTCGCTCCTGCTGGCCTTGAATGGGCCTTGAGGGCCCGCCCAACTGGGCTTGATACTTCAAACCGATGACAAAGAGCAATCGACTTGCCTAGTCGACAACGGATGGACGCCGATTCGGTACTATATCACACTCTCAACTTTAGCTATGCAGGAGTCACTGAGATCCAAGTCGCAATCAATTCAACTGCTCGGACGAGCGTGACAAAGTTTTATACATACTGCAATGTTAGGGCAGTACTAAAATAATACAGTCGAGATTTGCCGTGTCCGGATGCTTGATAGAGAGCATCCTTAGTTACGTCTCCGGCGCGGCCGATCGCAACATGACTCTCGATGGCACAACCTGATTCGAGTGCATTAGTTGGAACTTGGCAGTGGTTGACCGTTGTGTGCTAGGTGATCTCGCAGAGAGAGGGAGGCGGGCTGCCGTGCGCAGAGGACGCCGTATGGTCGACTATATCTGCAACGGTAGTTTAGGTGGTGTGGTCTGTCGTTGGGGGTTCCAGAGGTCGCGCATGCTCCCAGTGTGATTCGTGAGCTTCTCCGCCGATCTAGGAGCGGGAGCTCAACAACAAAACGCGTTATGGCGTGCTTCCTCAGTCTTCTGCGACCGGATATCCTGGTATGGTGTGAATTAAGTTCGGACTCATGATCAATCACAAGCAGTAGACGCACCTCGCAACCTCTGGTCGGAATGCAATCCAGCGTCCAAGGCCGGCATTCAAGTTGTAGACAAGGACCATGGCAACAGCATGCATGGACGCAAGAAACCGGATATCGCTGGAGACCGCATTGCTGTCGACCGAGACCTCCAGGTCCTCTGAACGACGTAACATGGAAGTGAGCTACCACCCGAAGGAGACGACAGGCAAGTAAGCCCCCTTGACACAGCCCTTCCAACCTCCCTCCCTACTAACAGCGGTCGAACTGAAACTGGTTTGTGGGGTTCGCACTCCGAAAGGGATCTTGCCGGTGCTGTATGGGTGCCATCGACTCGGATGTGTATGGATGTCCGAGACAAGGACGTAGTAGATGAACGATGGGAATATTGCTCCGTCAATGCGGGGGTGGCCCTACGTCCGTCCTAGAGCATGGCGTACTCGTGCGCGCGGTTCGGGAGTACTCCACAACACCCCGACCCAGAGACCCCGAGGGGTCCCTGACTCGCAAACACGCGAAGGCCATTGAACATCGCTGTCTAGTCAGCCTGCCTGGGTAGTCAGCGTGGAATATAAGGGATAGCACACCGTAGCCAAATGGGAAGAAATGGACGATGACCCATCTGATCCTCTCGGTGGAGGCGGGAGGCTCGGCGTAGTACGTTGAGCACTAACTTCCTGTCGTCGGAGGCGATCGCAGGAGTTGGAACCTCCGGTTGCCAGTCACTATCGCAGGAGTTGAGTTCAGCACAAGTCGCAGTCGGAAGAGAGGGGTAGCTTACCCAGGTGCATGGAGGGCTCTTTGACCATCCGTTGTGCCGATGTAGTAAGGCAGGATGGACTCGCGCGACCGGGGGATCCCCAGTCCTTTCACGAGGACGAGAGAGGAGGGCATGGGGTCTAATGGTCATGAGAAGTTTTTCTATGAGAGGGAGGAGAACGTGAGGATGGGGATGAGGATGTGGGGGCAACGTGCCCATGATGCTGTGGGGCGGAAGTGAGCGGGAAGAGGACGGTCCAGGTGTCATTGCTAATGGTCTTGAGCTGCGACAAGGGGCCTTATATGAGTCGGCTGTTCGCGTGAGAACAGGTGTGCGTCGTTCACATGGACCCAGTGTTGAATGCGACGGAAGGCTGTTGTCCGGAGAGAAACGTTACTGCGAACAAGCCGGTCAGTCGCTTTGACGTGTCCGGACTCCGCTTCGCCTCAAGGATGCTTGGAAACAAGCGCAAGTGCCGGGAAAGGAAGGTCAAGTCAGCCTTTGCGAGGTTGAAAGTGAGTGTACTGCCGATTAGTATCGGATACGTTTTTTCCCTGAGGCGTGATGTCATGAAAGTCTGGTGATTTTCACAATTAATCATGTAGTAGTAAGTAGACATTGTAACCTCACTCACCAAAAAAATATAGCAGTCTATGTAGTGGACTGTTGCGTCACAATTGCGACGCGAACGATAGCCAGGAGTGGCACGGTACTTACTAGTACCCAGACGGTCGGATGTGGTCGGATGAACCCTTTGGGCCGTGACAATCCCAAGCCCGCGTGGCCTCCCATGTACCTTGAGACAGAGAAAAACGCGGCTTGTAACGTATGCATAGTGAGTCCCTGGCTGGATACGTGGTATTGGCAGCGAGCTTCGAGACCAGAGGGCATCCAGCCGTAGGACTTCATGTGTAGGTCAGTGCATAGATCCTGGTAGGCTTTGTGATGTCTATAGGTCACAATTGAGTTGAAGTAGGATGGCAAAGGTGTTTCACCCAACTATCAATACTGTCCAGATAGCAGACGGGAGTGAGGGTTCGTCCGCTTCAGCGCTTACCGCCCGAGAGAGTCACTCACGCGTTACGTCACGCGTCTCCTGGTGTGACTGCCATCAGCAAAAAGTGAAACGGAATGCAAGCAATAAGGAGCACCGCAATCCTTGCCAATCATCTGCCACGCGCGCATCTGAATACAATGAAATGATGGTGATTTATAATCACCACAATCTCAGCGCGGTGCGAATACATTCTCTACCAAGCCGCACACGTGTAATCCTGTCTTGTCGGTGAATGTGCAACTTGTTAGGGCTTCGTCAGTGTGGAAAGCTACTCTATGATTTGACATACCCCCCTGAATTAGATCGCTCTTGATGCCATGCGAGGCGATCTTGATGCCATGGTACCAGCTAGCAGTATCGTCACACAGGGCCCGCAGTACGGGATGGAGTTGGACAGAATCATAATATATTTTAACGCAGACATGAGGGCATCGGGCTCGCCGAGCCGAATAGATAGTACAGTGCCATGCCTGGTAGGGCAAAGAGAAGTCCATCGAAGATACATGCAATGAACTCATATTTGGAGATTGGAGGCATGGGAGGGCTGCATCAAGCCTCAGCGCTGGCAGTGCCAGATGCAGATGGCTCAAATGCGTCGGACTGAGCTAGAGCCTGAGGAGTGTCGCTAGCAGGGGGTACAAGCTGGGCAGCAGCGTGGCGCTGGTCAGCGAGGATCTCGTCTTGGGACCGCGTGGTATGACCCGGACGCCGTCCAACGCGGGCAGAGCTGCCGGATATGGGGCTTCCATAGACTCGACTGTAAGAACACATAAGATGTCAGTGTCTATATAACTAGTACGCGTCAGGTAGCTTGTAGCCGCGGCGGGGGTGTCAAAGATGAGATGGCGTACCTGTTCCACCAAGCCAACGTGTCCAACGCCCAACGTTCTTCGGCGATAGTCGGCCCTGTGAAGAGGTCGACAATCTTCTGATAGAACAACTTGCCGTTGAAAGCGCCATCCTTATCTTCCCATTTAGGTGAGGAGGTGAGCACATTGCGGTACTGGACGCAATGTAAGTAGTGTTGATATGTTGGCAACGGCGGCCGCTGTGCAAGTGATGGAACTGAGAAACGACACTCACCAAGGTTGCAATGTAGGCTATCATGGTCGGTTGCACAGCATCAATCTTGTAGATTTGCGAGATACAACCACGTCCAGCAGCCTTCTTCCCGGCGGGTTCGAAAGCGGAGCTGGGACTGGTATAGACACAACGAAGGGCCTGGCATGCCATGTTGGTTATGCAGGTGGCAACGGGGGCAAGAGAGATGATTGCACGTACTCGGAGCAGGGCTTCACCTTGGCAGAGCGCCTCGTCCACCTTGTCCGGGTTGTACTCACCATGGGCGTAGAGATAAGTCGGATTATCATGATGATCAATGAGAATGTCGGTAGTGGTACGAAGCAGGTTGAGGAACCTTTTGGCAAGCAACAAAAGCGTCAGCATACTGTCTGTACACGGGGATGTATATGACATACTCTTTGGGGTTGGCATCGAACTCCTCGACCGCCTGGTGGGAGAGTAACTGATAGGCGGTCCAATGACTCTCCCACCCGAAAAAGGCCTTGTTCGTTCGTTGAGCCTTGTTGGTGGGTGGGGAGATTGTGCGACCACTAGGCAACATGACGGGATCGAAATACTCAGCTATGTGCTTTTTGATGTTGTTGATGTCTGTCGCACGTGCCTGACGTGCGTGGCTGTCGAGCTGTTATGGTCGATGTGGGTATATGTAATGCACGCACACAATCTGATGACTTACAAAACGACCAAGCATCAGGATCTCTGTTTCCTTCCCAGCTAGGTGTGGTACTAGCTCGTCAAAGTACGGCACATTGTCCTTCAGCCACTGGAAGACCTTGACACATTGAAGTTCATGAGCCTTGCGATCTTTCTGTTTTGGAGTGAGGCTGTATAGATTGATGGCTCATAAGGTTAGGACGACTCAATCAGCAGAGGAGAGATGACTGACCTAGGTTCAGGACGGTCCCAACGGGCAGGAGGGCCATTCTCCCATAGCATGCCCTTTTGAACGACCTCACCCATGTCGAGGAACGGACCATGAACACGTGGGATCAATCGAGCATACTTGGCCAATTGCCCTGCCGGAGAGGCCTTATTGCTATACGACATCATCCGGCATAGTAATTAATGAGAGCTGTGACAATAGATGCTTGGGGTAACACAAAGTGATGACTTACGGAATGGTCCACTTCGGACCGCTGTGTCTCTTGAGAGTTTTGATGACGTCGTTGAAGAGGGCTCGGCCTGATAGATCCGTAGGCGCAGCCTCGTCATGTATCTCCGAGTCTTCGTCTTCAGGGTCGTTGCAAGGGGTGAGGCTGAGCGAGAAGGAGGCCGGTTGGGAGCAGGCGGGGGGAGCCTGAACGTCGACGAGAACGTGACCGATGTCGACTTGACTGGGCCACGCGAGTTGCGGGTTCAGGGCCATGGCGGCGAGGGCTGTGTGAGCGCGAGGCATGCTGCCTGGGAGCTAGAATGTATCGTTGAGGTGATCGCCCACGGGGGTCATGAATGTGGTCCCGCGAGGAACGATCCCAGTCAGGCTCACGGCCGTGGGTAGAATAGAGGTCATAGTCGACCAGTTGTGAGGGCGCACGGTCGCGTGCCCGGTCTGAGTGGTGGGCACCAGAGCTTCGCGGAGGGGTGGCCAGAAAGTTAGGAGCCCTGTAGGTGATGTCGGATGAGGCATGATCATGGGTTCAGCAAACCTGACGACTGGATGTCATAATATTGATGACTTACCGTGGGTTTTGACGCAAGGATGCCATTTGAAAAGAGTGAATGAAATCGTGCGGGAGAGGGCAAGTAGATGTTCCAGTCGAAACGAGCGTGAAGACAGTCACCGATGGTCGAAGAGAGGGGAAAAGTTGGGGGCCGCGGAAAATGGTGCAACATGCCCTATAAATGCCGGTAGGTCGGCCGAGGCGTGGTATCGGTGGCCGTGGCAGCACCCTGATTTTTGAACCCTGTTTGAGTCCATATTAATGCGGCTTATCCAGCGGACGCTAGCCGTGTTTCGTACGGACCTAAAGCTCAGTCTCAGAGACGAGGGCCGCGCAATCGGCTTCCAAGGGGTGGGCTGTGTGTCTGCTGAGCAATATGCGTTCAGAATGTGTCCTTTATCATTCAGTCCGCATGTTGGGCTGGGAGGGCGGAGCATAGTCAGCATCAACGATGATCGAGCCAATAAGAACGCACCCTGTGCGATGACTCAGACAAGTCTTGCTGTAAAATGTCGACTAGTCAACTCTTGGAGTCCTAGTAAGTCACTGTGTACGCGATATGATGCATATAAGGTACTAACTAGAGTGTACTGCAATGATGTGTTAGTGATTCTGGCACTACTCCATGGTGGTTAAGAGAGAAAGATACGCTGGCGCTTTTGTCACCAAGAGAGTTGATATATAAGCGCCCTACCAAAGCAGAACTAGTCGGGATTGTGTGGTGGCCCCGCATTTAGAGCTGCCCATATCAACATTCTAACTTGGCTCAAGTATAGCATTTAATTGGTCTAAAACTCTTGAAAAGTGAGTATCATGCACGGTTGCATAGGTACTAACAGAGGGGTGGAGAGCCGTCTGTGACATGGGTGGTGACTGGGCGGTCACCTGTAAGTGTCACATCAGTGCAGCGCTTGATCCCGGTCACAGTGTCTGCTCCTTCCTGTTCGTCTCTGCTTGCGAGTTCTCTCCAGATGAATGTCACTGTCTTAGCCCTTCTCTGGCTCCTCGTTTCTGTGCTCTCTGTCAACATGCCTGAATGCAGCGGCTGCGAGCAGGAGTTCGGACGGTCTCTTGCAAGTCACGAACGCTCATGTCCGGCTCTCATTAAACTCCTGAACAACGATCCGGGACAGAAGCGTAAACGGCGTGCGGATGAGGACGAAAGACGGGTTAAGCAGGCTAGGGTGGAGGAGGAGAGGGCAGTTGCAGCAGCAAGGGAGGCAGAGGCACAACGAAAGGTGAGTAGCAGTTCTCGTTTGCCGTGGAAGACAGTTTCTGAACTGCATCTTAGCGGGATGAAATTGAAGCACCTCTCGAGCTCTTTACTCGGGTTGGTCGAAGACGCCGGGCTCCCAAACATGTTCGAGATATGGTCCCAACATCGCTTGCAGGTCTGCCTGAACAACTGCGGCCTCGCCGGGCCCCATCCCCCATGCCCACTCACTCCTTGTGCAATGAGGCTGGACCTCACATCACGGATCCACCTCCCCAGCCATCATTGGATAGCACACCTCCTCCCCCCTCCACACATGACACTCGCACAAATCGGTTTGGCGTGTTTCGCCGTTACTTTGGGTGGCTCCCGTTGTGGGATCCAGAGGAATCGATGTCTCTTGACATGCTGACCGACATCAGCCCGCACTCGTATCCACGCACCAGGACTGGAGAGCACGATCCCATCAGGCCTTTCGGATCACACATCATGGCCTCGCTCACCGATGCAGCAGGGGCGGCTTTCGCTCCTTTTGCCAACATCAACATCTTCCGGTGCATGAGATGGCTCTACACAGGCTCGACCATGAAGACTCCAGCTGAGCTCACCCGCCTTGTACATGACGTGTTCCTGGCTCCCGAGTTCCTCCAGTCAGATCTCACCCAGTTCAATGCTACACGGGAATTGAAACGCCTGGACAAGTTCACCGCTACTTCTGGTGCGTTTTCAGCAGACGATGGGTGGAGGGAGGCATCAGTGAAGATACGGCTTCCCAAAGAAGGTCATGCCTATGCTGGAGAGGATGAGGCCCCTGAATTCGAGGTTCCGAACGTCTTTGTGCGTTCCTTCCGGGAGGTCGTGCGAGCAGCCTATCAAGACATCTCTGCCACCCGCTTCCATTGGTTTCCTTTCAGACTGCTCTGGCGCCGCAAGAATGTCGATGAGCGTTTGTACTCCGACATATTCAATGCTGACGCTATGCTCGATGAACATGAGAAAATTCAGAGGAAAGCAGTTGACGATCGGGAGGCAAACGACTCTGCCGAGGTCGAATATGTCGTGGCTCCTATCCTCCTATACTCCGACTCTACCCACCTCACCAATTTTGGCACCGCTGCGCTCTGGCCGATCTACGTTTTCTTCGGGCACCTATCCAAGTATATACGCTGCCGTCCAAATGCATTTGCTGCTCATCATCTGGCATACGTCCCTTCGGTTTGTTGTCTCGTGTGCTAGTCCTGCCCACGGATCACTGACCCCTCTGCCATAGCTTCCGCTCTCCATCCAAGCCGCATACCAAGCTCACTATGGGATGCCGGCAACCGCTGCCGTGCTGCGCTTCTGCAAGCGTGAACTCATGAACCAGATATGGCATCTCTTGCTCGACGCTGACTTCCTTGATGCCTACGCTCACGGCATTCTGATCCAGTGTGGTGATGGAATTACACGACGCGTGTTTCCTCGAATCTTTACATACTCTGCTGACTATCCTGAGAAGTGAGTGACTCGTTCTCCCAATCAATGTGGCTCTGAATAATGTACATATACTAGATGTCTTCTTGCATGTATCAAGAATCTCGCGAAGTGTCCATGTCCGGTGTGCTTCGTCAAGAAAGAGGACATTCCGAAAATGGGTACTGTACATGATATGAAATTCCGAGACCATAACGTTCGTCAGGACGGGCATCCTGTGCATAACAAGATTGCCACTGCGCGTCGTTTCATATTCGAGAAAGGCATCGGGCCCGAAGGTGCAGCGGTGGAGGCAGTTGTTGCTCCGACGTCCATCACACCGACTCGGGTAAGTTAGATACTCTCTTTCTTCTATCCAAGCACCAGATCCACGCGGTCTGACAAACACACTGGCAACTCGCAGAGTGCTTTCTCAGCGAAGCTCCGTGATTTTGGATTGAACGTCTATGAGATCTTCGTCCCAGATCTTATGCACGAGTTTGAATTAGGCGTTTGGAAGGCCGTTCTGACCCACCTCATCCGCATATTAATTGCCGCCGGTGGTGACATCATCCAGAAGCTCGATAGACGGTATGTATCCTCAACCGCGAGTCACTCAGCTTGCATCTTTTCACCCCTGCCTCTGCCAGTTTTGCCCTCACACCCACTTTCGGCCGCGACACGATCAGACGATTTGGGGCCAATATATCCGGCCTCAAGAAACTCGCCGCTCGGGATTTCGAAGACATCTTGCAGGTGTGTTGCTCATGAACCTGACACTGCTCGGCAGATCCTACATGCTTATATACATCTATATATGTTATATCATGAAGTGCGCATACTTTGCATTTGAAGGCCTCCTTCCACCGCAATACAACCGTCCTGTCCTCAAGCTGATCTTCGTATTAGCAACATGGCATGCCCTCGCCAAACTCCGTCTGCATACAACTACGACACTAGCCTTCTTTGACCAGACCACACGTACCCTTGGCGCTACCATGCGCACGTTTGCCCGAGACGTCTGTACAGCATTCGCCACACGCGAGCTCCCAAAAGAGACGAACGCTCGCCATCGCCGTGCCAAAATGAACAAGCCTACTACCACGTCATCCGTGGCCCCCACGTCCATCCGGCCCGCCGGACCCTCGAAGGGGAAGGGGCGAGCCGCAGCCCAGCATGACGTCCCGAGTAACACGGCCTCATCGACCTCGGGCGGTGCGAAGCGCAAGCAGTTCAACCTGCACACCTACAAGTATCATCGTCTAGGCGACTATCCCACAGCAATACGTAGATACGGAACCACGGACAATTTCAACATGCAAACGGTGGATACTTATGCTATATCTGATACTCTCGAAGGATGGGCCATGGGGTTGACGTGCAATTTGACAGGGTGAACTCGAACACAGGCGCGTCAAACAGTTCTACGCACATACCAACAAGTCCATCAAGTTCGCCTGGCAGATTGCGCGCCATCAACGTCGTCAGGCCTACCTGCACAAGCTGTCTGGTGCATCCTTGCGAAGTTCCACGCGAGGCCAAAAGCCCATTGGGTCATCTAAGCGTTCATCACGACATGCGCAACCACGATCAACCCTCCCCTTACAACTCCCCTTCGAGGCGACCGAGCCCTTACCTCCATCATGTGCCAAGGATCACTCCCAGATCTCAGAGGATCAGGCACATCCTATTAACATTCGCGAATATCTGGCTGAACATCGCGACGACCCCGCTTTCAAGGTAATTGTAGGATACCACTCTTCGAAGTCTGTACACTGACCTCTCACACAAACGGCCCTCTCAGGACTTTCTACCGCTACTCCTAACCCATGTCTATCAACGTCTGGCAACGCTTGAAGGGCATGAATGTGCTCAACCACCAACTCGAACTGAACTCGCGCGGATTCGCATCGACCACAATCGCATGTACATCCACAAGATCATACGCGTCAATTACACATCATACGACATGCGACGCCAGCAAGACTCTATCAATCCTGCACCCATCCGTATATCATGATGCTAGCCCCATCCGGAGCTCCACATCCATACCTGTACGCTCAAGTCATATCTATATTCCACATAAACGTCTACCGCCACCTTTCCCCCGATCAGGAACCCCCCGAACCTCGACTACTGCATGTCCTATGGGTTCGCTGGCTCGACCTGGATACCGGACTGCCAGGTGGCTTCGAGTACTACCGCCCCCACCGGCTGAAGTTTGCAAATGCAGACGAAGAGCCGTTTGGGTTCCTTTCGCCCAACCAAGTACTCCGTGGCATTCATATTCTCCCTGCTTGGCACTGTGAGTTATCATCGAATCCCTCACTCCCCTACCAGCATGTCGGCATTGAAAGCAGCTCAACTCGGGACGATGACATGGACGCCTCGGATGTTCCTGGCAGCGCCCATGCAACGGATGCTGTAGAGCTCGCAAAAGATTGGAATTATTACTATGTCGCAATGTACGTAGCCATCTACTATCCCACTCGGGATTGCCATACTGACAATGATTATATCGCAGGTGGAGCGATCGTGACCTGTTCATGCACTTTCTGGGCGGTGCTGCTGGTCATGAGCATGCGGAGATGGGCGAAGCCCACGTTGCCAATGCGTCGACCGGCGAAATCGTTGAAGAAGAAGATTCCGAAGATCTCCCTCCCCCACCTGCAGACCAAGAGGACAACCTTTCTGATGACGACGAAGACCCCGTGCGTGCATATGTTCCCTCAGACGCCGAAGGCGACGAGGATGAGGATCATTGGACTCAGATTGCAGATGATGATGGTGAGCCGGAGTTGGGCCCCGAGGACGGCGAGGAAGATGCCCAGGTTGACGATGATGAGGCGAATGGTTATGCATTGTACTAGATGGAGTCATAGTAATACACGCTTGACAACTAGCATAGTAGTGTACCGTGTCACTGACAGAGCACAGAATACTACAGTACATATACCTGCCCGCGACACTCGGAAACGTTCCGGTACACAACACACAACAGCTCGTATTCGAAGAGATAACATACAACTCACACCAATCCTAGCATAGCTTCGCGATCACTGCCCCGATTATATGAGTTTGGGGTGACTCCCAAGCCCCCACAAGCCCATACAAGCGCCTGTCTGATTGCAATCACCGCTAGCTATGCCGAGCGTTTTGGGTTTTTGCTGATGGCCACGTTCCTTCCGAGTGAACCGTTCCTCCTGTCCTGTCTCTTCTTCCTTACTCTCAACATCGCGTCTACACAGCTCCTCTGAAATGCACTAGTGAGCTGAGCTGAGAGGCCCATGACTCCTTTTGACCTGAATACCGCACTGATTACGACAGCACTTCCTACTAGGCCTGAATATTTGAACGGTCGTCACTGTTTCCACCGGACACTGATCCTGCGTGTTTTCCCACCTCAAGCGGTGTGGACGGTTTACATGTCTGTGCATGACTGTAATGGAGAGACTGGCTCTAAACGTCTACCTCCCTTTATACAGCGATCCCCCAAGCCTCGTCTCTGATATCTATCGCACTGCGCGCCTCACCCCTCCTCGGGAAGCACAGCTATGGCACACCTCTACAGGGCATCTGAAGTGATCCATGTGGAGATGGTCAAGCTCGAGATGTCAGAGCATAATCCTCAGCTTGCGATGCCTCTCCTCAGACGACCCCTTGCACGCAGCGCGCAAACGCTCCGTGCATCTCAAGGTTCCCCAATCTAAAGATACTTGAGCTATCGTCTAACGGACACAGGCTATTCGTCTTCTAGCAGCAGCCCGGTCTACACAGCATGATCGTTCTGTCAGGCCCTCCTCCGACACAAGGTTGGACCCGCCGAAGTGCAGCAAGTCATATATGCCTCGTCTCCACTTGTAGGCCGTGGCTTCGGAGTCTGTCCGACGTTCACTAGACCATAACATCTCTTCCCTTGGCAAGCATTCCTACACAACCACTGTGCGGCATTTGTACACGGCAGAAGCATTGCAGGAAAGCGACAAAGTGAGCGCTCACCTGACTACCAATTTTGGACTGACGTGACATCGAGCGAACTCGAGCGTACACATTTCTCACCACAACCACCACCTCCGTCGCAACTGGGTCTACACCTGCGCTTGGTAGGACCAGTTACAACTCGGACTGAAAATGGGACGCGGCGCTGTAGCCCTCAAAGAACAAGGAAATGAGCTGTTTAGAGCAGGTGTATGGTTGAGGTACGTTGCCTTCACGCGTTTTTGTATTCACATGTGCACATATGCTGACCAGAGATACTGCTCAGAGCGTCAGAGATGTATACTGAGGTAGTGTGACTCCATGCAGTACTATCCTGACCGTGTGATCTTGATTTCTCTCTCTGTAGGCAGAGAAAGCCGATGCAAGCGACCCCATGTACCCGTCAAACCTCAGCGCAGCACTATTCGAGCTCGGCGACTATAAAGGCTGCGCTGAAGCCGTTCTACGTGCATGGAGTCACATACGTGGTGCAGAGACCCAAACAGGCCCGCTCGTTGTTCGGTTGTCCACACGGCTTGCAAAGGCATTGTGCAACGGAGTTCACGCGGCCACTATTCAAGTCGAGGACCTCGAGACCCTGAAAATCGACGCTGATGAAATGCGGAGTGCGGCTTTGAACCACGTAGCTGATGACGCGTCGCGCGAGACAGTGCGGCAGGCCTGGGCCGAGTGGTCAATCACGCGTTCTGACATGAGTGACCGTTTGGGGAAGAGAGATTCCTCCCTTGTTGGGCTGTCTCGACTCGCCATCTTTTCCAAGCCCTTGTGTGTATCTTCAAGTTCTGCTTTGCTCTCATGGTTTACGTGCTTACACCTCGTGTTGACGACAGGGACTACACGAAGGAGTTCTATGCGGTGCGTCATGTCCAAACGGCGAGCGGTATGAGAGGCTGACAGGAACTTCGAAGATTGGTCACGACCACATAATCGATCTCACCAAGGGATGGGGGCAAGATTATCCTCAACCCTTGCACCTTGATAAGTTCTCCGCTGGCGACTTGCAGAACATTGCATTTCTGTTCGGAGGCGTCGGAGACGGTCAGTTCGAGTTCTGGTCAGAGGTCGTACAGGATATGCCCACTGAACCTGCTACGCGCAGCTCGCCATGTCTTCGGATCCTTGCTCGGTCTGTCAGCTGCACACAAGACCATGGGAGCGAAGGGGCAGGCCGACTTCCACGCGCACTTGACGTTACTCGACATCCACGACGCGACCATAGCACGGGATCTCTGCATCTTCATGCTCCTTCACCAGCTGAACGGCACGAACGACGAGACCGTTCGCACAGAGATCAAGGTGACCCTCATGTACGTATTCTGTGGGGCCGTGATGCCGTCATACTGCTACCAACGGTGCGATTTCACCTACACTATACTGTATAATGCACTGATCATCGTTTGATTGCCTTAGACTACAAGACGTTTTCAAGGACCTTTCTGTACGCCTAGCATCTAGGTCTCCAGTCCTCCCTCGGTGGATGCACGTCTCCCCGGATTCAGCTGCCAAAGTAGTCACCGCACTCGCATTCTGGCTATCCGCGTCGAGATCCACACGCGCTACCCTGGCCCACCACAATGTCACGGAGTGTCGTGGTTTACCACCTGCTGGTCATCAATCGTTCCTTAATGACGCCGTCAACGCGTCGCGCGCGAGTCTCAAGGCTGACCTATTGAGCATGACGGGAGCTGAGCTTGTGCAGGTAGGTCTTGCGCCCGCAGGCACCCCAGCGAAAGCGGCACGCGCCATGGTCCGAAAGGACATCGACCAACTGGTGGAGGAGCTTGTGGAGGTTGGAATGCAGCCGGAAGATCACCATGTGCAAGAGAGGGCTTTTTACGTGGTCACGAAGGTGTTCCTCCCGCCTGAGGAGTTGCGCCACAGACATCCATATTTCGAAGTCGCTTGGGGGCAGGTGTGTGATCACGGGGAGATGAGACCGTCCGTTATGAAGAAGGTAAACGCATCAGTGCCGTCGACGAAGGTCGACTGCATCACTGACGTTCATGATCGACAGATCGTCAACCATATCGAGAGCAGTTGGAAGCCCAACGTCACCTTGATCGTGAGTCACTTCTCCTGTCTCGCTTTGCACGGAATTGAGACATTGGTACAACCAGGATGCTTCATTTGACAACCCCGAGTGCTCCCTGCACAGGGACGGATATCGAGACCTCCGTGAGGATATGTTCGAGTCTGTCATCGACGAGATCGAATCATTCAACGCTCTCCACGCGACCGTCGATGACGATTCGCCTGGACCGGATAAGTCGGAGGTGGGGTCAGTGGTGGACAAAGAGATGCTTGCATGGGATGTGTGTAACGTCTTCTTTGAAGGCGTCGCGGCGGCTTTGAAGAACCTCGAAGGGAAAGTCATTCTTGAGTTCCTCATAGGAGATCTTTGTGGGGAGCTTTCGAAGATGCGGTGCGGGGACTACGGAACACGTCCAAGACAGTTCCCAAGCGAATATACGAGGATGTGGTTGAGCAATGTCCCGTCAGTCATGGTCTATCACTTTATTCCTCGTTGTCGCTGACGCACATCCAACCTAGCGATTACACGCATGGGCCCATGAACGTAATCGTCTATGTCGCACCATCCCTTCAGGACCATCCGTACGCTGCTGTCGCCTGCAACTCGCTTTTGAACACGTCCGCTTGGAAGGACGATCAGGAGTTCTTCCACACGTACGTTGCATTCACTCACTACTCATTGGCAGAGTCCCGACATGCTCATTCACATCAGGTACACACTACTGAAAATCGAAGACGTGTCGCGATATCTCGGCTGCACGATCATCAACTCATGCGCAGTAATGGAGATCTTCCTGCTCGGCCCGTCCCCATCCCTACCGCGACCGCTCTCCGAGCTCGCAACCCGCGAAGAGCTCACGACATGGCTGTCCCGCGTGCTCTTCCACGCGTTCATTCACGGACGCAGTGTGCCGTGCTACCACCACGACACTCGACTTCCCCACAACCTCGTCGCCTTCTTCGGCCTCCTGATGTACCTCCATCGCATCGGCTACCCCCCACACTGGCTGTCAGCCTTCCTCGCGCGGGTCCTCAGCGGTCGCATGGTCGCGGACGTTATCCCTTACACGGGCACATACCCGATCCCCATCTGTGAGTACGAACGACGCGTACCTGCGCGCACCGTCCGCACGGACCCATGGCTCGTTGAGTTCGAGACGATCATCGCGACAGCCTACTACGCGATCCCGTTCCCCATCGCTTCTGCACTCCCCGCCGACTTCTCGCGCGACGCAGAGGACATGGTGGTGTGGGAAGTGCAGGTCGAACCTACGCAGTGGGCCCACGAGCCCGAAACCCGGTTCTATGGCACTCCGTATCATCCGGTCACACACCTCCTGTTCTACCGCTTCGACGAGCTGGACGCCGAAGAGGTTATCGGTGACATGCTGGATATATTCGAGGGATGCTCGTCGCCCGCCTGTGGGACGTTCTTTGTGCTGACGAGCCAAGAGCATGTGATGTACCTCAAGGAGATCAGGTTCTGGCTGAGCAAGAAGCGTGTTGAGAGGATGCGGAAGGAGAAGTGGGCGATGGTTGCGTATCGGAACGACGTTGGTATACAGGGTGAGTGACTCAGGAAGTGCTATTTAGCTCCTCCCACTGATGAGCATGATTTGCCATGGCTAGCGACTCATCCGGTGCCGATCTCCTCATGGGTTCAGAAGGAAAAGGAATCCGCCGAGCACACGCCTGGGCAGGTCGCTGCAGAGTAAGCCCAGATGTGCAAGAGTTCGACTCTCCTTCGAGTTGCACGGTATCTCCTTCCGTCCTTTCGCAATGCTACCATTCGATCTTGCAGCAAAGAAGTTGCGCCAAGGATAACCGTACTACTTTGGGGTGGCCCGGAGGACTGAAGCCTTTGCAATGCTGTGCGGGACCGTGCCAACCTGGTGAAAAGGGGATAGTCGTGGCAAGGCTAGATAAAATATTGTACACATACTGACAATGTAGTATCGCAGACTTTGAACCCATCTCTCCGAGTTTAGTGCTCGCACATGCCGAACTCCAGCTCATATACCTTCTCGTTGTGCTCCATCACGAACTGCGCCCGCTCCTCCATCAACTTCTCCTGCTCCGCCTCCGCCTCTTCCCGGGTCATCACGCCCTCCCTCACGTATCCAGCGACCATGTCGAACAGCTCCTGCGGCAGCTTACCCAGCGCGGCGGACTTCTCCAACTCGTTGATCGACCAGTCCGCCTGCTGAGGTGGGACGACGGTCGTCGACAGGATCTCCACGTCCGGGTTGACCAAGAAGAAGCACAGGATCTTCCGGTATCCAGGCTTTGACGGGTCCGCGAGCTCGAAGGCGTCAACACGATGCTGGTAGATGTTCGGGAACGCAATGCACTTGTCCTCCTCCGCGACGACATGCCCGAGCCTCTGATTCAGGAAATGGTCCGTCCCGAAGCCGTACGCGATCACGTATCCGCGGTGATCACTCTGCTGGTACGGCAGCTCGCTAGCGGCGTCTTCGTCGCCGACGACCGCGCGGAAGTCGAGCCGCGACTCGGTGATGTTCTCGCACGCGTAGTAGTACAGGCCCGTCGCGACGATCCGCTCGTTCGCCATGCCCTCGACGTGCCACGAGCCCCCAGGATACTTGGGGTTCTCCGGGGTGAGCACGATGTTCGCAAGCTTGACAATCACTTGGATCTTGCGCCCGCGCAGGGAGTACTCGGCGCGCGACTCCGGGGTGGGCTCGTACGGAGCGAACGGAGCGGGATCGGGGATGGTAGGCCACTGGTAAGTGCGCTCCCACTCCTCGTAGTCTTCCTCTTCTTCGTGCTCTCGGACGTCGTCGTACCAGCGATACGGATCGACCTTGATCGCAAGGGGCGGGTCTACGGAGAGCGTGGCTGAAAGGACGCGCTCGAAAAGCGGAACGAAGCGGGCGAGGACGGACTCGATGCATGGATAGAGCGTTCCGTGGCGTGTTGGGTCCAGATTGTTGATATACGCGAGCGCCTTGACCTCGCCTGAGACGGAGACCTCGAAGTCGGTGGGAAGCCACTGGTACTTGCGTGAGACGACCCAGTCTCCGTCCTGGACTAGATCAGGGCGGCGAGCCATGTAGTTGGCTTCGGTTGTGAGCTCGACCAGATGACCGCTTGTGGCGTTGTCCTTGCGGACGAAGGACTCGCCAATACGGAGACAGTACATGGACGGGTGGACCAAGTCGAGCACCTGGTTGTTCGAGCCTGGATGCCAGTGCTTCTCATCCTCAGGCACGTCCTCGAGGATGCAGACACCCTTCACGAGCGTGTCCTTGAGCTCGGCAGGGATGAGGGATCGTGACTCGTAAACCTTTTCGACAGACGTCGCCTAAAGCCGCACATGAGTAATGCCGGGACGTTCTGGGAAAGTGCGCACGTACAAAGATCCCCGTCTCTGGGTCCCTTCGCTCCGCCTCGTGCCTCAGCTCGTCAAAAATGTAGTTGAGCTGCGCGTCTGTGATGGGGTCGCGCGGCCATTGCTTCTCTCCATTGCCATACTCCATGCGCTGCTCGCCGCCCCAGAGCTGGTCGACGAAGACACGGTCTTGCTCGACGATCTCCTCGCGCCATTTCGCGACGATGGCATCGTCGTTGACCTTCTCCCACCAGTTCGGCTTTGCGCGGATCTTGCCTGAGAACTGGCGCATGCGGAGCTCGACGAGGGTGACCAACTCTCGCTTGTTGAACACGAACGGGGACGGGAAGGTCGTCCGCGCCGGGGGCGGGGGCTTGTTGTCTTTGATCCACCTTGTGCGCGCCATGAAGGGAGATGGAGGATCGATGTTGAGACCAATCCCAAGGTTCCTGCAGGCCTCACTTTATATAGTGGTGGAAAGGGGGATCTAGATTGTAGGGTGATCACGCCCCCTTCGAAGATGTTCCCTTCTTAGCCATAAGACTAGCAATATTGAGCACTCAAACTGGTACTTACGTTCGTGCGACCTAGAAACTGCTGTCACAATGAGCAATCCCGAGTCAGATAATGATGTTAAGCAGATCCGTGCGGGTCCGTGTGACTGGCGGCGGGCGGGCTGGAAAAGGAAAGGCGGGCTCGGAGAAGCGGGAAAAAGCGGGGTGGCGATGCCGCATCTTTTTTTGACCTCCGCACTGACTCTACATCAACTGTGCCATCATCGTGCAGTTTGCATCTCTTCCTTCTAGTACTTAGGACAGGTCGTCAGTGAGTCTGAAATGTCGACTATACTGAGATGACTCCCAGAGGAGTTGCTACTCTCACTGAGGAGTCTGCTATCGAATGCAGACGTTGCTGCGCAGTCACATGGCTAGGTTGACTCTGCTTCGTCTTCATCGCACACTGTTACTGCAGTCACGGTAGAAAGTTGCAGAGCGGGAGATGATATGACTCCAGTTCATGGTCAGGTAAGTGTGACTGTCAATCTCAACATGCCAGCTTAACCGTTTCTCCCTGTCCAGCCTGACTACTTCACTCTCGACATTGTGTCTACGCAGCTCCTCGGTGACTCTGGCATCCTGGAGACCAAACGTACGACTGTCCCGGGGGCCACGTCAGATCATGACCTGGTCTCGAAAGAACCTTCGTTGCTTAAGCGGGGTCATTCGCGATGGCGTACGAACCCGTGAGTCTAGTGCTCGCACATGGCGAAACCCAACTCATACACCCTCTCGTTATGCTCCATAACGAAATCAGCACGCTCCTCCATCAACTTCTGCTGTTGCTGCTCCGCCTCTTCCCGGGTCATCATGCCCTCTCTCACGTACCCAGCGACCATCTCGAACAGCTCTTGCGGCAGCTTACTTAGCGCGGTGGACTTCTCCAACTCGTTGATCGACCAGTCCGCCTGCTGAGGCGGGACGACCGTTGTCGACAGGATCTCCACGTCCGGATTGACCAAGAAGAAGCACAGGATCTTCCGGTACCCCGGCTTCGACGGGTCTTCGAGCTCAAATTCGTTGACGCAGTGCTGATAGATGTTCGGGAACGCAACACACTTGTCCTCTTCCGCGAAGACTTGCCCAAGCGTCTGATTGAGGAAATGATTCATCCCGAAGCCGTACGCGACCACGAATCCGCGGTGATCACTCTGCTGGTACGGCAGCTTGCTAGCGGCGTCTTCGTCGCCGACGACAGCGCGGAAGTCGAGCCGCGACTCGGTAATGTTCTCGCATGCGTAGTAGTACAGGCCCGTCGCGACGATCCGCTCGTTCGCCATGCCCTCGACGTGCCACGAGCCCCCGGGGTACTTGGGGTTATCCGGGGTGAGGACGATATTCGCGAGCTTGACGATCACTTGGATCTTGCGCCCGCGCAGAGAGTACTCGGCGCGCGACTCCGGAGCGGGCTCGTACGGCTCGAATGGGGCGGGATCGGGGATGGTAGGCCACTGGTAGGTGCGCTGCCATTCTTCGTAGTCCTCCTCTTCCTCATACTCTCGGATGTTGTCGTACCAGCGATGCGGATCGACGTTGATCGCAAGGGGCGGGTCTACCGATAGCGCGGCGGTAAGGACGCGCTCAAAGAGTGGCATGAATCGCGCGAGAATGGACTCGATGCACGGGTAGAGCGCGGCGTGGCGCATCGGGTGCAAGTTGTTGATGTACGCGAGCGCCTTGACTTCGCCGGAGTCCGACAACTGGAAGTCGGTCGGGAGCCACTGGTACTTGCGTGAGACGACCCAGTCTCCATCTTGGGCTAGATCGGGGCGGCCGGACATATACTTGTCCTCTGTAAGGAGCTCGACCGGATGATCGACAGCGTCGTTATCCTTGCGGATGTATGATTCGCCGATGCGGAGACAGTACATGGATGGGTGGACGAGGTCAAGGACCTGGTTGTTCGAGCCTGGATGCCAGTGCTTCTTATCCTCAGGCACGTCCTCGAGGATGCTAACACCTTTCACGAGTGTGTCCTTCAGCTCTTGTGGAATAAGAGATCGGGACTCGTAAACCTTCTCGACAGCTGTAGCCTACAATCTGTACATCAGCGATTTTAGGACGTTCTGGGGGCCGGTGCACGTACGAAGATTCCCGTATGAGCGTCCCTTCGCTCCGCCTCGTACCTAAGTTCGTCAAAGATATAGTCCAGCTGCGCGTCCGTAATGGGGTCGCGGGGCCATTGCTTGTCCCCATTGCCATACTCCATGCGCCCCTCGCCGCCCCAGAGCTGGTCGACGAACGCGCGATCTTGTTCGATGATCTCTTCACGCCATTTCGCAATAGTGGTGTCTTCGGTGACCTTCTCCCACCAGTTCGGCTTCGCGCGGATCATGCCCGAGGCCTCGCGCATGCGGAGCTCGACGAGGGTGACCAGCTCGCGTTTGTTGAACACGAACGGGGACGGGAAGGTTGTCCTCGCCGGGGGCGCCGGCTTGCTTTCTTTGATCTGCGTCGTGCGCTCCATGAAGAGAGATGGATATATCAAAGCTCCCGAAGACTGTGATATGCCAGTGTATGTATTATCGACGAATACGCTGCACACCGTGCGGTCTACGAATATGTTCTCGTTTAGGTATGGTTTCAATCAGAAGACTCGTACTGAGCACGTACTTGCTATGTTCCCGCGACAGAGATGCTGTCACAATGAGCAATCGCGAGTCAGACAGTGACGAGCAGGTTCTGTGCGGGTCCGCTGGCCGCGGGCGGGGCTTGATAAGGACAAGCCGCGCTTGTACAGCCGGTGTAAGTAAGGGCGGTGTGGCGATGCCTATCGGTTTTGGGACTCCGCATCGAGTCACTGCGCAGTGCGCACTGGTGACGGCGAGTAGGCGGCGACTTCTCCCCTCCTCCCTGTAAGACGAGAGGTGTGTGAACCTGTAACTTGTCGTCGCATTCGCATCTTACTCACCCACTCTTAGCGATGTTTGAGTGCAACATAGCTTCAATACAATCATCTCATCGGATACGTGCCCAATCAGTTTGCTCAAGATGAATGTACCTAAGACGCAAGGACCTTCCATCCCCCGTTTACTGGTAGGTCCTCATCGTCTGCCTAGAGAGACTACTAAGACGTAGCTTTCTCATTTCGAGGACTTATACGCACTGCGTTCCAGACCCTCTGCCAAGAATAACCCTCCATGCGAGAACTTAAAATCATCGGCCATTTGTTGATACAGTTTGGATAGCTACCAACACACCTCTGACTGAAACCCTCATCATCCATTCCGTATCAGCTTTGTTCCATATCGAAGCATATGAATCTGATGTATGATGCCGCGACGCTCAAACAACAAGGAAACGAGCTGTTCAAAGTAGGCGCTTGCTTGAGGTATGTGCAATCGATGGCTATCGCGCGCCTGTCCTACTATGTACTTATTGACTTCTCATACAACCCAGAGCATCGGAACTGTACGCCACGGTGAGGACGAGGTCTAAATCAACCAATTTTTAACAAAGTCACTCATCTGACATGGTGACTTGGGTGGGTGTAAGTTGTCTCGTCTGATCACGCCTGAGGTGCTCTGAACCGCGTTCTATTGACGACGGAGCCTAGCTGGTTACAGGGGTGAGTGGTAAGACGACGGGCGTTCCTACGTAGAACGAACGCCCATACGTTGTATGTACTGTATAGTAGTTCCCACGGGGGCGCCTAGTATGTCTCCCCTTACACCCTCCCCTTCTGGATCAATTCAACGATCCAATTAATAGATGAAGTAGATGGCGACCAGAGTATTGAGTACTGGTATAAATACGAGAGTTATGCATAATTGGCGGCACGAACGGTCAATGTCGTTTTGTTTTACTGGAGAATAACAAAAGAGTGGATGGATAGTAAGTGAGAGAGAGAGAATCATATTGGATGAAAGTAGCTCGTTCGGTGGTTGAGCACCGACTATGGACACCTCGGGTTGACATCGAGATCAGGTGGTAGAACGGCTGACACTCCAAAGAGATGCGCTCGGCTCATACGCCCAACTGAGCGATGAGACTAATGGACTTTCCACCTCCATCGTCCGTGTCTAAGCGGTAGGTGACTTAGACTACATGCAGTATACCGGAGCTATCAGTCGAGTTGGCTTCCACATCCATGGTGGCCAACTCGTACTGGAGCTCATGGATGAGGCTAATCTGCATGAGCAGCACCGGAACCACCAACTTGTTCGACATCCAATTCCATGGCTGTTGAGCCGGTTTGGGTTCCATGAGTGTTCCCGCTATCATCAACAGCGGCAGATGATCCAGGGGCATCAGGACGGGACGCCTTGGCTTCATCCGGCGATCCGGATGGTTGGGCTATCGTGCCTGAGCTCGCGAGAGATGATTAAGCAGCGCCGTCAGACGACGACTTCATCCAATGATCGGCCCACTCTGACAGGCAGAACCGAACATCGAATGCGCTCGCACCGCATCCAGAAAGGAGGGTCACGATTCTCTCCTCAGTAGGAGGAACAACACCAGTGTACGAGCGGACAATGAACACGTTCGCGGGCTTTTTGACATATTGCGATAACAACTTCCGGTAGCTTTTTCCTGCCTCAACAGACACCTTGGCGATGACATCAAGAACGGATGTGCGTTCGCCAAGTTGCCCGACATCGGCTATACCAGCGAAGCGCAGGGCGAGGACGAATCCATTCAGCACCTTCGGATCGGGCTTGCTGTCGTCCTCGCGACGAATGCCACGGCATTGTAAGTCGGTGAATTTAGAGTAATAACGGTACCATTCGTCAACCGGTGCATCGGGAGGAGGGTGCTGTTCGATGGATAGAGTTGGCGTATCCTGACCCTCGTACAGCTCTCGATCCACAGTGTACCAAGTGGGCCATCTGAACGACTCCCACTTGTCGATCAAGTGCTGCTCCACTTTATTCAGCTGGAATCGTCGCGATTTTTTGAGCTGCACGATATCTACCCATTCAAAGAGGGTCCACATCGCAGCATGCACGCCGGGACTCTTAGCTAGTCTTATCAGCTTGTCGATGCTCTGCGGTGTCATCATGATGGGTAGGATGAATGTGCGATACTGGTCATCGGTGATCAATGTAGTCGGAGCGGGTGTCGCTCGGGCGGTGCCTTCAGCACGCCGGTTATGATCCTTGGAATCGTCCCGATGGCGAGTGCAAGTGCGCTCACCTGACCGAGCACGGTCAGTTGAGCCTCTAGAGCGGGACCGGCCTCGTGATGCAGCACGGTCTCTCGAATCTGAGCGAGGACGATTGGGCGGACGCTCGTACGGCGAATCTCGAGGACGGTGATATGAACGGTTGGGAAATGTTTTATTGTTGTGGTGACTCCCCTGAGAGAAACTACGTCCTCTGTTGGGGGGTAACCCATTCCCCTCCCCCTCTGAAGCCTCCCCCTCTGAACTGAGAGTTCGGGAACGAGCCATCACGGTCGAAGGACGACGCAGGCGGGCGCCATGACTGATGTGCGGGACCGACGGGAGCGGCGGGCCCATTGAAGGAGTCCCATGCACCGGCTCCATCGTTGGCGGACAGCATCGCGGGTGGCGGAGCAGCCGCAGCAGCGGGGTATGCATGATGGCCGAACGGGGGCTGCTGAGGGATGAAGCCTGTGAGCGGGGGCATCTGCACGGGCGCAGTGGACATACCCATCATCGCTGCATAAGCGTGCTCAGCGGGAGACGCAGCCGGCGGGGCCAGGTAGGCCTCGGACATCTCAATGTCCTCATCCAGAATGCCATGAGCGGCAGACTGGAAGCGGGCAGCCATGCGGCGCTGATGCTCAAGGTCGGTCTGATACCGGTGGTCCCGAGCAGTCTCGCGCTGATTCTGGGCCATGGCCGCCTGGAGAGACTCGACTTGATTTTGGAGGTAGCAGAGCTCCTGATCGGCAGCGACTTGCTGGCCGATCTGATAGCCCGAGCGAGCGAATGATTGCCCGGTGTTGTATGGAGGATGGCGGCTACTCACCTGTGGTCCGTAGTCCTTGTCGTTCTCACCGGAGCGGTGCCCGGAGGGCTGACGGGACTCATATTCCCGGTGGGAGTGCCCGTGGTGGTATTGGTCGCGGCGGTCGTCGCGGTCTTGAGCACCGCGATGCTGTTGATGCGTGCGACCAGATCCGGGGGAACCGGAGCCATCCATCGAGTTCGGCATGATGAGTTGGTCGGCGTGAGAGACAGCGAGCAGCCAGGGACGTAAGAAGCGGTGGTGTGGAATGAGGAGGGATATGGAAGAAAATCGATGGGGAAAAATGAGAGGACGCGCCCGTAGGGCGCTGGCGAAGCGGAGCTTCAATAAGTTAGATGTCCGGGTGGCTGAGCGCTCCCGTCATTTCCGAGCTTCTCAGACCTGTCGTCGCGTTCGAAGACCACGGTCCCTGTTGGCTGCAACCGGGTATTGTACGGCGGGCGCACTGTCGTGCTGCCCATCGTGGGCTGTGGTTTTCGTCGATGACTGACCAGACCTTTTAGTGGACTCGTGTGGAGCCTGCTTCCGCAACGACTTCCAGTGGGAGACCCCATGCAATTCAAAGTACCGGTCAACAGCCTCAAGATCCTTGACTGTCGACCACGGTTCCCAGGTAAGGTCGCCGTCCTCCCATTGTACGAGGAATCGAACGGCTTGTCCTTCCCACTGATGTGCAACTATATCATTGACTAGTGTCTCTCGCTCCGGATCCGCGCCGAAGTCATAAAAGACATTTGTGTCTCGATCCGGAAAGATTGCGCTATCATTGGGCTCGTGCCGGCGCAGTAGACTAGCGTGGAACGTAGGATGAATACCCCGTGCACGTAAGTCTGCAGGAAGCTCGAGAGTGTATGTAGACGTCAACGGGTTCGCTGCTGATATCTTGTAGGGCCCGATATATTTAGGCATGAGCTTACGTGCTCTCCCTTTTGGCAGCGACAGGTTGGCGGTTGACAAATAGACCAACCGGTCAACAGCGAAGTCGGGATCAGCCGATGGTGAGTTCTCGTCGCGTCGACTCTTATTCGCGTGATGGGTCTGAGACACCCGACTCGCTACTATAGCATCATGGGCCTCCCGCAGGTAATCCAGGGCTCGATTTGCGAAGTCCTTGACGCCGGGCAGAACAGGTTCTCGTTCAAGGCCCTGCAGCATAGTAGGTACGGACCCATAGTTCAGCTCGAAAGGTGCGAATCCTGTTGATGAGTTGCGGCTAGAATTGATTGCAAATTCGGTCATGGGCAGCTTCTGCGCCCAGTCACGTTGATCAGGTTGGATCATCGTCCGCAACACCTGAGACACTGTGCAAACCATCCGTTCTGAGGTGCCATCCGTCTGAGGGTGAAATGCGGTGGACATGAGCAGTTTCACTCCCATGAGACGTTGCAGCTCACGCCAGAACTTCGACGTGAATTTAGGGTCGCGATCGGACACAATCGATTCAGGCTGACCATGCAGCCGGACGACTTCGCGGACATACATCCATGCCAGCTCAGAAGCCCGGACTCGAGTAGTAAGTGGTATGAGATGAGCCATTTCCGTCATCCGACACACAATGATCCATAAGTAGTCGTATCCGTCGCATTCCGGGAAGGGTCCGGCAAAGTCCATACCAATGGACTGCCATGGACGAGTGGGAATTGGTAAGTTGTGCAGTAGTCCTTGCGGCCGTTGAGTTGCTGACTTTGTCGTTTGACATATACCGCACGATCTGCAGAATTTCTCAATGTCCTTAGACATTGATGGCCACCAGAACCACCGCCGGACATACTCATTGGTCTTGGTGGTGCCCATGTGCCCAATGAGTGTATGCGCGTCGTCTATCAATATCTGTATTATGCGCTTCTGACCGTGCATGACATTAGGTACACAAGTTACCCAGAGTGACTGGGATGTCAAGTGCTCTATCACTCCGTCACGCACTCGGAACTGTTTGTGGTGCGTCGGATTCAGGATGACTTTACTGCAGAGAGGGTCCAACTCATAGCCTTTCTTCAGAGTCTGTATGAGGTCGAACTTCCCTTCGATGGAGGACCATAGATGCGGATGCTGCACCTGAGACTCAACTGCCAGTGGGTCGTGTTGGTCTTCGCTGTCCAACGGCTGGAATGCAGCTGGCAGGTGCCGATTCATCTCATCAGCCTCAACACGGCGTGGCTCCACTGGCTCCATCACGCGTTGAGCTCGGAGTTCCGCCCGCCGTGGGTCAGATAGTGTTTCGCCATCTGGGTCGAGTCGGGCATCTGCCGTGACAAGGTCGTACGGCGCGTGCACCGCATTCTCATCCTCCGAAGCATAGTAGCGGGACAATGCATCAGCGACTTTATTGAGTTCACCCGGTACGTGAATGATATCATAGTCGAATCGTGCCAGAAACTCAATCCACCGCTCGATGCGACCAGGGATCTTTTTCTTGTCCGACAAGAATGTAAGTGCTTTATGATCAGTCACTAGCTTGAAGTGACGACCAATCAGCTTGTCCTCCCATTTGAGCAGCGCCTCGAGAGCACCTAACGCCTCTTGTTCGTACGTGAAGTAAGAGTGCTGCGCGGTCGTAAACTTTTTGGACATGAACCCAGCGGGTCGACAAGTCTGCCATTCCGGTCCCTGCCCATACAGCGCACCAACTCCCGTGAGTGAAGCGTCCGTGATCACCCATATGGGCTCCGGGTTGGACAGATCAATAGGCCGTAGAATAGGGATTTTGCACGCCATATTCTTGATAGACTGCAAGCACTTGTCGTGCAACGGCCTCCAAGAAAATGACTGTCCATTCTTAGTGATCGCGGACAGCGGTGACATGTAAACGGACACGTCAGGCATGAAATGTGCCAGGTATTGCACCAGTCCCAAAAATTGTTGAACTTCATTATAGTTCTTGGGAGTGGGCCAATTACGGATGCGAACCATCTTGTCTGTGTCCGCATGCAGGCCGCGGTCATCGACGATGTGTCCAAGACAGTCAGCACGTCGAGAGAGAACATCACACTTCTTCTGACTGAGATACATCTTGTGCCGTCGGACACGATCAAGGCACCAACGGACGTGCTCGATATGATCCACGAGCGTGTCCGAGAAGATAAATATATCATCCAGATAAACATGGATGAATATTCCGATCTTGCTACGGAATATAGACACCATGAGTCTTTGGAATGTGGAGGGAGCATTGCAGTCACCCTGCTGAGTGACATAGCTGATGTATGTGCCGTAAATCGTAGCAAAGGCTGTCTTCCACACATCCTTGCTGTCAATGCGGATTTGCTCATATGCATCAGACATGTCGAGCTTAGTGCGAAACTTCGCTCGGGCGAAGTCCATGCGAATCTGATCCTGATCAGGGAATGGCGTAACATCCTTGACTGTATTGTCATTCCTCTGCCGAAGATCAACAACAGTTCTCAGGCCGCC
The DNA here is from genome assembly GCA_022606115.1 of Daedaleopsis nitida. NCBI lineage: Eukaryota > Fungi > Basidiomycota > Agaricomycetes > Polyporales > Polyporaceae > Daedaleopsis > Daedaleopsis nitida. The sequence continues at coordinate 39,240 of JABYQM010000017.1, forward strand.
GTCCTTCTTGTATATGCACAGGAGAGGAGCAGCCTGCTCAGTTTGGGCCGACTGCCACCAGCCTGCAGCAGTATACCGTTCAATTTTTTCGAGTAATTTACCCTTCAGTGCGTCAGGGCACTTTGGAAGGCGATATCTATACTTTTTCTGGTCCTCAATAAGGGGTATAGTATGACTGATGTCACGAATAGGCGGGAGAACGGGTGGTACAGGCTGGAATAAGTCCGCATAGTCCCGTAGAATAGTAGTGCGGATAGTATCAATGTCGAGATTTTTTAGTGTGAGGGTATTATGGCCATCATTGTGGTCCATTGTAGTCGCTCGTAGCGCTACTGCAGATGCATTGTGGTGGTCCGGTACAGGTAGTCATTCATGCTGCTGAACAGCCATAGCCTGACCTGTAACAGGACAGCGACGGTTTGCATGGTGATCCTCCTCTCGAGGAGTGAGAGTAGCGTAGCTTGTTCCGCGGATTGTCACGCAACTAGTTCCGAAGTCGAGTAGTACCCCAAACCTCCGCATGAACGGAGTACCAAGTACAACATCGTATCGGTCCAAGTTGACGACATCGAGGTAGGTCTCGATAGAGAAAGATCCTACCGTGATCGGTACACGAACACCACGGTTGATTCGAGACCGACTCCCTACGCATCCAAGCTGAAGCGTAGCAGGATTCTCTAGTTCCAGGATAGTGGCACCACACACTCGGGCGAAGTCAGGACTGATCGAGTCGCCAGTACTGCCCGAGTCGAGTAGAACCAGGGCTTCCAGACCATTAACTCGCATTAGCATTGATAGACATGTCTGCTCCAGGCGGCGTGGAATCGGGCGGCGGCCAGTACGAGCGCGAGTAGTCATATCAGCCGGCATAGTAGGAGGGGCTACCGCAAGGCTCGATGAGGTCATTGCACGTAGAGCTGGACCACGTCCTGAATATGCAGGTGGATTCGGGCCTTGAGCAATAGCATGCTGTAGAATCTGATTGGCGGTAGACATAGAGGGATCATCAAGGTAGTCACCCTCAAACATGTCGTCAGTGAGATCTGGAGACAGCGGATTATTGAGCATCACTTCTCGTATCCGGATGCGCTCCCGGGCCTCGTTCAGAGTCTCTGCCCGATGAAGTACGGCCGAGTTCATGGCAGTAATAGTGGCTTGTTCGCGATCAAGTGCCCACCCAATCTCGCGACGGGACCATGCAATGTGGGCATGCAGCCGGTCGTGTTCGTCCTGTACAGCAGTAAAACCTTGCTGCAGTTGGGTTCTACTTTCTCGTTCCTGTTCTAGTGTAGCACACAGGTATTGATTGGCTCCAACAAGCCGGAACATCATGGCACGCATGCGGTTGAAGTCGAGCTCGCTTCGGGGTCCATGCTCGAACTCATTCCATGCATCCATTGCCTCAGATGCGAGAGGCACTTCTGCACTTGACCGGATAGAAGTGAACTGATCATTGTATTGAGCTTCTGCCTGCTGCTGATGGATAGACTCGTCCGCATGGGTAGCACTCTCGTCCTCATCCATTAGAGGAGGCATATCATCGAAGTCCTCGGTTGGTTGGGCGGTATTCAGCTCAGCCAATCGATTCATTGACGCTTCATAAATCGCTAGGCCGAGTGCGCTACCTTGATGGAGCACTTCAGTCCTAGTGAGATCCACGAAGTCGGTACTGATAATATCATATGGTCGGGAGGCAGAGTCCGAGTCGGCATCCGACTGACTAGTACTATGGCCGGACACGCTAAGATCAGATTCGGCATCGCTATCATCCGGATACTGGCTACGGCGCATCATGCCGAAATAGACATCATTGTCCCCATCTTCTGACATGTAATCCTGAGCCGCATAGTAGTCATCCGAGTCGTACTGGGACCCTGCATAGACTTGGTATTCATTCTCGAGATACTCCCCAAGTTGTTCCGAGTTCATGTCATCGGGGTCCATGGCCTCCGACTCCACGGTCGCTACCGCGTGGGTAGGCCGCTCCTCGTCCTCAACCAATGGAGACTGGGCCGGAGGATTGGCAGGATCGTCGGGCCCAGATCCAGGTACCGCGCACGGCGGCAGTATGGACTCGTCCGTCACACGCGCTGCGCGTTGATGCGTCACCCGCGGTTGGGGACAGTTTGACGAAATGTGTCCTTCCTTATTGCAGTTGTAGCATCGGATAGGTTGACTCGATGCCGTCGCTACTGCAGCAGCTGGTGCGCGGGGCACTGTTCCGGTGGTCGGAGCGGTCACAACTGTCGTGCGGGCCCCAGCGATAGGGGTTCGCATGTCGCGTAGGCCAGTAGCGTCGGCCGGACGAGCGTCGCGGTCACCTGGACGGTTGCTCATCCGGTCCATTCGACGGGCACCTGAACGGAAACCGGCGGCCTGGCGTAGTGGTAATGATCCACTCCCACTCGTACGAGTTGCTCCTGGTGCGGGGAAGCGACCTGCAGTGTTGTCAGCTGCCCGCGGAGCTGCACGGTGAGATGACCGATACTCATCGACCACACGGTTGTTCTCTTCTTGTTCAAGAGCAATGTGCTTCAGTAACGCTGGGGAAGAGCGTTCAACTGAGACACCCTTGTTTCGGAACATGGGAATAGCGATCTCCTCTGGAAGCGCCTCCACAAACTTCCTATTGAAAGTGTAATCATCCGGGTATCGAGGCATCTTCATGGCCCATTTGACCATGTATTCCCAGAGGCCGTTGATACCGCTCGTCTTGCTGTATCGCGCAGCGTTGAACTTGTCTGCCGCATAGCGCGCGGTGGAGCGGTGTATGAACCTCTTGAACATAGCACAGACGGCGTCCTCGAATACCCACACTCTCCCTTGAGGGTGCATGGTGTCAACGGTCTCGTCGTACCAGTCCATCGCCGCGCCGGTCAAAAATTGACCAAGCACAGTGACTCGATCGCCATCAAGGTCAGGTCCAACCACCCGATGTATCTCGAGCCAGCGGAGTAAGGCCCTGAGCCAAGTCATGAACTCCTCAGCATCGTCGCGGCCATTGTACTTCTCGGGGCTGGGGACGTTCTTGAGATTTTTAAGCGTCGAGCGCTCTTCAATTTCCATATCAACACGCCGACGTATAATGAGACGGATGGCGTGGAGCTGTTGCTCGATGTACTTCGCGTTGGGGTCACTGCCTCGTCCGACGAGCGGTGAGTCTTCGGGATGCAAGTACGACGGGCTACGCGCGAGTTCGCGTGGCGGCATATATGGCACTACCGACTGTGGTCGGGTCTGGTGACGTCCCTTACTCTTGTCCTCAACTGGCGGACGTCGGTGAGGCCGTCCACCGTGTCGCGCGTTGCTCGATCCCCGTTCATCATCGCTACTCGACGACGAAGGGTCGGGCGGTCCTCCAGAGTTACCGCCTGCACCACCTCGCCCAGCGCGCTGATCGCGATCCTCGTTACGGCTTCCGCGGCCGGGGCGTTGACTACCTCGAGAGCTCGTAATGGATCGATTGGCATTCGTACTAGGTACAGTATCGCTGTCGGATGACGAGTCGTCACCGTCGTCGGGGTCTCTGTCAGGTCCGTAGCGTCTCCACCACTTGACCGCTTGACGGTCGCGTTCTCGTACCCCATCTTCATAATGCTCGCGCGCGAGCACATGGTTCTGAGCACTGCGGCGGTCGCGGTAGACGGACAACGTCTCGTCCATGTCGTGGTCCCGGAATAGGTGGTGGTGGTTGTTACTGGATGGCAGAACTACGTTAGATGTGACTGATCGTAACGGTACGGTCGGGAAGGAAGGACTACGGACTGGGGAGTGTGGCGAGGTCACATCCTCTTCTTTGACCTCGTCGGGCACGTGCGCTGATACACTCTCCCTCTGGTCATCAGTGCCATCGTCACCGACGAGGAAGCGAGCTCGGATGTCCGTGATGGTACGCTGTATGGAGGCTCGCTCCTCTCGAGTGGATTGGTGAAGCGTGTGGAATCGCTCAGTGAGCTTCTTCTGCATCGCGAGGCAGTCGGTGAGGTCGCCCTGCAGTTCATCGAACTGCTGCTGTGCTCGAGTGACCAGTGAACCCACCTCGTCCATAAGGTTGCGTTGCCCGATTGAGTGCGACGAACGCGGGCTGATCTGGTCGATATCACGTCGGGAACGTTCACCAAGAGACATGAACATATCCTCGAGTGGTGTAAGAGACGGCCCTAGACTGCTTCCGGAGACGCGATGCGTAGACCCGTGAGGAGGCGGCGTGAGGCGCGGCCCCGTACTGCCTCCATGCACGTGCTCGGTAGGCTCGGGGGGCGATACGAGAAACGGCCCCATGCTGCCTGAAGGAGGATCCTCCACGGGATTGATTTGGGAGGGATCGGCTTGTTTTGAGCCTCGCGCGGAGCGTAGAGCTTCACGCTTGGCAGCCTTTCTCTGTTTATCCCTTTTAGACATATTGACTGTGTTACTCACTGGTTTCAACGGGTCCCTTGGAGTCCGCGTCAAAGAACCTAGTGGAAGAGCAAAAAAGTGTAAGTTGTCTCGTCTGATCACGCCTGAGGTGCTCTGAACCGCGTTCTATTGACGACGGAGCCTAGCTGGTTACAGGGGTGAGTGGTAAGACGATGGGCGTTCCTACGTAGAACGAACGCCCATACGTTGTATCTATAATGTAAAGCAGGACGGGGCGCTTAAGCCCAAATCAGGAAGTTTTCTTAATTAGGAGAAAACAAGCAACCACATTTCAGTTTCACGCACTTCCGCCCACTCATTTCATGCCAACTCAAGCCTCAGAGATTGGGAGATAGTTATGTAACTGTCCCGTAGCAAAAGACAGCCAGACTCAAGGCTGACTCATGCCCGGAAGCTCTTTCTTTGATACTGGCATGCCTCATAGGCCACTCTGACGATGTATCTCACTCTGAATATTAATGCAGAAGATCTAGCCGGAGTATCTGTAGTGTGTTCTAGCGGCATTCCAACTAGAACAGCAGCAGTATTGTCAAGAGGACGAGGGAGCAGAAGTACCAGTTGGAAGACAGTGATGATCATGATGATGTCTCCCTACAACGCACTGGCACTCGGAACTTGAAGACTGCATGAGTATACGAACTCTTACCCATCACTGTAACACTCACTAAAGCCAATTGAGATACTTAGTGGTACTGTTGAGGGTAGGAGAGTATCTACAAGTTGAATGGTCATAGTCATATCCAACTCCCTTCACGGCACCTTTCCCTCCTGAGTGACTCAAAGCTTGACCCTCAAACCTGGACGACGTATGTCGTGCTGACACTGGCATGGATGCATTTTGCGGCCAAGCCGGCAGCTACCGAGGCGACAGCGCCAAGTCCCAACGCGGCCGCTGCAGAACCTCCTCACGCTCCAACATCATACTATGCATGAAGAAGCTTTTGGATATTCACTACATATACTTTGCTACAGCTTGACAAGCACCAACCCATCAGATTCACTACTACAGTTCGATTGCAGATACAGGGCGAGTAAGTACTACAATTTGGGTACTCACGGTGTGCAAGACGCGTTGCGACGCGTCGGTGGCTGCATGCGCGGTTTATGTCATCGGCCGTATATTCTAGCAAACTCTCCGAAAGTAACTGACATTCATTGACATCATAGCAGGAAATGTTCTAGAATATTATGGCGTAGGCCGCACCATATATACTGGTATATAGGAAGCCATGGAACTCGACCCAGCCTCCTCAGTGAAGGCAAGCCAAGTTCAATGGTGGTCGATTTTTCGCTCTGATTAGGTAAGTACTCGATTCTGTGTTTGAAATCAAATGATTCTGTGGTAAGTAAGCACCGTAACTTACCTACAAGATAAGTAGACTTCTCAAACCACAATTGGCAGTACACAACCAACTTGAAGTAGCTAGCTGCAGTCCCTGCTACCGGGTAGTAAGTAGTAAGTACATCATACTTAGAGTCTGTGTGGTTGGGCCATAAGCGAGGAACGAGCGTCGGCCCGAACGTGTGCTTACTAAGTGTCAAGGCCGAATGTGGAAAGGAGTGGGGCGCATCAGCGCCTGCTCCCTTTTTGCCTCCGCCCACATTCGCCATACAACATCCGAAACGCAATGCACCCACCCTCGAGCTCCCTTGCGCTTTCGAGAATAAGACCACCAGCGCCGTGAAGGGTCCCAAACCCTTCTCGCGCTCCAACGACCACGGACCCGCTCGCGCTCGCGTGGCAGCCCCTGCTCTCGGGGCCTAACGCGCGCGGTCCGGAGGTCGTTCCTCCCTCCTAGATCCACTGCTCCCGACGAACCAAAGGATCTGACTCAATCTACTATCTCTCCCTACTGTCGCGATTGAGTACAGTAGGCAATCACACTATTAGGAAGTGTTGTAAGTATGGAGTAGGATTCGCATTGGGGCCGCTGGCCGAGGACGGGCGATATTAGCCCGCACGAGGTGTGGCACCTTCTGTTCTGAATTTTTACTGTGATCCTCCGAGTCCTTCCGAGTCTGACTGCCTAGGTGCCCTGATGATTGTGATTGAAGTATGTACTACATAATAACCACAATCAGGACTAAGCTAGAGTGGAGTCCCTGCTGACAATTGATAGGTCTCTATAGTGGTTGTTACTGAGCTGATACTATCTATGTGTCTGACTTCAGTAGTATTCAAACTAGGCACCGCGCCACCCCTTCTCGCCTCTAACAGCGTCGTCTCAGTCCTCCAACCTGAAGCTTGAAGTCCCGCATACCTGTGCACATACCATTCTCTCTTAGCACCACCGGCCGAGGGTGGGTGCAGCCCACCCGAGGCCGCAGTGGTGCCCCCCTATCCGTGACACGAGGCACGGGAATCTGCTAGTCTTATAATGTAAGTGAGGACGGTCCCATTTCGGGAAGTCACCCAAATCAGGCAGGCCAGAACAACCACTCACATTCCTCTGCCTCTATCCCGTCGGATTCTTGGATAGTCATTGCTCTAACTTGAATCTCAGCTTGCTACAGGTTAATCAAACCATGGATACTGCACGGAGCGTCTTGCAGTCTTCAAGTAAGTCTTCAGCAGCTAATTCGAGGTTTCGAGGTTGCCCAGACTTATCGGGTTGCACGCGGAAGACTCAATCTGACAATGTGGAGCTTATACACTAGATACTGGTCAACGGTCAATATACATGATATATCCCGGAAGTGTATGTGAGTGAGCATGAGGGTACTGAGCTACAGATGTTCGGTGGGAGGCGCCCAGGTGACATCATAGGGCGCTATACTCTCACTTTGGGCATTCCGCCGCCGCCAGTGAGCGCGTCGTAACTTCGACACTCACGACATTGTACGGTACGATCAAGCAGACCGGTTCAATACACGGTTTTGAGCTGAGCATGCAGACATATGTGAGACTAAATGACCATACAGCCTTCATGCTAATGCTTTCCTAGGTGAGTTAAGTGGAGGTGGCTGCATGCGCGGTCTACTACGTCATCGGCGTATATTCTAGCAAACTCTCCGAAAGTAACTGACATTCATTGACATCATAGGAGGAAATGTTCTAGATTATGATGGTGGAGGCTGCACCATATATACTGGTATATAAGAAGCCATGGAACTCGACCCAGCCTCCGAGGCAGCAAAGCCAAGCCAAGCTCAACGGTGGTCAATGTTTCGCTCTGATTTGGTAAGTACTCGATTCTGTGGTAAGTAAGTACCTGAACTTACTTACAGGTAAGTATGCTTCTCAAATCACAATCGGTACGCGACCAACTTGATGTAGCTAGCCGCAGCGGGCCTGCTACCCAGTAGTAAGTACTACATTATAGAGTCTATCGTAAGTATGGAGTAGTATTCACGGGCGGGCTGATACTTAAGAAGCCATGGAGCGTGCCAGGACCCAGCACCCTCAGCAATAGGCCAAGCACGACGGCGACTCGGTGACACTGTGTACCTTGAGGCTGTAATTGTCACGCTTTAGGTAAGTACTGCATAGAAACCACATTGATTACGCGACTACTAAGCTAGAACGGAGTTACTCCTTGCTGACAAGTAAACTGTAATGGGTCTCAAAATCTGTTGTTATCGAGCTAATACTATCTGTGTCTGACTTAGTACATAGTATTCACACTACTAGGCGCCGCTGGCCGAGGGTGGGCGATAGCGCGCCCGAGGCGCGGCGCCACCCCTTCCCTCCTCTGACGGTGTCCGAGTCGCCTCAGTCCTCCAAAGCCCCGCATACCGGTGCCCGTAGCATTCTATCTTAGCACCACCGGCCGAGGGTGGGCGCAGCCCACCCGAGGCGTCAGTGGTGCCCCCTGTCCGTGACGCGAGGCACGGGAATCTGCTAGTGTACTGTATAGTAGTTCCCACGGGGGCGCCTAGTATGTCTCCCCTTACAGTGGGGGTACAGGCGGAGAGAGCCGACACCAGTGATCCTGTCTAACCGTCAAACCTCAGTGCAGCTTTCTTTGAGCTCGGTGATTACAAAGGGTGCGCTGAAGCGATTGTGCGCGCATGGAAATGCATGAAGATATGTGGTGCGGAAGCTCAAACGGGCCCTCTCGGCGTTCGGCTGTCCACTCGTCCTGCGAAGGCATTGTGCCATGGTGTTCGCGCCGACACTATCCAGATTGGCGACCTCAAGACCCTGGAAACGGACGTTGACGAGATTCGGAGTGCTGCACTGAGCAACGTAGCTGATGACGCGTCGGGCGAGACAGTGCGGCGCGCCTGAGAGGAGTGGGCGATGACACAGTCAGATATAGGTAACCTTTTGGAAAAGAGAGAGTCTTGCCTCATCGGGCTGTCTCGACTTCCTCTGTTCTGCAAGCCTTTGTGAGTATCTCCGAGTATTGATCGCGTAGAAGCTGCTAATCAGCTTCGTCGGACTGGGACTATACGAAGGAGTTTTATTCAGTATGTCGCATCCTCTGATCCCGCATGCGAGTCTGAAAGACATCACAATGGTGGGTCACGACGACGTTATTGATGTCACCAAGGGGTGGGGAGAACAATATCCCCAGCCCTTTCAACTCAACGAGCTCTCTGCTGACGACTTGCGGAACGTTGCGTTTCTGTTCGGAGGCGTCGGAGACGGTCAGTTCGAGCTCTGGGTGAAATTCATGGATTCCCATTCCCATTGAACCTGCTACGCATAGCTCGCCATGTCTTCGGATCACTACGTGGTCTGTCAACTGCACACCAGGCTATGGGAGCAAAGAAGCAGGCCGACTTCCACGCGCACTTGACGTTATTCGACATCCACGACGCGACCATCGCACGGGATCTCTGCATGTTCATGCTCCTTCACGAGCTGAACTGCACGGACGACGAGGCCGTCCGGATAGAGATCAAAGCAACTCTCATGTATACATTCTGTGGTGCTGTGATGCCCTCATATTGCTATTCACGGTGCGCATCCCGACTGACTGAATGCGCTTGACCACTCATGAGGTTATCCGAGCTGTAGATTGCAGAAGTTATTCAGGAGATAACTGCACGGCTGACGTCAGATCCTCCGAATATCCCTCGATGGATGCATGTCTCCACGGACTCCCTGCCGGCGATCGTTGTTGCGCTCGGGTTTTGGATGACCGCATCGAGGTCTACACGCGATATGCTTGCTAATCATACCATCCCACAGAAACGCGGCGAGCCGGTCCTTTCCGGGAGAAAAACATTTGCAAATGATGTTCTCGCTGAAGAGCGTAAAAACATCAAAGCAGTCCTGCTTAACATGTCCGGGGCCCAAACACTCAAAGCGGCGTTCGTTACCCGGGTACTCCTCCGGATGAGGCCGTTGCTAAGATCCGAAGGAATATTGACTCGGTTGTAGAAATGATCGTGTCGTGCCCGGTGCCGCTGGGAGATCGTCATATCAAGGAGAGGATCTGGTATGCGCAGACAAAGGTGTTCCTCCCACCTGAGGAACTACGCCTGCGCCATCCGGATTTCGGCACTGCTTGGGTCGAAGTGCAGAAAGCTCGCGAGATGGAGGTACCCGACTTATCGAATGTGGGTCCGTGGCCCTGCCATCAAACGACTGTACTACTGACTATCCGTTTCGATAGGTCAATGTCCACATCGAGAGCGACTGGAAGCCGAACATTACCTTGATTGTGAGTGCATTCTGCCATTGTGTTAGCATTCTAATATCGTATGTACAGGACCGCTCCTTCGATGATCCTCAATGCGACCGACACAAGAAAGGATATCCAGACTTGAGTGAGGATCTGTTTGAGGCGATCAATGCATTCCAGAAGTTCAACGAACACATCAATACGTCAACCGGCGATGCCCGCACACCTCAAGGACGCTCGGTGGACAGGTCCAAGTCAAGTGCTGGCGGAGAGGTTCTAGCTTGGGACGTGTGCAATGTCTTCTTTGAACAGACCGCCGCTGCACTGAAGAGTCTTGATGGGAAGATCACCCTCGAGTTCCTGATTGACGATATCTGTAAACAGCTCGCGAAAATGCGTTGTGGAGACGATAGCACACGTCCGATGGCATTCCCGAGGAAATTCGCGAGAATTTGGTTGAGTAACGTCCCGTGAGTGTGTTATTGCCATCATCGGGCTCTGCTTATCTTATGAGTCTCAAGGATTACACTCACGGCCCGCTGAACGTCATCCTTTATGTTGCGCCCAACCTGCAAGATCGACCATACGCCGGTGTGGCCTGCAACTCGCTCCTGAACACGTCTGCATGGAGGGACGATGACGAGTTTTTCCACACGTATGTTACGCACACAGAGTGTTCATGCCTCCGTTTGACATGCGTCACCGCCACAACAGATACACACTACTGAAGATCAAAGACGTACCGCGTTACCTCGGATGCACTTTGCTCAACTCAAACGCAGTCATGGAGATTCTCCTGCTCGGCCCATCCCCGTCTCTCCCGCGTCCGCTTTCCGAGCTTGCGACCCGTGAAGAGCTCACGACTTGGCTCACGCGCGTGCTCTTCAACACATTCATCCCTGGACGCAGCGAGCCTGTGCTCCCGTGCGATACCCGCCTCCCACATAACCTCGTCGCGTTCTTCGGCCTGCTCGTATATCTCCATCGGATCGGCTACCCCGGCCACTGGCTGTCCGACTTCCTCGCCCGTGTCCTCAGTGGGCGTATGCTGTCGGACGTCGTGCCCTATACAGGCGAGTATCCGATCCCCGTAGACGAGTACAGGCGACGAGTTCCCGCACGTGTGGTTTGCACCGACCCGTGGCTTGTCGAGTTCGAAACTATCATCGCCACGGCGTACTATGCGACCCCGTTCCCCGTCGCATCCGCCCTCCCTGCCGACTCCTCGCGCGATGCGGAGGATGTCGCGGTGTGGGAGGTGCCTGTGCGCCCGCGGCCCCACGCCGCGCTTCCTCTCCGAACCGGGGTTCTATGGCATCCAGTATCACCCTGTCACGCACCTGCTCTTCTTCCGCGCCGACAAGCTGTCGGCAGACGAGGTTATTGTCGACATGCGGGAGATCTTCGAGGGCCGGTCGTCGCTAGCCCCGGGGACGTTCTTCGTGCTGACGAGTCAGTAGCATGTGATGTACCGGAAGGAGATCCGGTTTCGCTTGAGCAAGAAACGTGTCAAGAGGATGCGGAGGGAGAAGTGGGCTATGGTCGCCTATCGGAACGACGTTGGGTTACAAGGTGCGTTCAGCTCGCACACAACAGTACTAGCATGACAATGAACTGATGATCATCGTTTTACTTCGCAGCCACGGTGCCGGTGTCTATTAAGTCTTGGACTTCACTATCTTGAACCACATAGCTTGCACAATGAGCGTGCGTAGTCACGATACTCCGGCGATATTAGCGCGCACTCATCTTACGTCTTCCTTCCCGGGCCTTGCATGAGTCCCGTATGTCTGTGTCGATTGCTACGCCGTTTCATCAACTTCCAAGTTCTACCCCTCCGTGCTTCAGTGATTACTACGACACAGATCCGACGGTGAAGTTACGTCGTGACATGATGCATGGAATCTTGGTGTGATCCAGGTGTGGTCTGACTTTACGAATATGCACCGAAGCCACAATTGGTTGATGGAGACCACTCGGAGATTGTGCTGCCTGATAATCCTGTGTTGACTTCGCAGCTTCCACCATTCTTGCTAGCAGACGTCGCATGCATCGTGTCTAAGCTATCGGGAACAGGTTCTGATATTCTAAGGATTAACCAGGTCCACTTTCCTTGAAATAGCGTCGCGCTGATTCTTTCTCTCATCTCTTGACCCTACCACTGCACCCTCTGTGAATCCTCTGGCAACCCCGACACCACTCTTATATCCCTATCCAGAGCACAAAAAAGGCCTCTACCTACGCCATGACAGCGCAAGCATATGGTATCGATATGATGTCAATCGATAGCCTCTACTTGCTGTGGGTTACGAAGGTGCTGTACTTTCTCATCTTTGCAACTGCGGCGTCATTGACGTCGTGTACTAGTGCTGTACAGGTAACTGCCCAGATCCAGCGGTGCTCTGCACTTGCATTACGTGGAAGGTAGTCACTCAGATCACATTGGTTTGCAGTTGTCGCATTAACCTTCTTGGTATACATCACTACATGCGGAGTTGTCTCATAGTCCACTGACGTCGGGTGTCGACCATATGGCAGTCACTCGAGACTCTGTCTACGCTACCATCTGAAGTATGTTCAGCTACGTTGCTCAGACGCGAGAGACATAGGGACTGACCGCTACACAGATTGCGCTCATTTGGCCGTCAAGATTTACTTACATGAAGCTGCTTTACTTCCTCAACAAATACACTGTCTTCGCGGATGTGGTGCTGCTAATTCTTTTTAGGCACGCTGAGTGTTCTAATCTATCTTGACCGCACATACTCTAACTGGTTCGTAGCTAGCCTCAAAACCCGCGACTCAGAGGTGATTTCTCTTGTCACAATAGCAATACGGAACATCCTCTCTCATCATCCCTTGTATAGACGTGCAAAAAACAATATCTCACCTTAGCATGTAAGTACCATCATCGGAGTAGCAGTCTGACTCTCACGCCTCCTCTAACAGTCCTACATACCACGGGCATCCTGGTCTCCGAAGGTCCGGCTATCCTTCACGACACGGTTGGAACTTACTGAGACTAAGATATATCGCAGTTATACTCATGGTCCGGTTTATGGCTATCTGGGGATTCAACAAGTATGTTGTAGCCCTCTCAATCAGCGCATATGGTATGCTCTGCGTGAGTGGGCTCATAGATGTATATCATTGTCAGATATGGCTGATGTTAATGTCCATATAGCCATTTGCACTCTACGCTGTCTACGAAACCGTGATCTACGCGGGATGTAGGTTCACGTCGCATTCCTAAACTGTATCACAGGTCCGCCTGTCTGACGTGCACTTGCAGATCCATCCGGATATCTTCTCATGATCGCTGGCTGCCCAGTTTACGAGGACGATCAGGATACCTGGCCCGCTTACATGCTCTTGATACTCGCAGAGAGCGGTGAGCAAACGGTCATTCATTCGAGTGCTCGCTCTACTCACGGAGTCATGCACAAGTGATCATATCTCTTACTTTTGTGAAACGGCAGCTTGATCGCGAATGTGAGGCCAATGTTTGACTTTCGATCAATCACAATCGCTTCGCTTACATTTCTTGCAGATCAAGGCATGCTCGAAACATCTCTGTTTAGGATCATGTATAGAGATGGTAAGCGTGTGCTCCCTCGAGAGCCGTGGGGATACTTACTTCAAGCTCCTAGGAATATTTTACTACGTGGCCATCCTGCGTATGTTTCCATAGCTGTTTCATAACGGTCTGCAATGGGCGATTGTACTTACAATTACATATTGCAGTGTTCACCATCACAAACATAGTCGTGTTACTAGCAGCTCCGGTCAGTACATCGACTCCATGATTACAAAGCGGCACTGACATCGCGACGCATCCCAGAGAGAATTATCGACGTGTATGCAAATGTTCGGATCACAATGCCTCATGACTGTCGCACATAACAGTGACTTACATTTTATTTGATCTACCCCAGGCCCGTTCGGGTGGTGCATAGCGCACTCTGCACGCGAATCGTGCTCAACATCCGCAAGACCGCTGCGAAGATGTCCCGCGGCGGCTTGGAAGGCGCCACTACCTTACCAGATATGTCGTTCGGCGAGCCATGAGTGAGGGTACGTAACTTCTCGCCGTAACATGCTGCACGCAATCTGAACCGAGTTCGCTTTGACCAGTGGACCAGTATTATATCGTCTGCCTGCCATTGCGCATTGAATAGATACTCACGATTTCCGGTCCGACTTCCTATTATTCGACTCTACTACGAAGGACCTTGGTATATTTCCCGCTTACGCCCAGTGCTTACCCTCAATGCAACACCGCAACCCAACTGTATATATATGTCACATTCCTAACTCCAAGCGTGTCATAATTTCTGTGATTCTGGCGCATGATCGGAAGGAACATCAGAAACCTCGCTCGACTCAACCTCTACTACTTACGATGATATGGACGTACAACGACTAGGGTGTACCGGGATGTTCAGAGACACAGTCGTCTCGAGAATGTAGACCGTATCATCTGTAGGTAGGAATGCTTGCATCCGCCAAATAGCAGGCAATGATACTACACATGCGATACGAGATGACATACACAATACAGGAAGGAAAAGTCGTACACAAGCTTCGTCCGATATTCCAAACATTGTTCCGGATGGCGCTTTCGTTCACCACCTACAGTACATAACGCGCCCGCGGTCGTTGTCCGTGTCCGCCACGCCGTCTAAGCCCTCCCGCCAAGCGGCTTGCTTCTCTTGCAGCATCCTCATCTCTGCTTAGAGATAACAGATGACCACACGGATAGCATCCTCTTGCAATTCAAGGTGCTCTTCGTTCAGAGCCAACACGGCGTCGGCGTCGAGTCACTCCAGCCTCTCCGGAGGGAGGTCCGAGTACTAGTTCTCTAGCAGCTGCCCTCGTTCGCCCTGCCAGAGATTGGGTGAGCGCGAGCACGAGCGAGGATGATACAGCTAGTCGAGGGCACACCTCAGGGATACTGTGCGATCATCTGTCAGAGTGCAAGCAGGCACTGCGTATGTATAGGGTCCGAATGTCCAGCGTCGACCTGTACTCGACTAGGCGGAGCGCCGCCAGGGTGAAGTTCCGCCGCGCGCGGAGCCAGTCGTCGATGGATGCGACATCGACATGTTTCCCGGCGCCCGAGCTGGAGTCTGGGAGAATGAGGTCGGTAGATGCGAGATGTGCATCGAACCAAGGGAACAACGCATGAGCTACTGGAGGTGGCTGGGAACATAACAGCCACGTACTTGAGTTCGAGTTCGCGAGTAAAGCCAGCATACATGGCGACATCATCTTCAAGTCTGAGGGGGTGGTCGAGTGTTGGAGAGAGGATGGAGGACGAGGACAAACGCGAGTAGCCCACATTCCCAGACGCGCTATGTCCTAAGTATGTCATGACCTGCCTCGATTCAGCAAAGTGACCGAGCGTCGGGATCGGTGTCGCGTGTTTCAAGGAATTCCCAACAGTCAAGCTCACCAAGAGGAGCAGGCTAGAGTATGAGCCCCGAGCATCTCAATGCATCATGGGGAAGGATGTCAGTAAGTACATGGTGCACACGATACTCGAGCTAGTGCGAGATCTTGAAGTCGAGCGTTGACATATCCGATGCCGAGTCAAACCTCGACGCTGCAAGAGAATGACGACCGCGTGGAGGTGATCCTGGGTGCTCGAAGGACAACTAGAATACGTGAACGGCTCCCGCCATAGGTACTTAGAGATACAACCGTCAGTCCATCCCGGACTGCGCGTCGCGGCATACTCCTACACCGTACACACACCTCTCCCCACACGCACCGTCATAGGAGGGCTCCCAGGCCTCAGGCTCCGCGACGCAGTGTCAGACCTTGAGCGCCTTGATCGACTTCCCCATCGCGACCGCGATCCACTCGCCGGGCGCGGTCGTGTGGCCTGTGTTCATCGACATGCCCGCAATCTGCGGCGACCACGCCATGTTCGTGATCTCGCTCGCGCCCGTGTACGCCATCACCGGGTCCGCGACGACCCGCTTCTTCGCGTCCGGGCGCGGCGAGCTCAAGCCCGTGCTCGCGGTTCGTGGCGATGCCGCCGGGTTCTGCGACGTGTACTGCGAGAGGTCCCAAAGCAGGAGCTGGCAGTCGTCGCCTGTTGCAGTCGAGAGCAGAGTAGGTTGGGGTTAGGGTTGATAAAGCATCACTTGAGAAGATGAGTGGGAGAGGGCGTACCGACTGTGCCCAGGAGCTGCGAGTTCGTCGAGCTCCAACCAAGCGCATTCACCTGAGCCTTGTGCGCCCTGAGCTCCATCACAGGCTGCCCAGGACTGCGCATGTCGAGGATCTGAACGTCCGTCCCATCCATATGGAACGTCGACATGTAGTTCGAGTCCGCCGGGTTGAACGCGATTCGCAGCAGGGGCGATGTCGGGGGCCGTGCAGACGAGCTCGGACTCGCAGATGGGGGCGGAACGTTCTTCGGCGCCGGGGTCTCGTAGAGGATGGTGGAATGCTCGAGCGAGCGGAGGTCGAATGCGCGGAGAGAACCGTCAGCGCCAACGGAGACGAAGATGTCCGTCGACCCGGGTAGCCACGCGACGTCGTAGACCTCACGGTCGTGAGCGATGAGCTGGGTGAGCGCGGTGCAGGTGTCGATGTTCCAGACGGTGCAGGTGGTGTCGATCGAAGAAGTTACAACGAGCGAGGGAGATTTCTCGTTCCAGGAGAAGCTGGTGAGGGGAGCACCGGTGTTGTTGTTCTGAAGCTTGCTTTGCTAGGGTAAGAACACCAGTAGTCAGCGAGAGGGTACTGGATGGAAGGCCCACAGCTCCGACGGGAAGGACAACAAGGATCGCACAACAGCCTGACAACTGTTACAGCTGTCTTGAGCTGCTCCATCGGTAAAGCTGGCGCCGGTTTCTGGATGGTAGAGAGGTATATCCTCTCCGCCCGCCCGCACTGCTAGTGTCCGGCTCCTTGCCATTCAACGAGCGCAGCGTCCTGGGCTGTATGTCCTGACCCTGCCCAGACAAGTGTTTGTCAAGAGGACTGTCGAGATACACTTGCGCATAGACAGTCGGCTACGGCGGAGTTGATCCCGAATGCTAACGGGAAGGCAATGTGTTCTTGCACTCGTCACAGTGTCCCAGGGCACCTATCTTCCTCGGTCTCTGGCCCCGTAACCGCCCCGCGTGCGACGAGGACAGTCATCCCCGCAGATTCGTTGCGATGTGTGCCCATCGCAACCTCGAAAACACCCAACATCGAGAGACGAAGGAAGACCACTCACCCCAGATAACGCCGTCTTCAACGTCAACCGATGTCCTCCCCCACTGGATGCCCTGCCCACGTACCCACCTCCCGCATTCCCCGGTCCAGGCGCGTCGCTCACATACTCCCATACCCTCAGCGCATCACCCGTCGTCGCAAGGAGCTCCGCGCTCGCCGCCTTCTGCGCCCACGCGAAGCTGTTCGCGGTGCTTGGCTGCCATTGCAGACGTGTTGCGGGGTATCCGTGTTGGGCCTCGACGAGCGTGACGAAATCCGGGTAGTCGCCGTATTCGTCGTCTTCCACAAGCACCCGTTCATCCTGGAGCCCGACGATCGCGATACGATTGCGGTAGTCGGCTGTTAGGGAGGCGATCCCGAGGCGGAAGGCGGAGCGAGGGCGTAGTTGTTGTCCGGGCGCGGCAGACTTGCACCAATCGAGTGCGCTGACCGGCCCTGTTGCGCAATCGGGAGAAAAACGTTGGGATGATGGGTGCGAAGAGTGATCCAGAAGAGCAGACTTACAAGGGGCCTCGTATTGGAGAGAAGTCGTCTGAGTCATGATCGGCGGCGATTCGTAGTGTCTGCGCAGAGTTTTTGCGCGCACGGGGTTGATCAAGCTTTTCATCCGCATCGCAGCCGCGCAAAGACAGAGTCCGTAGAGTCAGACGTTCCAAGGATATCCCAGCAGGGTGGTGTCGATGAGTCGGCGTTCGTCAGGGACAATCGGGAGGGCAAAAGAACCCAAGATCAGTCGCAATAGCACCAGAAGGTCAGCAATAAGTAGTGCAGCACACGCGTAGTGAAAACACGGGCGATGAAGAGCGTCAGACATGTCGATGATCGTTGAAATGAGGCAGAACTTGCCTCAAGGTTTGCTCGTGGGTCTATCTCCGCGACCGTGTGTGGTAGACTTGAGAAAGAGCTAGATCTAGTGATACAAGCGTGCGTCCACGCCCACAGCAAAGAAGAGGTAGGAAGGAAAGCTAGACAAGCAGCATCAATCAGCAGCAGGAGGAGAAAATCGTAGTCGTGGTAGACATCAAGCTTGTCCAAGTCGTCGCCGACTCGAGGCGTGCGCGCCTCCATCAGGCGTCTACACTGACCGGCCCGGACTGGCCGGCCCGAGGCTTCGCTCGGAGTCTTTCGACTCTTTGCTCAGCGCTCAAGTCTCACTCACACACCAGTGTCTATGAGCAATCCTCTCTGAAGGGTTTCTCGAACCACAAGAGCAACAAACTATCAACTCGAGAACCTCGGTGTAGTCACAGCAATGTTTCATCTCTTCAAAAAATTGAGCGGATGAGTATGAACCAGGATGACACAGATACGATTCCGCCGATCAGGACCCCCGGGCTCTCCCAACGACTCTTGCCCCTCAAAACAAGGGCCCATACCGGACGCTGCTCTAACGCCAGTGCGGAGAAGTTGTCTAACTCGAACTCGGTGAGTTCGTTATCGGCTCCTGAATTAATCTGGAAGGGGACGATACAAATGATTCAAGAAGAGGTACGAATAGTACTGAAGCTTGTATAATGGGCAGAAGTTTGGACGGAAGACAACCCGACAATCCCGCCTATACTGCAACCTGCCGTCTTCCGAAACACTTCAAGCACGTGGCACAAGACTAAGACGCGAGCATCGTGTGCACTGTACATCCTCACCTAGGGCGCATGGAGTCGCATAGGATGACCCTGCCTCCGGCGAACTCCCACCGGAGCACGACGTCTTGCAGTTGAGGCACGGAAGCGGGCGTCGCCCTCCTCTTCACCATGAACCGGATGCTGGACAACACCCCTGAGGTACGGTCTCGATTATCTGTGTAGTCCTCGCTCGCGCTCGCGCTCACTCGGTCTCTGGCAGGGCAGCGAAGGAGAAGTGCCCATCTCAGTCGAGCATATTTGGACCTCCCTCCGGAGAGGCTGCCGGCCCTCGATGCCGCGTTGGCTCTGAACGAAGAGCTCCTCAAATTATACAAGGATGCCGTCTCTGTGATAATCCTTTCTCTCGTAGAGGAGATGGTGACGCTGCAGGAGAAGTATGCCGCTTGGCTGGCGAGTTCAGGCGGTGGTGCCGACAGGAACAGCGACTCCGGGCGTGTTGATGTGTTGTAGGTGGTGAACGAAGGTACCACATCGACTCGGGTTTGGAATATGTAACGAAGCTTGTGTACGACTCCGTCTTTCTGTACCATACATAACTGATGAACTTCTCTACATCCCTCAGGAAAGCACGCTGATGAATGAGCCATGACCGCGCGCCGGCGCCGCAAAGCAACAATCGGACGTAGCGTGTACGGATAGAACGTGATATCTGGCTACTAAATGCTACTTAGTTAGAGTGGCTGCCATATACATTGCTATCGTACGGATATCGCAGATCAGTCGGAAATGAGCTACCTATCCCGCCGAGAAAGCGAGAGGTGAGTACAATACATATCTCTACACTAAACAGAGTTCCGTCGCTAAGAGCCGCGCCTGTAGGGTTGCCGCCTATCGGAGGACAGGTCTATGGTTACTGCAAAAGCTTAGCGCGGTCGCGGCCAGTCAACATCTATGTCGTGGGATGCGTACGCAACGCCTGCAAGCACAGCAGCGACTCCTAATCTCATAACAGTTGGGCCAAAGAGTTCATTGGGGCTCGGGGTCGCAGCCTGCAGGCAGTAAAAAGTCTTACCACCACACACGCACCCGCCGGGATATACGCTCAGCATCGCACACGCTCATGCCGACACCGGCCTCAGGCGCGAGTCCGCGTTCGTGGAGTCCACCCCATGTTCAGACACGGACTCTGCCTCCGCCTCGTCTGCAGGGACCGCGACGCCGGCTTGCTGTTGCTGCTGCTGCAGGACCTCCGCGTCGCGCTTGTACATGTCCTCGTCCTGCGCCCGTCGCGTTTGCTTGCCTTCTAGGAGGTAGACTAGTGCGACGGCAGTGGAGACGAGTGCGCCTTGGAATATGACCGCGTGGTGCATGTTCAGGGGCGGACTCGCGTCGGGTCCTGCTCGTAGCGCGCCCTCAACTGTGGAGAGGGTGCCGAGGATGGACGGGGCGCCGGGACAGACGTGTAATTTGGTTGGAGGAATGTGAGGGAGAGTGGCGAGCATGTGGGTGTAGTACGGTCGATGCGCAGGAGCAAAGCTGTTAGTTAGAGCATGATGGAAGGTCGGTGTCAGATACGCACTAAGCACGAATACGAGCCCGCACACGTTGGTCCTACATCATACCGGGACAATGATTATCAGGTGAGTTCACTGCTATCGCAAGAGAGACGCAAGAAGACGTACGACAGCCACAGGATCGCAGAACTTCCGTCTGCGTTGCGCGTGATCTCCACCGCGAGCTCCAATACCACTGGCAGCAGACTAAGACTCGTCCCTCCGATGATGCTCATGATGACGAACAGGGCCACCTCGTTGTTGGGTTTGACTGGAAAGGGGATGGCTGTCAATGATTCGGGGACACCGGTGAAGACTATTCCGCAAACGCACTTTCCCAGATGAGCGCGAGCCAGCATGCAGCCATGACAGGCACAGTCGCCTTGATTGACAGAGCTAGGTGGTGTGTGAACACGCGGTCGTAGAGTGGTGCAGTGATAGCTGCGGTGACGAGACCAACGAGCAGGAGTGTTCCTCCCATAAGCCCGGCAGTGTCGGCGGAGTATCCGTATGGTCCCTGCGATTGATGATGACTTGTTATATCGTGCATAATCCAGACAAAGGAGATACGTACCAATTGTTGAGCAGTTAAAATCGTGAAGGTGTTGATGCTACACTTTTGTCAGGAAATGCGACGACAGGGATGTCTGGTCACTTACACTCCAACAATGATACCAAACACGACAACCATGACTGCGAAGTCTATTCTCTGGCGTACGGTCATGAAGGTGTATTCCTCCCGGGACATTCTTCCGAACATGGCGTGGACAAGAGACATCATCGAAGGACGCTTGTGGGTTGCGGCGAACGCTGCGAGAGGTCAGTCAACGAGAACGATCCACCAAAACAGGTGAATCACGCACTGGGAGGAGTCGGCGGAGCTTCTCCAACAAGGAAGACGATAGGAGCCGCAGCTGTGAAGACGATCCCCATTACCAGCATCTACTTCGCTGTCAGAGCACGTTCGGACGGCTGCGTCTTGTCCTTCTCACCGACTGACGTGTGGTGCTGATCAGCGGTGGTACCACCTGTCCAATGGCATTCCCAACCGGGTTTGCTGGGCGCTGCGTGAGCTCCTTGTCCACACAGCAGCTAGTACATTGTGGGCTCACCAAGGCCCATAATCATAGTTGCAGTAGTACGGCCCTGGAGGTCAAACCATCGCTCTGAGTAGCTTGGGACCAGGACCTGGAAGATGGGAACAGAGAAGCCGCCGATGAGCTGAGGAAGACGCCATGTACGTCAGCGTGAAACATCTTTTTCGGGACAAAAATAGGGTATCACCTGTCCAAGCATGATGAGGGCGAATGATCCGGCCTGATTCAAGGATTTTGTAGTACCTGCATAGCGCACCCAAGCTGAGATCACGAACATGACTGCGCCAATGTAGCTCTAAGATGCAGTCAGTCTCTAGTTGATGATTTGATGATCTCGAACTCCAGACGTGCTCACCGTTCCACGGACACCCAGTCTGCCGTAGAGATAGGGTACGATGATCGCGGAGGGGAGGTACACGATGTTCACAACGTTTCCGAACCAATTTATCTGGTCTAACGTGAAACCGAACTCCTCGACGACTGAGCCAACGATTCTTGGTATTGTGTGACATATGTGAACATTTATGGGTGAACGCACCATTGTTCGCGATCGGTCCAAACCACACAAGAACCAAGCCAGAAACCACATTCAAGATGACCTGCAACACAGGCATTCACATTGCATCCTATTTGGTCTAACGGGTGTGCTTACCACTGCAAGCAAGCCTACCCAACGTCGTTTATACCGCCGGTAATTTTGAGGACTGTCCACAGAGCGCTCTTCGACGGACTCCAACCCCTTGACTGTGAATAGCGTAGTTTGAGATGGTTGTCGAGGTCGACCCGAGCCCAGACAGGACCTTAGAGCATGCAGACTCACTAGACGGTGGTTCCATCGAGCCATCTCCCTCTGCAGGTATTCGCAAACGTGAGCGTGACTCCTCACACGGAGGGCCCAAGGAGACGATACCTTCGCATCTGGAGAGGTTGGACTTGGCTGCCATGTGGACGTGGACGTCGTAGCCTGACCTTGTGGATAGCGGAGAGTGGAGAAGCAATACGATGGTGGATGCAGAGAGGCGAAGGGAGGAGATAGCGCGCTGAATATATACCACGGTTCCTGGAGGTTCTCCTCGAAGCGCTCGAGCGTTGGGTTGCGTCAGGGCAGAAGCGACTCTGGTCGGAGAGATTCGCACGTCAAGGTCAGTCGCTTCCAACCAAGCACGCGTTTTGCCGCGCTCAACGCAATCATGAAAGGAGGTGACGTGGATAGATGCACAGATCCGGGAGCTGTGACTAGTAGATCGAGCTAGTGGGTTTGAATGCGGGATCCATCGGCACAAGACGCTCGGTCAGACAAGGGTCACCGTAGACTCCGTGCTTTTGCGCAATGAGCAGTGCGGGGACTGGGGAGGTGTCGCTGTTCCAGACGGTGCATGTGGTATCGACCGTGGAGACTACGATGAGCGGAGAGCGTTCATCGTTCCAGGAAGAGCCTGTGAGGGAGGCTCAGGCGGCGGCTCCGGAGGCTTCACGACAGTAACATGCATTATCGCACGTATTCTGGGCACCTAGAACATAAGATGGCCACTCACCCTAGTAGATCGACGACGCTGTGCCCATACTCCCATAGCATATACCCTCACGCATCGCCTGTCATCGCAGACATCCCCACACTCCCCCGCCTCTACATGTTACGCTTCTCTGCATTGCCTGCCGCCAGTAAGGCCGTGTCGTGAGCAATCCTGGTCGAGCATCGGCAGGCATCGACAACGCTGACGAATCTTGATGCCATCGTTGACCACAAACACTCGTTATACAAGTGTAGAACCCGGAGAGCGACTGGCAGAGAGATAATCCCGAGAGGCAATACGGAGCGGTGGACGATGTCTTGCGACGATCGGGTGCGTAGACTGGGCCTACTCCAGAATCAAGGATAGATATTGGCAACGGGATGGAGGACATGGTGAGCGTTCGAGGATGACAGACTTACCAGACCAGAGGGAACTCGTCTGCGCTCCGTGATATGATCTCCTTTCTCCGCCTCCTGTTCAATGTTGCGTATCTCTTACGAGGGCCCTCAGATCTGTGAGTCGTCCATAGTCCAGAAGATATCGAGCTAATCTGGAGTTATAGTGCTCCAGGGATATTCCAGAGAACCAGTTTTCATGTGTCCCCGAGGGTAGTGCGGTGACGGTCAGGCAATCATTCCGCCCCCAAGCTGAGCAACAAGATCCGTGACTAGACAGTCTGGCGGCACAGGTAGTGCACTAGTAGTGAGAACATTTTCTCCTGTCACGAGAGACATAGTTGGTAGAGAGTAAGACATGTACAGGCAGGAGAGGGCAGGAGTGGGTCGCACTACCCTTTGGCGTCTACCTCACGACAACTCGGCCCGGAAATTAATCCCATCAGCAAAAAGTGAAACGGAATGCAAGCAATAAGGAGCACCGCAATCCTTGCCAATCATCTGCCACGCGCGCATCTGAATACAATGAAATGATGGTGATTTATAATCACCACAATCTCAGCGCGGTGCGAATACATTCTCTACCAAGCCGCACACGTGTAATCCTGTCTTGTCGGTGAATGTGCAACTTGTTAGGGCTTCGTCAGTGTGGAAAGCTACTCTATGATTTGACATACCCCCCTGAATTAGATCGCTCTTGATGCCATGCGAGGCGATCTTGATGCCATGGTACCAGCTAGCAGTATCGTCACACAGGGCCCGCAGTACGGGATGAAGTTGGACAGAATCATAATATATTTTAACGCAGACATGAGGGCATTGGGCTCGCCGAGCCGAATAGATAGTACAGTGCCATGCCTGGTAGGGCAAAGAGAAGTCCATCGAAGATACATGCAACGAACTCATATTTGGAGATTGGAGGCATGGGAGGGCTGCATCAAGCCTCAGCGCTGGCAGTGCCAGATGCAGATGGCTCAAATGCGTCGGACTGAGCTAGAGCCTGAGGAGTGTCGCTAGCAGGGGGTACAAGCTGGGCAGCAGCGTGGCGCTGGTCAGCGAGGATCTCGTCTTGGGACCGCGTGGTATGACCCGGACGCCGTCCAACGCGGGCAGAGCTGCCGGATATGGGGCTTTCATAGACTCGACTGTAAGAACACATAAGATGTCAGTGTCTATATAACTAGTACGCATCAGGTAGCTTGTAGCCGCGGCGGGGGTGTCAAAGATGAGATGGCGTACCTGTTCCACCAAGCCAACGTGTCCAACGCCCAACGTTCTTCGGCGATAGTCGGCCCTGTGAAGAGGTCGACAATCTTCTGATAGAACAACTTGCCGTTGAAAGCGCCATCCTTATCTTCCCATTTAGGTGAGGAGGTGAGCACATTGCGGTACTGGACGCAATGTAAGTAGTGTTGATATGTTGGCAACGGCGGCCGCTGTGCAAGTGATGGAACTGAGAAACGACACTCACCAAGGTTGCAATGTAGGCTATCATGGTCGGTTGCACAGCATCAATCTTGTAGATTTGCGAGATACAACCACGTCCAGCAGCCTTCTTCCCGGCGGGTTCGAAAGCGGAGCTGGGACTGGTATAGACACAACGAAGGGCCTGGCATGCCATGTTGGTTATGCAGGTGGCAATGGGGGCAAGAGAGATGATTGCACGTACTCGGAGCAGGGCTTCACCTTGGCAGAGCGCCTCGTCCACCTTGTCCGGGTTGTACTCACCGTGGGCGTAGAGATAAGTCGGATTATCATGATGATCAATGAGAATGTCGGTAGTGGTACGAAGCAGGTTGAGGAACCTTTTGGCAAGCAACAAAAGCGTCAGCATACTGTCTGTACACGGGGATGTATATGACATACTCTTCGGGGTTGGCATCGAACTCCTCGACCGCCTGGTGGGAGAGTAACTGATAGGCGGTCCAATGACTCTCCCACCCGAAAAAGGCCTTGTTCGTTCGTTGAGCCTTGTTGGTGGGTGGGGAGATTGTGCGACCACTAGGCAACATGACGGGATCGAAATACTCAGCTATGTGCTTTTTGATGTTGTTGATGTCTGTCGCACGTGCCTGACGTGCGTGGCTGTCGAGCTGTTATGGTCGATGTGGGTATATGTAATGCACGCACACAATCTGATGACTTACAAAACGACCAAGCATCAGGATCTCTGTTCCCTTCCCAGCTAGGTGTGGTACTAGCTCGTCAAAGTACGGCACATTGTCCTTCAGCCACTGGAAGACCTTGACACATTGAAGTTCATGAGCCTTGCGATCTTTCTGTTTTGGAGTGAGGCTGTATAGATTGATGGCTCATAAGGTTAGGACGACTCAATCAGCAGAGGAGAGATGACTGACCTAGGTTCAGGACGGTCCCAACGGGCAGGAGGGCCATTCTCCCATAGCATGCCCTTTTGAACGACCTCACCCATGTCGAGGAACGGACCATGAACACGTGGGATCAATCGAGCATACTTGGCCAATTGCCCTGCCGGAGAGGCCTTATTGCTATACGACGACATCCGGCATAGTAATTAATGAGAGCTGTGACAATAGATGCTTGGGGTAACACAAAGTGATGACTTACGGAATGGTCCACTTCGGACCGCTGTGTCTCTTGAGAGTTTTGATGACGTCGTTGAAGAGGGCTCGGCCTGATAGATCCGTAGGCGCAGCCTCGTCATGTATCTCCGAGTCTTCGTCTTCAGGGTCGTTGCAAGGGGGTGAGGCTGAGCGAGAAGGAGGCCGGTTGGGAGCAGGCGGGGGGGAGCCTGAACGTCGACGAGAACGTGACCGATGTCGACTTGACTGGGCCATGCGAGTTGCGGGTTCAGGGCCATGGCGGCGAGGGCTGTGTGAGCGCGAGGCATGCTGCCTGGGAGCTAGAATGTATCGTTGAGGTGATCGCCCACGGGGGTCATGAATGTGGTCCCGTGAGGAACGATCCCAGTCAGGCTCACGGCCGTGGGTAGAATAGAGGTCATAGTCGACCAGTTGTGAGGGCGCACGGTCGCGTGCCCGGTCTGAGTGGTGGGCACCAGAGCTTCGCGGAGGGGTGGCCAGAAAGTTAGGAGCCCTGTAGGTGATGTCGGATGAGGCATGATCATGGGTTCAGCAAACCTGACGACCGGATGTCATAATATCGATGACTTACCGTGGGTTTTGACGCAAGGATGCCATTTGAAAAGAGTGAATGAAATCGTGCGGGAGAGGGCAAGTAGATGTTCCAGTCGAAACGAGCGTGAAGACAGTCACCGATGGTCGAAGAGAGGGGAAAAGTTGGGGGCCGCGGAAAATGGTGCAACATGCCCTATAAATGCCGGTAGGTCGGCCGAGGCGTGGTATCGGTGGCCGTGGCAGCACCCTGATTTTTGAACCCTGTTTGAGTCCATATTAATGCGGCTTATCCAGCGGACGCTAGCCGTGTTTCGTACGGACCTAAAGCTCAGTCTCGGAGACGAGGGCCGCGCAATCGGCTTCCAAGGGGTGGGCTGTGTGTCTGCTGAGCAATATGCGTTCAGAATGTGTCCTTTATCATTCAGTCCGCATGTTGGGCTGGCAGGGCGGAGCATAGTCAGCATCAACGATGATCGAGCCAATAAGAACGCACCCTGTGCGATGACTCAGACAAGTCTTGCTGTAAAATGTCGACTAGTCAACTCTTGGAGTCCTAGTAAGTCACTGTGTACGCGATATGACGCATATAAGGTACTAACTAGAGTGTACTGCAATGATGTGTTAGTGATTCTGGCACTACTCCATGGTGGTTAAGAGAGAAAGATACGCTGGCGCTTTTGTCACCAAGAGAGTTGATATATAAGCGCCCTACCAAAGCAGAACTAGTCGGGATTGTGTGGTGGCCCCGCATTTAGAGCTGCCCATATCAACATTCTAACTTGGCTCAAGTATAGCATTTAATTGGTCTAAAACTCTTGAAAAGTGAGTATCATGCACGGTTGCATAGGTACTAACAGAGGGGTGGAGAGCCGTCTGTGACATGGGTGGTGACTGGGCGGTCACCTGTAAGTGTCACATCAGTGCAGCGCTTGATCCCCGTCACAGTGTCTGCTCCTTCCTGTTCGTCTCTGCTTGCGAGTTCTCTCCACATGAATGTCACTGTCTTAGCCCTTCTCTGGCTCCTCGTTTCTGTGCTCTCTGTCAACATGCCTGAATGCAGCGGCTGCGAGCAGGAGTTTGGACGGTCTCTTGCAAGTCACGAACGCTCATGTCCGGCTCTCATCAAACTCCTGAACAACGATCCGGGACAGAAGCGTAAACGGCGTGCGGATGAGGACGAAAGACGGGTTAAGCAGGCTAGGGTGGAGGAGGAGAGGGCAGTTGCAGCAGCAAGGGAGGCAGAGGCACAACGAAAGGTGAGTAGCAGTTCTCGTTTGCCGTGGAAGACAGTTTCTGAACTGCATCTTAGCGGGATGAAATTGAAGCACCTCTCGAGCTCTTTACTCGGGTTGGTCGAAGACGCCGGGCTCCCAAACATGTTCGAGATATGGTCCCAACATCGCTTGCAGGTCTGCCTGAACAACTGCGGCCTCGCCGGGCCCCATCCCCCATGCCCACTCACTCCTTGTGCAATGAGGCTGGACCTCACATCACGGATCCACCTCCCCAGCCATCATTGGATAGCACACCTCCTCCCCCCTCCACACATGACACTCGCACAAATCGGTTTGGCGTGTTTCGCCGTTACTTTGGGTGGCTCCCGTTGCGGGATCCAGAGGAATCGATGTCTCTTGACATGCTGACCGACATCAGCCCGCACTCGTATCCACGCACCAGGACTGGAGAGCACGATCCCATCAGGCCTTTCGGATCACACATCATGGCCTCGCTCACCGATGCAGCAGGGGCGGCTTTCGCTCCTTTTGCCAACATCAACATCTTCCGGTGCATGAGATGGCTCTACACAGGCTCGACCATGAAGACTCCAGCTGAGCTCACCCGCCTTGTACATGACGTGTTCCTGGCCCCCGAGTTCCTCCAGTCAGATCTCACCCAGTTCAATGCTACACGGGAATTGAAACGCCTGGACAAGTTCACCGCTACTTCTGGTGCGTTTTCAGCAGACGATGGGTGGAGGGAGGCATCAGTGAAGATACGGCTTCCCAAAGAAGGTCGTGCCTATGCTGGAGAGGATGAGGCCCCTGAATTCGAGGTTCCGAACGTCTTTGTGCGTTCCTTCCGGGAGGTCGTGCGAGCAGCCTATCAAGACATCTCTGCCACCCGCTTCCATTGGTTTCCTTTCAGACTGCTCTGGCGCCGCAAGAATGTCGATGAGCGTTTGTACTCCGACATATTCAATGCTGACGCTATGCTCGATGAACATGAGAAAATTCAGAGGAAAGCAGTTGACGATCGGGAGGCAAACGACTCTGCCGAGGTCGAATATGTCGTGGCTCCTATCCTCCTATACTCCGACTCTACCCACCTCACCAATTTTGGCACCGCTGCGCTCTGGCCGATCTACGTTTTCTTCGGGCACCTATCCAAGTATATACGCTGCCGTCCAAATGCATTTGCTGCTCATCATCTGGCATACGTCCCTTCGGTTTGTTGTCTCGTGTGCTAGTCCTGCCCACGGATCACTGACCCCTCTGCCATAGCTTCCGCTCTCCATCCAAGCCGCATACCAAGCTCACTATGGGATGCCGGCAACCGCTGCCGTGCTGCGCTTCTGCAAGCGTGAACTCATGAACCAGATATGGCATCTCTTGCTCGACGCTGACTTCCTTGATGCCTACGCTCACGGCATTCTGATCCAGTGTGGTGATGGAATTACACGACGCGTGTTTCCTCGAATCTTTACATACTCTGCTGACTATCCTGAGAAGTGAGTGACTCGTTCTCCCAATCAATGTGGCTCTGAATAATGTACATATACTAGATGTCTTCTTGCATGTATCAAGAATCTCGCGAAGTGTCCATGTCCGGTGTGCTTCGTCAAGAAAGAGGACATTCCGAAAATGGGTACTGTACATGATATGAAATTCCGAGACCATAACGTTCGTCAGGACGGGCATCCTGTGCATAACAAGATTGCCACTGCGCGTCGTTTCATATTCGAGAAAGGCATCGGGCCCGAAGGTGCAGCGGTGGAGGCAGTTGTTGCTCCGACGTCCATCACACCGACTCGGGTAAGTTAGATACTCTCTTTCTTCTATCCAAGCACCAGATCCACGCGGTCTGACAAACACACTGGCAACTCGCAGAGTGCTTTCTCAGCGAAGCTCCGTGATTTTGGATTGAACGTCTATGAGATCTTCGTCCCAGATCTTATGCACGAGTTTGAATTAGGTGTTTGGAAGGCCGTTCTGACCCACCTCATCCGCATATTAATTGCCGCCGGTGGTGACATCATCCAGAAGCTCGATAGACGGTATGTATTCTCAACCGCGAGTCACTCAGCTTGCATCTTTTCACCCCTGCCTCTGCCAGTTTTGCCCTCACACCCACTTTCGGCCGCGACACGATCAGACGATTTGGGGCCAATATATCCGGACTCAAGAAACTCGCCGCTCGGGATTTCGAAGACATCTTGCAGGTGTGTTGCTCATAAACCTGACACTGCTCGGCAGATCCTACATGCTTATATACATCTATATATGTTATATCATGAAGTGCGCATACTTTGCATTTGAAGGCCTCCTTCCACCGCAATACAACCGTCCTGTCCTCAAGCTGATCTTCGTATTAGCAACATGGCATGCCCTCGCCAAACTCCGTCTGCATACAACTACGACACTAGCCTTCTTTGACCAGACCACACGTACCCTTGGCGCTACCATGCGCACGTTTGCCCGAGACGTCTGTACAGCATTCGCCACACGCGAGCTCCCAAAAGAGAAGAACGCTCGCCATCGCCGTGCCAAAATGAACAAGCCTACTACCACGTCATCCGTGGCCCCCACGTCCATCCGGCCCGCCGGACCCTCGAAGGGGAAGGGGCAAGCCGCAGCCCAGCATGACGTCCCGAGTAACACGGCCTCATCGACCTCGGGCGGTGCGAAGCGCAAGCAGTTCAACCTGCACACCTACAAGTATCATCGTCTAGGCGACTATCCCACAGCAATACGTAGATACGGAACCACGGACAATTTCAACACGCAAACGGTGGATACTTATGCTATATCTGATACTCTCGAAGGATGGGCCGTGGGGTTGACGTGCAATTTGACAGGGTGAACTCGAACACAGGCGCGTCAAACAGTTCTACGCACATACCAACAAGTCCATCAAGTTCGCCTGGCAGATTGCGCGCCATCAACGTCGTCAGGCCTACCTGCACAAGCTGTCTGGTGCATCCTTGCGAAGTTCCACGTGAGGCCAAAAGCCCATTGGGTCATCTAAGCGTTCATCACGACGTGCGCAACCACGATCAACCCTCCCCTTACAACTCCCCTTCGAGGCGACCGAGCCCTTACCTCCATCATGTGCCAAGGATCACTCCCAGATCTCAGAGGATCAGGCACATCCTATTAACATTCGCGAATATCTGGCTGAACATCGCGACGACCCCGCTTTCAAGGTAATTGTAGGATACCACTCTTCGAAGTCTGTACACTGACCTCTCACACAAACGGCCCTCTCAGGACTTTCTACCGCTACTCCTAACCCATGTCTATCAACGTCTGGCAACGCTTGAAGGGCATGAATGTGCTCAACCACCAACTCGAACTGAACTCGCGCGGATTCGCATCGACCACAATCGCATGTACATCCACAAGATCATACGCGTCAATTACACATCATACGACATGCGACGCCAGCAAGACTCTATCAATCCTCGCACCCATCCGTATATCATGATGCTAGCCCCATCCGGAGCTCCACATCCATACCTGTACGCTCAAGTCATATCTATATTCCACATAAACGTCTACCGCCACCTTTCCCCCGATCAGGAACCCCCCGAACCTCGACTACTGCATGTCCTATGGGTTCGCTGGCTCGACCTGGATACCGGACTGCCAGGTGGCTTCGAGTACTACCACCCCCACCGGCTGAAGTTTGCAAATGCAGACGAAGAGCCGTTTGGGTTCCTTTCGCCCAACCAAGTACTCCGTGGCATTCATATTCTCCCTGCTTGGCACTGTGAGTTATCATCGAATCCCTCACTCCCCTACCAGCATGTCGGCATTGAAAGCAGCTCAACTCGGGACGATGACATGGACGCCTCGGATGTTCCTGGCAGCGCCCATGCAACGGATGCTGTAGAGCTCGCAAAAGATTGGAATTATTACTATGTCGCAATGTACGTAGCCATCTACTATCCCACTCGGGATTGCCATACTGACAATGATTATATCGCAGGTGGAGCGATCGTGACCTGTTCATGCGCTTTCTGGGTGGTGCTGCTGGTCATGAGCATGCGGAGATGGGCGAAGCCCACGTTGCCAATGCGTCGACCGGCGAAATTGTTGAAGAAGAAGATTCCGAAGATCTCCCTCCCCCACCTGCAGACCAAGAGGACAACCTTTCTGATGACGACGAAGACCCCGTGCGTGCATATGTTCCCTCAGACGCCGAAGGCGACGAGGATGAGGATCATTGGACTCAGATTGCAGATGATGATGGTGAGCCGGAGTTGGGCCCCGAGGACGGCGAGGAAGATGCCCAGGTTGACGATGATGAGGCGAATGGTTATGCATTGTACTAGATGGAGTCATAGTAATACACGCTTGACAACTAGCACTAGTGTACCGTGTCACTGACAGAGCACAGAATACTACAGTACATATACCTGCCCGCGACACTCGGAAACGTTCCGGTACACAACACACAACAGCTCGTATTCGAAGAGATAACATACAACTCACACCAATCCTAGCATAGCTTCGCGATCACTGCCCCGATGATATGAGTTTGGGGTGACTCCCAAGCCCCCACAAGCCCATACAAGCGCCTGTCTGATTGCAATCACCGCTAGCTATGCCGAGCGTTTTGGGTTTTTGCTGATGCCCGGTTTACTACTTTACATTACCGTCATGCTTCTTCGGTGGAACACCTTCAATCCCGCACACATCTACTGTTTTGCCCCATTGCAGCGACGGACCTCCTTGAGTTCGCACTGGCCTCCTGTTGAAAACGTCGCAGACCTGCCAAAGCCAGCACCGGTATAAGATCTCAAGTTTCATCATGTACGCTCTAGCCAACTTTCTGTCGACAGAATGACATGATGGGTGCTCACAAATATCTTGTCATGCCTTCCCAGGACCTTGACATGGGCATGCGCACGGATGCTTACTGCAACATTAACCTTTGATCGAACATCGAAGATAGACCTGCAGTATGAGTCATCAGACTCATAGAGGGCAGTATGATCGGCCATCCGCTTGCCATCCGCTTGACCTACAGCTGCGTTTCCTCGGATCGTACGAATGTTCAACGGGACGGCGGATGGACAGTCTCATCCCTCGACAGTGTATTTCTGTCAGATTTACCTGATGCTCTGCCGTCCAGACTTCCCTAGGGATCTCGAGGACTTGTTGTCGTTTGTCTGGAAGCTTGAGGAACGGTGGAGGACCTTACTATGCTTCTCCCTTGCACAAATCTCGCTCTAGAGCATACCAGTTGTACGACGAAGTTCGACGAGGGGGCTAACATAGCCCATCTGCCCACTGTACGTATCTTTCCCTCCCGCAATACTGACATGCATAGTACACTGGAGGTGTTAGAGGCTCGGATTCAAGTCCGTCTCCTGATGGTTCAACAAGGCTCATTCATATCTCACGCCGGAGGAGGTGTCGAGTCCGTGCCACCGCGCCGTCAAGTTGACAATACCCAAACCACTGTTCCCCAAGCACTGTCGGGTCTGAAATCACTCTTCAATCAACATTGCTCACTTACGATCTCCTTCTCGTCCCTGTGCTTCAATCTCGGCCAATAGCTTTGTCCCTATCTTGACATACCACTACTGGGTTTTTCTTTCAGGTTGGCAGTAACGCTACGCATCATCGCCATAGGCCTCGGAACACACTATCGAGTCTGTTCCCTCTATAATCAACAATTCTCCTTATACAAGCCACGAGGTACGAGTATCGTCCACGTCACTTGCCCAGCGTGCATCTAGCGCGGCTCCTACGGCCGCTTTCATTGCGAAGAAATGTTCTGCCCTTCTCAAATGTGTCATCACCGTAGTGCTTGCATCTCGCCTCGCCAGGATAGGAAGTCCAAAAGTGGACAGGCCACCTCTGAGCTGCATATCCTGGTCAGCGAACCGCGCACAGGCAGGCAAAATAATAATCTCGCGGACGAGCGGTACCTGCTTGCTGTTCTCGTGCTGTTTGTACCTTGCCTGTGAGTTCTGAACGCCTCCTCGTTGATTAACAATTCGTAGACAATGAACTCGGTGCGACGACGACGACAGATTCTACCAGACATCATGGTCCAAACCACCTCCGCCCGGCACCCTCTGCGCTCCGAGTCCTGGGCTGGTCGCCCCTGCTAGCTCTAGGCTGTCAGTCCACTCTCCTCGCCCTCGTCCTTCACAGACTTTCAGCTATCCCGAATCCCGATTGTGTCATCTCGCATGATTCGACAGCTGACTCGCAAGGAGAGAGCCCTGTGTCGCTCCTGACCCTACCGTACATGCGCATAAGGTACATCCCCCCTGCTCCCCATTGCGCGAAGAGGTACAATAGGTCATGCATGTGCGTCCAGTGGCTGAGTCGATGACGGATCTCCCGGACAGATACATCCTTGGGAAGCCTTTGAGTATAGC
Source organism: Daedaleopsis nitida (assembly GCA_022606115.1). Lineage (NCBI taxonomy): Eukaryota > Fungi > Basidiomycota > Agaricomycetes > Polyporales > Polyporaceae > Daedaleopsis > Daedaleopsis nitida. The sequence continues at coordinate 73,347 of JABYQM010000017.1, forward strand.
CCTGACTCCGACACCTCCGTCCGCGTCATATTCAGAAGCAATATGCGGCGAGCGCATAGTAACCGTACGGCGTCGGATAGTATGCAGTCCGCGACAGTCCACCAAGTGCAGATGGTGCTCAAGGCGGAGTCGGCTTCGCCTCCCGATCTCGCGGCGGTGCCACGAGAAGCCTCGTCGACTGTTGAATGTCTGGCGACTCGTGGACGTCGAAGCTGAGCATCATACTGGCTCATGGAACGCTGAGGATGAGGAGAGATAGGAATTTCTCTGCGGATACTGTCTCCGCATCGAGCCGAAGCGAAATTCAGGGTTACTCTACGAGGAGGAGGATCTAGAGGCGAGGATCCTGAGAAGGATGTTTCCGAGGGTAACGCAGAAACTTAAAGTAGTTGCGCCAAATTGGAGTGACGGGTGTTGCACCTGTTTTCTCTGCGAGCTTCCTAGGCCTATACATGCCCTGGCGTAAACAGTGTCAGGTGGTAGAGACAGCACACGAATGTTGACTGATTGACATCGAATATAGCCCGCTCACATCTCAGGTTGGCGTTCGTACGATCTCCGCGATTGACTGTCAAAGTCCGATAACAAGATCATCAGTACTCAATGAGGTCAAATGCTAGGAGAGGTACCGCACCTTCTGGTCGAACAAGCGGCAGAGTGAGCTGATCGCGCGAAGGGAATGATACACCTTTACGCTTGCACATGTCTGCGTAAACGGTCCCTTCGAGCTCCATATGCATGACCAGCGTCTCCGATGCGAGGGTAGATGGGATGAAGGACAGCCGCACAGTCCGCTCCAGTCTTGGGCGAGGACGAAGAGCAACCTGAGCAGGAGCGGTGTCGCGGCGGAGTGGGAGAAGCTGGCTAGCGACTGTGGTGCGCCTCGACGGAGGCTACCGTTGTGAACCAAGCTTATTCCGATGACTTGGGTGAAGCCCACGTTCCATTCATGACGTAGACCGCAACGCCAACCATGAGCGGGAAGGTGACCATAGGCGGGAACCGAGGTTCGTGTCCTCCATCATCATCTTCAGTCATGTAGCGGTCTATCCGAACGATCGTATATGCACATCAATGACTCACCCTCACCTTCCATTCCCTCCTCCTTCTCTTCCTTAAACCCACCCTCCTCCTCCTCAATATCGCTTTGGTAAGCCTACCGGTCAGGTCCACCATCTAGTAGCCCAAATTCGTGTCGCGCAAGGTCTTCAATATGCATGTGATTGGTGAGAGGTATGCAACCACCCACTCTGACGACCGGGCCCTCTGCGGGAGTCGTGACTGACGCGTTCAGGTTCACGCTCATGTTCGCTGTGGGTTTTTCAGTGGCGAGCGATTAGAGATGCAGACACCCCTGTTATTCTAGCCCAATTCGAGAAAAACAAACCCGTAGAGACGAGACTCATACGCTCCACGCCCATAGCAGCTTGGAGCGATGCGTATCACCGAGTTCGAGTCGTCCGAGTAGTTATACTGGAGCAGTTGAACTGCATGTACCCTGTAGCAGCGGCACGGCGCAAAGTGGAGGCAGGAGCAGCATGTCAAGTGCATACGAATAATACTGAGTACTTGAGAAGACAGATGTTTGCTGGAATAAGGCAGAGACAGGCCAGGCCGCCTACGCAGAGTTAGGCGACAACGAGTGAGAGACAGTGACGAGGGAGATATGAATTGACATGACGAGTTCCGAGTCAGATGTGCTGTGAGTGTCTCAGTGGAGAGCGTAGCTAGCATACTGAGTCAAGAACCAGACTCGAGAGGATGAGCGACGAGTCGGAGTTGTGCACCACACTACATCCTCCAAGCGCCTCCCGCGCGCCTGGTGCCATCAGATGCCATCCTGAGGCTGTAACCGCGTTCTGTTCAACAACAATGCATTGAGTGCGAATAAAAATTACTAGAAATACAAGGGGGTACTACATTTCGAGCACGACAGTGGCAGACATTACTACGTGATAGTGGGCAAACAAAATGGAGGACGCTATCCATCAACGCGAGAACACAACCCTCCACACGGCGGCGAGCTCAGTGCCCCGCGCCCGCAGGCGCGTACGTCTTCTCGCCGATCATGCTCTCGTGCTCGTACAGCGGCGGGAGCGGCTGCACCTTCATCCTGAAGATGTACTTCTTGATGTTGTGCGGGAGCGCCTTGAGCTGGTACGCCGCGTGCACGTGCGTGGGCACCGAGAACACCTGGTCGAGCTCCTCGAGCGACAGCGCCTTCGTCTCGGGCAGGAAAAGCAGAATGAGCACGAACCCGATCGCGTTCCAGCCCGCGTACCACCCGAATGCGCCCTGCGGCGTGAACGCACTCAGCAGGCGCGGGAACGTGATCGCGACGACGAAGTTGAAGAACCAGAGCACGGCGGTGGCGTACGACATGCCCGTGTCGCGGATGTAGAGCGGGAACGCCTCGGCCGAATACGTGAACGGGACGGGGCCCTCCCCGGGCGAGTACGCCATCGTGAACAGATAGATGCCGAGCGCGATGACCGCAATCCGCGCGTTGCCCTCGGGGATGTAGAACGCAAACCCGGTCATGAGCAGGAAGACGGACATGAGCGGGAAGGAGATGAGCAGCAGGTTCCGGCGGCCGAAAGTGTCGATCGTGTAGACGGCGGGAAGCGCGAACACCCAGTTGAGCATGCCAAAGCCCCAGGAGGCGATGAGCGCCTGGATGTTCGTGAAGTTGGCCTGCGCGAAGATGTTCGACGAGTAGTATGCGATGACGTTCACGCCGCAGAACTGCTGCATGAACATGACGATCGTCGACGCGAGCGTCGCGCGGCGGTTGCGCGGCACCTTGAACATCTCGAGCAACAGGTTACGGCCAGTCTGGATCTCGGTCTCGGCCTCGAGCAGGACGTGGATGTAGTAGAGGTCACGGGCGGCCTGGATGGACGAACGACGGAGGCGCCTGATCGACTCGTACGCCTTGTCGTAGCGGCCCTTGGAGATGAGCCAACGGGGAGACTCGGGGCAGAGGAAGACCTGGCTCATGATGAAGAGAGCGGGGACACCAGCCTAAATGACACTCGATGAGCATCGCAACTACCGTCGCCGTCCGAGGAAATACTCACGGAACCAAGCATGAGACGCCAGTTGAGGCCCGTGACTCCTCCCGTGTCGCGCACGTTGTAGAACGCGAGACTCATCACCGTGCCGATCATGATACCGAACGCCGTCCACATCTGCCACATCATGACCAGCGCGCCACGGATCGCGGGCGGGCTACACTCAGCGGCGTAGACGGGGACAGTCGCGGACTTGGGGCCGATACCAAAGCCAAGGACGAAGCGGGCGATGAACATGTGCCACCAGGTGTTGGTTAGACCCTGCCAGATGCACGCGACGAAGGAGATGAATGCGGCGACGAAGATCGTCCCGCGGCGGCCCCAGTACTTGTTCATAGGCGCAGAGAGCCAGCAGCCGATAAGGCCACAGCAGAGCTGTTCGCACGAGAATTGTTAGCGGAAGCAAAGACAAATGGGGCAAGCGTGGGGACGTACGTAAGGGGCACCGTTGACGAGACCGAGGAGCCACTGGTTCGTGCTCACGTCCTGAGGGATGCCGATCTGGTCCGGGAAGAAGAGGTTCGCGCCGTTTATCACCGACTCGTCCATCTATCGCATATCGTATCAGGATCACGATAAGGGCGGAGCGAAGACGAAGAAACGTACACCCTGGACCGCCGCGGAGAGAGAGCAGAGGATGACAAGGTAGTAGAGCTGTAGTGGCTGGTCCCACCGGTTTGTGAGCTCGCGGCGGAGGATGGCCTTGTCCTCTTCGGAGAGCTGAGGAAGCGACTCGAAGAGGGTCGGGTCTTGAGCGACGAGCGCGCCCTTCTTGAACTCGTCTTCGAGGTGTCCGAGGCCATGGCTTTTGGCGAAAACCGCTGCATCCTCCATAAGCTGGTCATGGGGAATGCCGGCGAGGGGGTTGGCGAGTTTGATGTTCGCCTTGGTGTCGTCGATGTGCTTGACCTCGTAGTCCTCGGAGATGGACTCCCGCTGTTTTATCGAACTCTTCTCGTTCTCTTTCGACATGCTGGGCGCGGGGGGAAGCACCGGGTCGGGGGATGGGAGAGAGAAGAGAGAACCTTGTCTCGACTACGCACGCGTCCGAGAACCGAGGACGACGGAGAGAGGAGAGGGGACGAGGAAGGCTGTCGCGCGCGGCCACTTTATATAACTTGAGAGCGCATGCCGAGCGGGGTGGGGCTCCACTTTCGCGAGCGAGAGTCGTAGCCGATTCGGGTGAACGAGATGCAGCGGTAGCCGAGTGATCGCGGTGGAAGTACTTACTATTATTTGTTGAAGCGTGTAACGGCCACGCCGCCAGCCGGTTTCACGGCAGGCGCCCACCCCGCCGGTTAGCAGACGGTCTGCCTCCTTCTGCCTCTGCCCCATGGCACGCACGCCCTCCCCGCACTCGTCTTCGCGAGCTTCTGCGAACGCAGCCCGGTCTTCTCAATTGTGCGCGTCGGTGTCTGCGGCTCCCCACGAGCTTTCCCCTGCCATCCTCTCTCTTTCGCGGCAGGATTCGCTTAAGAGCGGTTGTGACGACCTCTGATTAAAATTTGGGGGTTCTCATGCCGGCGGCTCCGTGATTTCATCGTCGCCCGGCAGGTCGGCCTCTAGAGGCGCTCATGAGTGTCCATGCTATCTTCGCCGCTTCTCACTCACCGTTCGGACGCTCTCACCGCCGTCGTAGCTCCTTCCGGCACGCCTGCCTCATGTCCCCATTGCACCCATTGGGACCGTGCACTCGCACCTCTTACCGTGACGGTGTTCCTGCTTCTCGCCGTCCAAATGTGGCTTGTTACGTGGTTTTAAGTACGCGTCTTCCGTTTTGTCCCGGCTTGCCCCGTCCCTCGAGGTCAGGCTCTGAAACAAATGTTGGCAAAGTGAGATTCGAACGCCTCTCGCGCCGCTGTTACCTCTTGGGAATCCCACACTACCAAACAAGGCTGCGGTGAGCATTGTGTCCATTGTGGCGGATATGACGACGCGGACTGTGCTATCTCTCTTCGCTGTTAGCTCCCGACGCGACTCGAAGGCGATGATCAAACATCGTCAGCTGCCATACCTTTACGTATCTACTGGTCTTGATGCCGAATGGTAGAAGCTAAATCCATCTATAACAAATTGTACCATCGTCACCAGTCGTCACCCCGCGATTGTCGATATGTCTGACTTTGACGACCAAAGCCAAGCCAAGCAGAGTTTGGGGGTGTCGATCCTCGTAAGTCGTTTGGGAGTCATTGGGACATGTAATGAGCAGGGAATTTCCGTGGATGTGCTGAAGTGTGCTAGAGTCGCGAGTTCTGCGTAAGCTCAAGCTATCCTCGGTGTCGGTCGGTCGCAACTACCTTCGTAGGCGCGTATCGATCGTTCAATTTGCTTGAGCTTTGGTCCGAACTGACATAGGCCCTTCACGGCCCTTTACCCACATCGGAAGGCTGAAGCCGATTCGGATACCGAAGGTCGGATTGGCTCCACGATGCCCCTGAATCCCTCCACTGCGAGCCCTAGCAACAATCCGGATCCACGGAGTGCTACATGGCTGTAATACAAAGTGTATCAGCTACACAAAGAACTCCGGAAGTAGAAGCAGAAGCTCAACGCGGTACGCACCCGGACTCAGACTTCGAGCTTCAGCAGTCGGCGCCGTCTCGGAGTAGCGTCGTGTGGAATGGAAATTGACACAAGAAGGGCATCCACAGCCATCCCCGCCTTTACGAAAATCTCGACATGAGACGACCCCGGTTTCTGAGGTCCCCGAGCTTCCCCGAGCCATCCTCCTAAAGGAAGCCTCAAGCCGAGCTGGGCCGAGATGGGCGGTGCTCGTCCGAGTCGAGCGTCGGAGAGGGTATGACATCATATGAGTGACTCGAGCGCGCTGTTGCAACTTGCACTGCTGTTGCGTCAACATCGACCAGATATCTACACATGTGATACATACTGTACTAGTAAGTAGTAGAGCATTACGCTGGCCTGCGGAAGAGCTCAATTTCCGACACGATAGCAGATTGCTAACTACTATGTCAGTGGCTAACTTTCGAAGTCTCAACGCCACTGACGTACCGATGGGTTTGTACGGATCAACCAGGATCAACCTGGCAGCTCGCAGCAAGCGCTTTTGGATCTGACGTTGTGCCTGAAGGTCTGACTGCTCCATGTCTCGTTCGTGGTGACGCAAGACTGTGCAACTATGCGCAACGCCGGAGACACTTGCGGTGCTTCCGGAAGCGGTCGCCCTACGGCATCATGTTGATCACGCTGTCCCGGCGCATGCTGCCGCCCGCCACACAAACGAGCACGGTCAAGTTAGCAGATGGCGAGTACTGGGAATACGACGGGGGACGGGGAGGAGGAGGAGGATAAGGTCCTCACATCTTGTTGAGCAGGATGAAGCGCGGCCGGTCCGAGTACTTTGCGCTGCGCTTCTCAAGGAGCTCTGCAGCCGCCTCCTTCGAGTTGAGGATGATGGCGGGGGTGCAGAAGAGCCTGGCGAACACGACGTCGCCTATGGTAGCAGCGGAGGGTATATGCGTGTCAGATGACAGTCGACCGTGTTACGGCAGCGGCAGCTCACCGTATCGTCTGCCCCACTCGGCGAGCGTTCGTTGCTGATACACCATGGGCAGCTGGTGGACGTTGCCCGGGAGCGGCAGCGTCGTGGGCCCAGGGATCGGGATACTGAGGGCGTCGGAAGTAGCGGGTGTACGTGCCAGCAGCCAGCAGCAGGACGAGGAAGATGATTGGGGCGGAGGGAGGAGCGAGCGCAGCGAGGGAAAGGCTGAAGGAAGATGTGGTAGAGGCGGCTCGACCTCGAACAGAAGTCGATGAGGCCGCAATGACAAGAGGTAGGCTGTGATTCAACAGTCCTCCCGAACCGAGCCAGCCCTGTATGTGGGTGCTAGAATGAGCTACCCGGCTCGTCTGTACGGCGGATATCCTAGCGTCTGTTGCAAGTAGTGAGCGCCGCATCGGGATGAAGGCGACTTTGAGCACCGCGAGCGTGCACGAAGTTGGCCTAAACCTTCGTGGACCCAAATTGCGTCTTGTGTACCGGCCTCTAGGCATCCATGGTGGCGCACCCATCGCACTAAGACAAGACGCCAATAGTGACGGTCTTGCCGGACCCTGGACAGGAGCGGCATGGTGCAAACGGTGGTTTTCAGGGGCGGCAGTGTCGGAACCCGGGACGACATGTTAAAGTGGCATATTAGTTGCGAGTGTCCATACGGGTCGAACGGATATATCCCATACCGTTCCTAGAAGCAGCGCCTCGGGCACTCTCAGAAAACACCCTCCCTAGACCCTTGGATGAGCCGCGGGTTCCGCGTACCGTGTGGCACGGAAGGCGCGGGACGCCACGATTGGTGAATCTGAGTACACCCATTGTGTTCCTGTGCCAATCCACAGTCACTCAGCGAACAAACTTTCAAGTGATAATCATGGTAATGAACCGTGACTGACCGTTTGTTAGCTTGCAAGATGGACTCAGCATGACTAGACCAAAACGCGCGGCACCAGCGATGCCGCCGACGCGCTGCTAAGTAGGCAAGTTGAACCGGAAGCAATTTTTGTAGTCTGAAGCCTCGGAGCTTCAGTCACGACCAGGCACTGCAATGCAACCGCAGTCGAATGTTGAATGGTATGCTTCCGCCAGGGGCGGTCGCAAAACGCGTATAGGCTTCGAGGGACTTGACCTGCTACGGGAGCTGGTGGCAGGGTAACTGTGTGGGAGGAGACCGTGTGAGTCCAACGCTTTCTGCGCTCTCCCGATGACTCACTGGGCTGTTAGAGTAAATGCGTTGAATTGTCAGTACTGGCCAGAGCGAGAATCACAAGCGAGCGAGTGATTAAATTCAGACGGACTAGCAAACCAGCAAACGGCTGATCGGGTTTAGAGGGCGCATGGCGCGAAACTGATAATATACGCGCCTTCGTTTATTGTCTCCCAGTATCCGGGTGTACTTAGTGCGTTTTGCGCGGACGTCGTCCATGGGAATGATGCGATTTCATCGTCCGTCGTCTCTCCAAAAGGCCAACCAGTGCGCCTATGAAGGGGCCCATGTTGATGGTCCTGCAGCGCGTGGGTGTCCGAGTCGCACACACCCTTCAAGTTGGTACTACATCGCCAATACAACACTGTCGTGCCATGCCAATGGCCATAGTAGTCAGGGAGTGGGAAGTGCCCATGCATAACGTCAGGACTTACCTGTGGAAACGTATACCTCTTTCATCTAGGATGGGGTTCCTGCCTGCAGGTAGTACCAAGCCGCGTTGACGACGTGCACGGTGCAAAGTTCACGACCACGGTAATCACGTTTACGTCATTCCAGATGAATGTTCTAGCGCTCATGCAGGCGGCGACCTGTGCAACAGCAAGCTGAGCTTTTACTGCCTCAAATATTCTTTCTCTGCACTACGTCTCGCAAGACCATATGGAGTGTTCAAGTACGCACAACGAAACGCTGCTGTGCTATTTTGTCCAGACGTCTTGTCGGGAATCCTGGTCCATCTCTGACTGTGTTGACGGCGAGCGGAAGGCTTCGAGTGCACTGAGGTTTGGATTGCAAGCTATACCATCGCATATATCAACAACCATAAACCATATCCACACAGGCGCAAGATCGCGCTTTCTCGCATACAACGACACGTCAAAGTTTCACACAAAGGCGGACTATCACGTACTGATGGCGGGACCATCAGAGGGAGTCGTGAGCTCAATCTACGCATACGACAGTTCGTCACTCACCAACACACTCCACTCATGGCGTCGGAGTCAGAGCGACGACCGCGCAAGCCGCCGAGCACTGGCCTAGCGCGGCGTTGCACGCGAGAATTGCCGCTGGGGTACCAACGCCAGCGGTGACGGTCCCGAAGACGGCGCCGGCACCGGCATAACAGGCGACTGCGAGAGCGTTGCAGCCTATACGGAAGAGTTGAGTGTCGCATGCAAATGCAACAGATTGAATATTCACGTACCTGTCTGACATATTCCGTACGCAATGAGCCCTGCCTCAGTCGATGGGAGAGCGACAAGGGTCACGGCAGCAACAACGATTGCGCGACGGAAAAGCGACATCGTGAAGGGATGAGGGAGTGGAGCGCGGTCGGATGAGTTGATGGCGAGTCCTAGTCGGATGGATGGGGCTCCAGGTGGCTATATGCACTCATATATAGGGTCGACGGGGTGGGTGCATACGGCAGTCCTACTACCTGCACAGAGGATGTTACTGCTCGTAGCATTCGTAGTCCAATGAGAGCTTACCGCAGCACTGATGAGCGGCTGCTTATCGCTTGCGAGCAGAGACGCATCGGAAGCGATTCGACGTCGAGTGAAGAGTATCATCACGTCTGTACTCGGCTTGTAGCCTACTCTCTTTGTACTGGGCCGTGCCATTGCGATGATGAAGTCGACTATCACATTTCTAATCTTACACTGACATGACGATGGCGAAGACGGGACTCCCGCAACGAGCTTCTTCTCCGTGTCTTACATCCGTCGCTGTCACGAGACAGGTGAGCCTCAGACGTTGGCAACGGATTCCAGCAAGTAGCATACCTTGATGCGCGGGCAATTATCGTCTACGGAGTCGGAGCGAAGAGCCCCACAGTAGCGCAGGCGGCAGAGCACACCCCGAGAGCCATGTTGCAGGCTAGAATGGCGGGTGGGACTCCAACACCAGCGGTGACGGTGCCAAAGACGACCCCCGCGGCGGCATAGCAGGCGACGGCTACAGAGTTGCAGCCTACGGCAACGCATATGAGCACAGAATATGGGTGGAGCGTCCGAGGAGTGCACTCACCGGTCTGGCATATCCCGTAAGCGATTGGTCCAGCTTGGACCGCCGGAACGGTCATGTACAGGGCAGCAGCGGAGAGCAGAGAGAGACGAGCGAAGTTCATATGCATGGTGAAAGCTGGAAGAACGATGGTGGGGGGAGGGGCGGCCGACGTGGGGGTATATATATGCGACACAAGACTCTTGGGTCTTCACATCTTGCACCGTCGGATTGGGACGAGCTGTCACTAGAAGTCCTACCCCAAGCCCTAGGCCTCCGATCGATAGCCCGGCCAGTGTCATGCCATCGGCCGAGTCGCCCTATGACGCGCTAATGGTGTAATTCTTCGACAACCTCTCAGAGTCGAGGGCAACCCGAGGTCGAGAGTGCACGTGCAGGACGCGACAAGCCTGAGGATTCGTTATGGTCCAGTCAGTCGTTCGCAATAGAGGCATGAGGAACAAGTTGTGTGACACGTACTAGGAGGCGACAGAACTGAAAAGCCGATAGAGCCAGTCAACAAGTTTGAGTCTCGCAGAGAGATCTTTAAGGAAGACATCCGAGCTCTGGCCCGGGTGTCTCCTTCCTTGCTCACTGCCACTGCCACTCGGACCTACGACATGCGGCATTTCCCTGGTGGGAAGAAGTGAGTACTGTCCACCGAGTACTAGTACTGGCTCTTTAGCTATACAATGACAGTATTATACATGCATCAACAATCAATGGGTAGTAGAGCTGCCAGTGCCGTGACAACGAAACACGGTCGTGGAGAATGTCGACCGCGGGCAGTTCTGCGAAAAAGTACTGGAGTATGTCGTATGAGAGATCTGCAGGTTTGTTGGCAGTGGCGTAAATTCCTATTAGTTTAAGTCATAGAAGATTCAAGAGCGGTGATCAATCATCGAAGTATACTCGACTGAGTCCTCGAGAGTCGAGACGTGCGTCGAGGTCGTGGTATCCATAAGCTAGATACTACCGAGTATAGCTGTCAAGGATCTCACAACTTATAACCTTCGATAGCTCAGTTGGAAGAGCGTGGGACTGTAATGGTTACACATCGTCATCCCAAGGTCACTGGTTCGATCCCGGTTCGAAGGACTCACTTTTTGTGCCGGTATCGGTGTGCTATCTTAGCTGGTTTCATGGTTCCGGAAAGAACCCTCTGCAGTGCTTTCCACGCGGGAAAGACGCAGACACGTCGAATATGTGAAGGTTCAAGGGTATGAGTGTCATTTACCGGTATGTGTTACCCTATTCATCTGCAAGTCCACCAACGCGTCCGTAGGCGTGCATCTGCGACTGGGTGGGATGTATGCGTGATGGAGGTACAACAGATGATTGTGACTACGCCAACTTTTAGCAATCTTCTGGCCCGTGCTTTCCAGGGGCGAGCGGAGGACAAGGACTCACGACTGGTGCGTTCCGGGTTTGTTTCTTGCAGTCTACGAAGGTTGATGCGAGTTCACGTTTAGAAGTGGGGTGTCGTCAAGGTTTGTCCGAGGAGAGGGCCGGAGGAGTGAGAGTCGGAGAGGCAGCGGGGACGGGACGTATCTGACCCTGATCTGACCCACCGATACGTTTTCAGCTCTCTTCTTGCCGTCCAATGCGTTCCTGGTGTGTCCAGCGTCGCGATTCGTCGTAACCTAGCTCAGGAGAGGGCTAGGAGGGGGAGTCTGGCGCGGGAAGAGGGGTGTGGTGCGGGGGTGTAGGACTGGCTGTGTACATGTATCGCAGACGTGCTGAGTGCGATAGGGTGGGAACTCACCTAGTCTTCTAGAGTCCGCGTCCAGGAGCCCTGCAACGGCGTGCACGCCTGTGTACGCTTGTAGTTCCCAAAAAGACGTACTTCCAGACGGTCCGATCCGTCTGTGCGCGTGAGGGCACGAGTCGGAGTCACAGGGAGAGGAGATGAGCCAGAGAGTGCAAACCCGCCGCGGGAGGGTAGCGAGAGAGTCAGGAAGATGCGTACACCTGCGCACGGAGGGCTATGTCCACAAGCAGAGGGATTTGGAGACAGCGACGGTCGTGTTAGAAAGGGAGGCAAGAACAGGGAAGAAGGCGAGCTAGGTGGCAGGCAGACGTCGACGGAGGGTGCGTGAGTGTGCGACTCCAGTGCGCGCGCATTGAGGACGAGATGGCGAGTTTATCTAGATATCCAAGTTCGACGATGGGCACCATCGTGCAAATGAGCCCCTAGAAGTTGGGACATACATGTGAGCTTGCGAGCATGACCCAACCAAGGGCGCCGCGCGCGAGCTGGCGCGAGAGGCTGAATGCGGCTTGGGCGTCTGGCACCCTTTGCCTCTGCTCCTCTCCGCATTCGCCTGAGGCTGGGTATATGCGTCACGTTCGGTGCCTACAGCGTTGACCTCGTCTCTGTGCTCATCTCAGTCGGTCATTCACTTTCTGGCTGAGTAGAAGGGGGAAAATGTGAGTCGTGCACACCAATCTTGAAACCAAGCGTCGAGAGCTAGTCTTCCCTAAGTTCCGACTCACTGTCTTGTTCTTGCTGATTGCTACTACTGCGACATACGACTCTTCTATGGGAGATCGCCATGCAATCAGTACTTTCTACCAGGTTTACTGACTCTGTGGCCATGATTTGTACTGATGCTACCACGCGTTTGCGCGCCGCGTCAATATCGTTTTAGAACCCGGCGGAGGTGATGCGTCAATAAGTGTGGTTGGAGGCCGCCGAGTCCTAGGATTTGGACAACGTGCCTCATACGAGCAACGCCCAATAAGTACTAGAACTCCTAGACGCAGGTCCGAGGGACATGGCGCGCACTTGGCCCATCATCGCACACGATTCCCCACCCGCATAGTGCGCACACCATCATCATGGACGCCGTCCCGCGCCGACGCTTTCAAGTCCGTGTACCTCCCATGTCTCACGCTCTCACGGAGTCTGTCCTGGTCAAAGTTTGAACCTAGTCCCTCCCACGCAAGGCCTACAAAAGACCCCAGCTGCGGCTCTGTCGAACTCAGATTTCAAACAAACGGCCCCCTTTCCCCACCGTTTACAAGGTGCTTTGACGATCCCTATCACGACATGTCTTCTACAACGGATAACATATGGTTCATAACCGGGTACGCCTCACGCGTGTTCTTGCTGCGCTTCCGAGCCGTTGGCGTTCTCACCAGACCACAATATCGTAGGACAAACCGGGGGATCGGCTTGGAAATGACACGTCAGCTGCTCGAATCCCCGCTCAACACCATCATTGCTGCCTGCAGGAACCCCTTGAACGCCACCGCGCTCAATGAGCTCGCGAACGACGCGAAAGGACAGCTGCACGTCGTGAAGCTCGTTGTCGACGACGAGCGGTCGATCCGTGCCTGTGCCAACGAAGTTGCACAGATCATCGGAGACAAGGGTGTCGACTACGTTGTCAACAACGCAGCCGTTGTTCGTAATCTCACTTCTCCTTCATGCGCTTCGGTACTTGACGCTGCAGATAGAATACCGGTCACGAAGATTACGCGTACTCGATGGACGTTGGGACAATGGTAGAAGTCTTCAAGACGAACGTCGCAGGGCCTGCATACGTCGCCCAAGCATTCCGATCATTGCTCGAGAAGAGCCGGAAGAAGACGATCGTCAATATTTCCAGCACACTCGGGAGCGTCGGCTCTGACTTCGGCGCGTGGCACGCATCGTACTCGGTCACGAAGGCTGCGCTCAATATGCTGGTGTGGTGTTTCATTGACTAACAAGCTTTCACTACTCAAGACTGATACCTCCGGCCTCGATAGACATACAAACTGGCGAAGGATCGTCCGGACATCACGGTTGTCAGCATGTGTCCCGGGTGGCTGCAGACAGGTACGTCAACGTTGAAGGTATCTTTGTAGTGTAAACCACCTCACGAGTTCTGCACCGCTAGATATGGGTGGACCAGGCGCAACGCACCCCGTATCGGTCGGTGCCGGCGGAATGCTCAACGTCATCCAGTCGCTCACCCCGGAGAAAACAGGGAAGTTTTTCAATTTCAAGGGTGAGGAGGTTCCTTGGTGACTGGATATTCGCAGTACCACGTATGACGCCTTGTGAGTGTGAGCAAATCGAAGACCTCATAGCTACGCAGGAGCGGGTACGTTGCTAGTACTCCGCGGTGCGGTGAAGGTAGCATATGCTACTTGAAAGTTCAACGTTGACAGTGCTTCTCCACGTTCGGTCTACGGAGCTTGCGGCTCTCAGCGGTGTGACTTCTCCGAGTTCTGTCCCGCTTCGACCATTCCGTGAGTGCGCGGCATCGCCAGAAACAGCGTCAGAGAACAGACGGGTGGGAGGAAGAGATCAAGTTCGCTAACTTGCTCCAAACGGTCCGGGTAAACCCCCACACCTCCCCTGGTTCTAGTAGCAAGCAAAACCTTTGGATATATGCCCCATGGCTGAGTTGGTTACAGCGTCCGACTGTTAAGGGCTTCAAGATTACACCCAAAGCTATCGGAAGGTCGTGAGTTCGACCCTCACTGGGGCAGTGTTGTAAAGTGCATTTGCAGGGCGAGTCGCCGAAGCGTATTTTTGGTCCGTTTCTACTTCGTGCGTGGGGAAAGTGACCGACAAGACTTGGAAAGTAAGCACAGTATCGGTTGAAGTGGCCTAGAACTGCTAAAGTCTGTTTACGAGGCGTCTCAGGTCCACAGGTTTCACCGGGCGCATCCCGCAGCGGCCGATATCGTGCGACGTGTATGAACAGCAGCTATTGCATGAGTACTAGCGACCTCCAGACGGAAATGACATACGTATACAGCTTGCTGTACCAGGCACACCCCTGTTGTTTCTCAACGCAGCGACACCGCCTCCCGTAAGTGGTATTAGCACGGACGTGGTCGACCTTCGGTGGCTCGCCCCGAGGCACTCTTGCAAGAATTGGGATGGTAGCTCTGACAGCATGCACAACGGCGCGGCTCGCCTCCGCACCCAACATGGTCTTCTCAGCAACGAGAGCCGTCCGTAACGCATCTTGCCAGTCCGTATTCTTCTCCGCATGCGAGTCGGCGGACGGCGCTTTCTCTGCATCCGCCACTTGCGCGCGCGCCGTGGGCGGTACTACTCGCAAGCGTATAGCCTGTATACCGCCGTCCTGCTCGACCGACAGCACACGGAACCTCGATCCGGGTGGAAACACCCACTCGATCTTCTCCGCGCCGTTCGAGAGCTCCGTCACGTACCCCGGCGCGTCCCACACGAGCGACGCAGAGTCGTCTGGGTCTGGCGGCTCCGCGACGAGCAGGATGCCGTTCGAGTAGTGGCGCGCGTCCGCCTCGCGGTCCGTGAACGACCAGCACGCCTTCGTCGTGACGACCGAGCCCGGCTTCAGGAAGCTCGCGACCGCGGCGGCGAACTCGATCTCGAGCGGCCGCCCGACAGGCCCCGCGTTGCCGGGGAACTCGCGCAGCTCCGCGCCGAAGCGGCTCATGCCCATCTGCCGGATGTCGACCTGCCCGCTGAAGAGGTACGGGCGCGCGACGGTGCAGGTGCGGGGGAGGGCGTGTACGGCGGCGGAGAGGAGGCGGTTCTGGACCTCGCTGAACCGGTAGAGCTCGGGGAACACGCGCGCGAGCTGGGTGTCGACGTCCCGCTGTGAGGATGCGGGGTGCATCATGAAGGAGTGCATGTACGCTGTGTTCTGCGGCTGGTAGGAGTCCCAGTTGGACTCCCAGATCATGCGCGAGATGGAGGACAAGTCGAGCGGACTCGGAGGAGGAGCGTGTGGAACGGAGGTGTATTGAAAGATCTTGAAGAGGACCATGCGCATGAACGAGGCTGTTGTCCAGTCGTACACGCACATGGCGAGCTCGTAGCTGTGAGGCGACCAAGGGAAGAAGCGTCGTCCCAGCTCTCTGATTTCGCTGTCCGTCTTCCCAGGCTCCTCCGGAACGTTCGGGTACGGGACGTACTTCTGTGCAATCATGTTGTCGATGTACGCGGCGTCTGCTGCGGAGACGACGGGGAATGGCTTGAAGGAGCCAGAGACGGACCAGTAGTCACTGCTTCCAGGTAGGGTGACTGTTGCCGCGAACGTCCCGTCACCCGGGAGAGTGAGCGTGATATGGAGAATCCGGTTGGTCACCGACCAGAGCATACGTCTGTCATTGAAATCGAGGACAGTGATAGGATCCGATCCTGCCAGATCTGAAGCGGCTACTGGCAGCTCTAGTTCAGTGATATCCAGGAAACCTTGTGTCTGCGCGATCAAGCGATAGGAAGTGCTCGTTCCCCCGCGCTTCACGTCCAGGACGGCCTTGTCGTCGCTGAACCACACGTCCAATGTGGCGGGATTGACGATGCGGGTAACAACCCACTGAGGGGATGATAGCACGTATTTCCTCATCTGCGGAGCACAGATCAGTGATGAAACCAACGAAACGTTAACATACTTACTGAGGCAGGAGAGCGGCAAGACTACCGTGTCCGAGTCATCGCGACGGTCCCTTTTATATATGTAGACTTCACAATGCATGTCGGGGAACTCCAAGCGACCCATCGGTTAGCCTACCACCAAGGCTTGTAGAACATTATCATTCGGTCTAGCTTTGATGAGAAGTTCATGAGGCGTTGCACTGTTCATGACATCACAGTCAGCGCGGTGTCGAGCATAAGAACGATTCGAACCATATCAAGGCAAATAAATGGCCTAAGTGCGGCGTGCTTGAGCTTCTCTCCGTGTTTGTTGTCTCAGAGGCGTCCTGTGACTGACATCTTGCCTGGAAGAGGGATGCCTTAAGATTGCAAATCGTTGAACTTTAGAACGCCAATCAATGAGCCTGGAACCAAGGCATACAAGATGCTATCATTTGGTCCACATTCCGGGCGGGTTTTCAGTTGTCTGTTACATCATAGTCAGCGCGGAGTCGGTTATTTAGAATGCTTTGAGCCATATCGAGGCAGATGGATAGCCTACGCTTCAAGCTGAGCTCTGCACGTTTGTTGTCTGATGGACCCCTTGCCTGCGCTGCATTCCTGGCAAGTGGGTTTGTAGGAGCCATCCAGGAGACGGCATGATAGGACGCGGACGAGGCTTCCTAAGTATCGCGAGATTAGCCATAGCTCATGTGTACAGCAGTGACGATACAACGCGGGTCTCATCACCGCTCGTGGGTGGGCGGAGACGAGATTACGGTGAGTTCGACCGCCTCCTTTGAGGCGTGAGTTGCGCGCGTCTTGGGCTCCGAATCCTGTGCGCAAGCTGGGGATAAATGACGGGTTCCCAACTCAGGTCGTCAGGACGCTCTCGCAAGGAAGTCTTCGCGTTCTGTAACGCTTCCTCGGAGGAGAACGGCGTCCATGGAGGACTTGCGCGCGGGAGAAAACCGTGCGCTCAGGCTGGGGTTTTCCCGTACGAGGAGGAGCCCTATCGACGTCTGATCTGCGCGACTCAGATACGACGCGTCGCCTTTCGAGCCAAGTTTTCGCTCGAGCGCGAGGTGGAACGTCCGAATCACCATCAAGGCGCTGGGATGTGGAGGGTGGGTGCGACTTGGAAAGCGAGAGGCGAATGCGGAGGAAGAGAAGTGCTTTGGCGCCGGAGCCAAATCCGCCCAGGTCCGCATTCGGCCTCTCGCGCTTAGTAAGCCCTTGTTTAGTCTCCCGTAGGTAACCATGATAGAAAAATGATAGTCGATCTTTTTGTATCATGGCCCTTGTTGGGCTTCGCTCGCTCGCTCGTTCTTCCCAACTGCAATTGCAGTTCAGGCCGCCTTGCAGCGACTATAGGCGCACGCGTTATTTGTCTCTGCTTGTATGGGCGTCTCCACTACTAGATAGGGTTCCGCAAGCGTTCTGCGGGAGGACGACTCGGAACTTGAACTTCTTCAAGTACTTGCTGAGTTTCCCACTTCCTTCTCTTTCAATCTGCTACAGCATGCGCATGGATAGTCGCCGTTTCTCTGCCTGAACAGATCACTACGGGCTATCTTCAAGAGGTGTTGGGGTGTTCAGCAAAGCTACGTGTGATCTATTGGTCGCGAATGATGATGGATGCAACATAGGGGTCATACGGCATAGGCTGGCATAGGTGCATACTACCACGTCCCCGCCGTGGGCTTCAAAGGTATGGCATAGCTGCTAGTCGTGAAGTGAGTACTCCATTATATGAATGCTGCTGCGGAGCACGTACCATCTACTGACTTTCTCGCTCGAGGAGGTCGTTCAAACATCGGACGACGATGCCAACGCCCTCCTCCACCGCCTCCTTGTCCGCCTCCTCCATCCGTGACGATAACCGCCCAAACCGGTCTGGGTGCCACCGTTTCAAAGCGTTGCGGATCTTCTCTCGTCGTGTCTCCCCTGGATGCAGCGGCGACAGCACGAACAACGAGACCTTTGTCGGCGTGATGTCCCGCAACGCGCGAGGCTGCGAGAACATCGGCCACGGGATATCGCGGAACCCGAGCGTCTCCTCAGAGCTCAAGAGTGCCGCCCACCGCGCCTCGTATCGTCGCCCCGCATCCCGCTCCGCCTCCTGCCTCCTGCTCCGCATCGCCTCGCGCTCGCGTTCCCGCCGCACGCGCTCCTTCTCGTCGTCCAGCCGCTTCCGTCGGTCGTACGCGGTGCGGTGCCGCTCCATCTGCCGCCGGTACTCCTGCAGCCGCTGCAGCTCGTCCTCGATCGTCTCCTCCGCCTCGTGTTCCCATCTCCTCCACCGCTTCTGCGACTCCGCCCACCGCGCACGCGCCTCGGGATGGTGCAGGAGGACCTCTTCGAAAGTGGGGAACCCGCGCCGACCGGACGCGAGTATCCGGTACCCGACTTGCTCGCGGAGGTTGTCGCGTGTCTGCTGTACGTGCACCCACCGGACCGTCTCCTCGTTCGCCTTCACCATCTCCGCTATCTGCTGGTCGAGGACCCATGCGTAGGTGTGTGGCATACGTGCGAGAGGCTCGGCGTCGGAAGCGTCGTAGCCGTACTCGTAGTCGGGGACGTATGGCGTGCCCACCGTCCGCGAGCGGCGCATGGACGGATGTGGGTGGGTATGGGAAGAACTTGAGGAGGCAGCCGAGTAGAGGTCGTCGCGGTAGTATTTGGGTGAGTACGGGTAGGCGTGCTGGGGGTAGTACGTCGGCTCGGGGGAGGGCGTGTAGAACATCTTGCTCAACAGTCGTAGGTGGTGATGGAAGGTAGGTGTCTGATACGTGTGTGGCAGCGAGCGTGATGACAGGATCGGGGAGAAAGTGCCACTCCGGGGGCAGCAGACGGGTGCGCGAGTGGCGGTCAGCGAAAAGCGGGGAAGTGGGCTCTCGGTGCAGATCATATGTACCTCCCCGGGAGGCCGGGCGCGAACGCGAGCTGGAGCGATCGTTGTGCGTTCACAGGCCGCACACGCGTAGAGAACATATCGTGTTCAGGGTGCTGTAGCTGCGCGTCTGCCCGATGCCCTTTCGCCTCCCTGTTTCCTCGTGCCCGAAATGGCACTCTTGCCCCGCTGGGCAGCTCGAACCGCCCTCCCCGGGCCTGTCCGCCTCTTTCGCTCCGTGCTCCTTTATGAAGGCGTTCTGGTGGGTTGCCGTGCGCACAATGCATCCGGGCTGCAATGTGCTCCGGGACGATCCTCCTCGACCTGCGTCGCTCCTTTATCTCCGCGCGCTATCGCGCGCTCGCGGGCGCCTCGTTCTCCACAGTCCGGACACAGTGCGTACCTGCCTTTCCCTACGCTCTATACTTACTTCTCGCATCGTGACGCATCAGATGCACCGCTTCGTGGCTATAGGTCTGGGGACTCGTGCGACGCTGGGCAAGTCAAGAGGCCAAATAGGCAGATGTGTCGTAAGCACGCTCGCGGGGTGCCTCGAACTCAGACGCATGCAGGTTATCACGCAGCACGCCCACGAGCCTCGAGGCTCACGAGGAAGCCACAAGGGAGCGTCTGGCCAGGGCTTCCGATCCCAGCCAGCAGGCAGCTGCATGGGAGGGCGTGGGGCGTTGTCAGTGTCAAACGTTCGGCGGCAGACTCCAATCATCTAGGATGCAGCCCTCGATGCGATTGCGAGGAGCTGAAGTATGGCACGAACAGTCCCAACTCGCATAGTTGGTTACCATCGCTGATGACTGAACGTAGGGACAGACCGAGAGATCAGTGGTGTGGTGGAACAGCGCCATGACATGATGAGTGTTCTGATTCCCAGTACGGCCAGGCGGTCCAGGCGAGGCGTGTTCGCCATCCTGGGAGATGCTGTCCAGGACCTGCTACTGTGCGATGGGTGAGCGTCCGGTAGGTCGTCTTCTAGTTCCGTACTCGACGGTGTTGTTAACACTGATCTGCAACGATTGAAAAGGTAGCAGCGACTATCAGTCGGTCACCCGAGCTCGATCTTCACCATTGCCGCCTTACGAGTCCGATACTTCCAGGATGTTCTGCAAAACAAACGGTCAGCTGACGAAATGGTGTACGTACGCGTATTCCAGGAGTTAGATTTCTGGGTTCGGCGTTCTCCACTTGCGGCGATTGTGTGTAGCATCAGGCTCCCAGTAACGTGCGCGGCAAGGTCATCTCGCGGTATGATGTCGTAGCATAGTCAAAACCGCGTACTGTAAATGAAATCGCCCCTCTGCCTTATCAGACTTGCGAAGCGCAGAACGCGACGACAAGGGCGTTCGCATACCCAGGAAGACGGGGCAAGAGCCCGGATCTCAATGGGAAAACAGGAGGGCTATCGGGGTGTGGTCCGCATGCGGCCGCGATGAAGGGAACAGACGAAGAGGCGCAGCCCGTCCCTCGCGTCTTCGCGCCACGCGCATCTCATATAGATAGGGCATCCGGCACTTGGACTCGGAGATCAGGGAGACAAGGGCAAGCTGGATGAGGACATATGAATGGAGAGCTTAAACCGGGCGCAGGAGACATGTGTCGCGCACGATGTCTGCAGCTGCCCATGGCCGGGGGTTTTCGGCCTCGATTGCGGGTGCTTGGCGCTGTGGAGGCGAGTATGCGATCGGTCTGAGGCTGCGGCTGCTGAGAGCGAGTGCAGGGTTGCTGCGATATGAACGGAGATGGAACCGTACTTCCCGAGACCGGTACGACTCCGGCGTAGGGTGAAGGTTGAGTTTGCTAGCCCAGTGGTCTCTACCCCACGAAGATTGACGTTGTCGAAGCATTGGGCGAGATAATGAGAGATTTTGGTAACAACAACCAAAGATTACTCTATCCACGTCCCGGGTATCTGTCGGCTAGTTCTATAGCACGCGGTCAGTTCATAGTATGCGCAGACAGATAGTCGAGCTTGCCTCTATACAGCTCGTTGCGGAGTTTGTCACTATCTTGGCGAGGGATGTATACCTCGCTGACTGACATGAGGCTCAACGTATGGCGCATGATATGCCTATCAGATGAATGCGCGATGAGAATGTATCGGGATTATGGTACATAGGCTACTCACCTAGGGTCGCAATAGTACGTCCTGGGTGCTAGCATCCAGATCCTCTGCCTCGAGAGCCATCATGAGTGCAGTGTCGACCCACTCCCATAACGGCTTAGATGCACTATTTATGGCCTCTACAGTCGATGTCAGTAGATTTGAGCTATACTTGGGTTAAGTCAATGCACCACCGCTTTGTACTTGTGACCCAGATTTGGCGAGCGCCCCTATGCAATCCCCAAACTTACATATACGTATAGTTGTGAACTCAAAATGCTGGACCATTGATCGATGAAAGCGTCGTTTTGCTCATGTACACGCTCGACGTGACGTCAGGGTACTCAAGTTTCACGACCTCGCGCATTCAGAACGTTAGCCAAGGCCTGCTCGGCGGCCAGCTCCCTAGCCTCGCCCGCGCTCTCAGCGACTCCGACTCCAATCATCTCGCCCCTGACTGTTTGGGTACCAAAGTAAGTGAGACTGCCTCCGAACCCAAGACACAGTTAACTCACGCTCGACGATTGCCTGCCACGTGCCCTGCATCCACTGACACTCCCACGTAAGGTCTCGAGATTCGCCCTGGTGTTGCACGACTATACCGCAAAGGTGAGCAGAGGCAGCGCTATCGGGAACCGACGGACCCACAGTTGTTCAGCTGCACGCGCGATCCGGGCACGTTCCTTGACGAACTCGACGACTCCGACGGGGGAGTCATTGCCTTGTACGGTTCCTCTGCAGCGTCCATGCGACTGGACGCCTCAGCAACTCTGTGACTGGACCGCGAACCCGTGGCCTCTATTTCCCGCCATTTATGAGCCCAAGGGGGGTACCGGCTGACTCGCTTGAATCCATCCGCCGGTGTGCTCTCAGAACACTCGTCTTCGAGCAACTCGGGCGATTGAGCTTTGCTCGGTAGCGGTAGCTTTGGAGGAGATGGCGGTACACGGACTTCCGTTTGCACGTCAGCAATGGTACATACTGGAACAGAAAGACGTCAGCTTATATCAAGCGAAGAGGGTTGAGTGGAGACTAATGCGTACTCCCATCCTCCGTCGTCGAATGTACCAGAGAGGATAGATATTTATACGGGTTCTCCAGAAGTCCTGGCAGCTGCTGCCCGCATTTATCAGTCGGTGAAGCGCGCAGGACACCGTCAACTGCGAGATTCGACGCACAGATACTAGAGTCGCGAGTTGGCGCGTAGAGATGCACGCAGCTTCGGCTTGTGTTCTCTGTGACTCGGAACTCCCGTTGTAGCAAGTCGTTAGGAAATCAAATGCGCAGGACTCACCATGAGAAGATACTTCAAGACGATCCCTTTGGCAAAAGGATCGTTCTGCAGGGATATGAATGATAGTCATACGTAGTGAGGTACAGTGGCTGGATAGTCACTTGGACCCTCATCGGTCTCCACTCCCCCCGTAAACGACTGGAACGCGATTTGATCAACCTCCATGATGTCGTCTGAATCCGCCTCGGGTAATTCATGTGGACCTGCTGTCGCTCGTATTCTGTGCACGTACTTCGCCATACTGACGTATTGAAGGAAAATGCACTGATCGGACCCGCGGCTCTCCCCGTGTTCGTTCCAGCGGAGCAAGCGATGATCAGGTCCGTACCGGTGGTAGACCTCTGGATTCCTGCATGCGGACATGGAGATCGCGAAACCCCCGGATGCGGACGGACCGGGAGTGAATATGCCCGCGTTGACGCGCAGCGTCCCCGAAGAGCTTCGATGCTTGAACGCACCTACGGCCCATGCGGACGTCTTCACGAAACCGGACACGAAGAGAATGTCGTGCATCCGGATGTCTATGCCTCGGGCTCGGCCGTACTTGTACCAGTTGTCGATGTGTTGCTTCATGTAGGTCCTGATACTCGTCTCGCACTCCAGGTATTTCTCGTGGCCGGGTTCTTTGAGCAATAGCAATGCACCTGTTTTCTCCTTGCAATTGTATTGGATCTCCCCGCCCATCGAGGTACCGACTTCAGCGCCGTTCCTAGTTTGTGGGATGAGCAGAGATCATGGTCACTGGTGCAGATGAATACGCGTAGCGAGAATGACAAGCTTACCCTGCCGAAGCTCCGCCACTGATTGTCCAAGATTCGGTACTCCCGCTGTGGAGATGCGGTGGCATGACGACGTTGTGGACCTCGACGCCCGAGTCTGGACCACGGCCATCCGGGGGTTCGAAGACCTCGAAGCCGTCGGGGACACCCCTGGAGTTCCTCGGATCGGACTGGGGGCGCATGCAGTTGAACCAGAAGCAGAAGTGCCCCTTGCGTAAGTAACCAACGTCCCCGAGTTGGACTTCGCCCGACTCGAGAGACGGTTCAGGACCCCATAAGGGGTGGCCGTGTCCGCGCGTGACGAGTTCGCGCGCATAGAGATCCCATTCTTTGAGCTTGACACTGGTTGGGGAGAACCACGACATGGCGCGCTGGAGAAGGAGGAAGAGGAAACACAAGGGTTGCAACATCTTGGGGCGGGGGGTTTGACCTTTATGCGGGCGAACGCCTCGGCGCACACTGCCTCCGTCGATTGTGCGGTTCTCTTCGTACATACCACAGCTGCGAGCCATGACATACACTTGTGAGCCGAGTATAGCACTGAAGTAACTATACGGTGAGCCAGGTCGTTGCACAGGTAAACCCGCGCATTGCACTGATTGTGGTTGACAATTTGACCACAGAACTCTGAACAGCAGTGAATCTTCGACCTGGTAGAACGACGAACAACAAATACTGTATTAGCCATGCATTTTATAATTATTTGAGATGTTGCTTACGCACTCATGCAGTAGAAAATGTCCGTTTTTCAGGCAACCGGTACCGTTACTGCAGCTACAACTGTGAGTCTTGGACTCTCCATGATGGAGTGACAGCCACAGATTCGGCTAGCGCTCGAACGTCGGCGGTGAGGATGACGTCGGGCCTCGACCGAGTCACGCCACCCGCCCTCGGCTAACTCCGATTGCCCAGGTTGATAAGCCCGCTCGCAGCGCCGTCGCCCCTCTCTCCCCAACCGCCATCCCCTCTTCATCCATATCTCCATCTCTTGCTAGACATTCATGTTTGTCGCGGTCTCTCCTCGTCGCTGATCTATCTGTGCTCATCCATGCACGTACAGCATGCAGATCTTCGTTAAGACCCTCACCGGCAAGACCATCACCCTCGAGGTCGAGTCCTCGGATACCATTGACAACGTCAAGGCCAAGATCCAGGACAAGGAGGGGTAAGCATCGTCCATCGCATCCTGCGTATACGTTCCCACCCATTCATGCGCCACACTACTAGCATCCCCCCCGACCAGCAGCGTCTTATCTTCGCCGGCAAGCAGCTTGAGGACGGCCGCACTCTCTCTGACTACAACATTCAGAAGGAGTCTACCCTTCACCTCGGTAAGCTTCCCTTGTGACCTACATCCACAACATCCCCCTCTTACGCCGCCGCCGCCACTCGTCAGTGCTCCGTCTTCGCGGAGGCATGCAGATCTTTGTCAAGACCTTGACTGGCAAGACCATCACGCTTGAGGTCGAGTCCTCAGACACCATCGACAACGTGAAGGCCAAGATCCAGGACAAGGAGGGCATCCCCCCTGACCAACAACGCCTCATCTTCGCCGGGAAGCAGCTTGAGGATGGTCGCACGCTTTCTGACTACAACATTCAGAAGGAGTCGACGCTCCACCTCGGTACGTCCTAGCTATCTACCTGTTTTCACCGGCAATAGTAATCTGCTGTATACAGTTCTTCGTCTCCGTGGTGGTATGCAGATCTTTGTCAAGACGCTGACCGGGAAGACGATCACCCTCGAGGTGGAGTCTTCTGACACGATCGACAACGTGAAGGCCAAGATTCAGGACAAGGAGGGTATCCCGCCTGACCAGCAGCGCCTGATCTTCGCTGGCAAGCAGCTCGAGGATGGCCGTACCTTGTCGGACTACAACATCCAGAAGGAGTCTACCCTCCACCTTGGTTAGTGTGGTGTACTTGCGCACCGGATGTACGCTAAACCGTGTTATAGTTCTTCGTCTCCGAGGTGGTATGCAGATCTTCGTCAAGACCCTCACGGGTAAGACCATCACCTTGGAGGTCGAGTCTTCGGACACTATCGACAATGTCAAGGCGAAGATTCAGGACAAGGAGGGTATCCCCCCTGACCAGCAGCGTCTTATCTTCGCGGGCAAGCAGCTCGAGGATGGTCGCACGCTCTCGGACTACAACATCCAGAAGGAGTCTACCCTCCACCTGGTTCTCCGTCTCCGTGGTGGTCTTTGAGCGATGGGCGTTGTTGTCGTCGTCGTCGAGGTTGCGGTAGTCGCGTCATCATGATATCGGATGTATCTGTACTATAATGACACTGTTTGGATGGTGAACACTGCGTGTGCATCAACTGAAGTTACCAACTTACTTTTCTCACATTGGAGAACGTTACTCTCTGGTGCGTGGTTGTTCTACTAGAATCCGAGGTACGAAGTCGCTGAAGAATGTGTTGCAGGCTTTTCACTGACGATGATGGTTTCGATGCCGCCCCGTCCAAGGACAATAATGGGCAAGATGCTATGTATAGTGTCCGATTGTTATCTGCCAATACCACATGACGTGACAAGCCTTCGTGTACTATTGCAGATGGCGCGAAGCTGGTTCAGCATTCCGAACGTTCAGAAACAGGAATGGTGAGGAAAGCAGTGTCTAGCGTACCTTAACTGGTGTTCTACGTTGACCTACCTCCTCTCACACTAGATGTCTTCGGGCCGTTTGGAAATGAAGATACCACAGAGCTAGCCTCGTTGAGCTGGTCATCATGCAATATTGCAGACGCTGCCACGACTTATCCCATCCTCACTAGCCCGGAGCTCAGCCGTGGCGTTAGGCACAGGACCTTTGGGTGTCAATCACCAGCACCTAGCGGCGCATATATAAGATGCACCTCCCATGAGCAGCGCGTGTTATCGAATTCTACGCACGCCGTACACCCCAATTGCGGTCTCAGTCTTGTAGCTCCGAGCCGGACATGACTTTCGCCACCCTCCGCGCTCTCCACGCCATCATCGGCGACGCGCTCGTCGAGATCGAGCGCGTGTACCACGCACCCCAACCACAAGCACCTCAACATCAAGACGCTAACGGGGACTCGGGGCTAGAAGCACTACCATTGGACTTCCCGTCTCTTGACGTTCCGTACTACAAGAGCGCGCGGCACAACGTCGAGGAGGAGGCCGCCGAGCGGCTCACGGCGGACCCCGCTGTGGTCGGCGCGGCGAGCCGGATCGTCGCTGCGTGCGGGCAGCTCGCTGCGGCCGTGAATCGCCCCTTCTTCTCGCTCGTCGAAGGCGTGCACAGTGTGAGTGCCCCATCTGGTATGACATGCGATGCGTGCCCCCATCGTGGGCACACCCGACAGAATCGTGGTTGAACCAGTGTCGCTGACGGCCTTTCGGACTTCCGGCACGTTTGGTAGGGACACCTCGCAGCGTGTCTGCGGTTCCTCGAGGCGTCGAACACGGTCGAGATCCTCCGTGCGGCGGGCCCGGAAGGGATGCACGTGAACGATATCGCGCGTAGGATTGATGAGCTGGACGCAGGACACACCTCAAGTCAGTATCCAGTCGATCCGGGCAGGCTAGGTGAGTGCACTGGCTATCTCTTCACTAGTCGTTAGTGAGGCTCCCACAAATGCTCACGACGACCGCGCATACTAGGGCATATCCTGCGGGTGCTGGCGACCTACCACTGGCTGCGCGAGGTTCGGCCCGACGTGTTCGCAAACAACCGGCTGTCGGCGCTGGTCGATTCTGGCAAGACGTTGGAGCAGCTCCGCGCAGCGTTCGTGTACCTTGGAAGCTCTCATCCTGGTTGGGAGTCGACTGATCCAACGTCTTTCAGTCCGACCTCGAAGCACGATGGAACCGACGGGATCGCCGCTTTCGTGGCTATGATGTGCGTGTTCTGTTCGAGCATGAGAGACCAAGTTGTCTGACAGACACTGAAACTCATAGCTCGGACGAGTTCTCCAAGTCCATGACGTTCATGACCGACGCGCTCCTCCCGCACAAGCAGCGCGCTGCGTCCATCTGCAGCCATCACAGCGCCGCCCCAACTCCCTACAAGACCCCGTTCAACCTTGCCTTCCGCACGGACCTGGGATACTTCGAGTGGCTCGAGCAGCCTGAGAACACCGCTCGACTGCGCGAGTTCGGCCGCGCGATGACCGCCGCCAGGATGTGGGAGGTCGCGGAGAACATCATCGGAGGTGCATAGCGTGACTTCCGCTTTCGTCCGATCGGAACGCGTGCTGATGTTGTCGCTGTTACAACATTCGTCGGACAGCATTCCCATGGACCGACCTCCGGCAGGATGCACTCGTTGTCGACGTCGGGGGTGGCGTCGGCTCGACGTCCGTCGTCCTCGCAGCGGCGTTTCCGCATCTTCGTTTCGTCGTGCAGGACAGAGAGCAGGTCGTCAAGATCGCGCCGTCAGTGAGTCTGCTCAGGATGGACCACTCCATAAACGTGAATCCAGGTATTGAACTCGATGTTTATGTGTGCTGCTTACTAGATCTGGGGCGCCTCCCACTCGGAGTTGTTGGCGTCCGGCCGGGTGACCTTCCTCGCGCACGACTTCTTCACGCCGCAGCCGGCGCAGGATACTGCGGCTTCCGTACGCGTCTTCGTGGTCCGGGGGTGCACGCATAACTGGCCGGACGAGGAGGTGCGCAAGTGAGTCGATCTTCCTCATGTACAACATTCAACCACGCACCACGGCAGTTCTGGGTGCTCATGCAGATGATATGTACCCTTGCAGGATGCTCCGCCTCCTCCGCGACGCCGCCACCGCGGTCACGAAACTCCTTATCGTGGATGTCCTACTCCCCTACGCGTGCTACGACGATACGGACATCGACGACCGGATCCCTGGCGCAGTGCGGAGCCTTGTGCCTGAAGGATCGCCGCTCCTCGCCAACCTGGGTAAGGCGAGTGCGCCGGAGTACCTCATGGACATCTCGGTGCGTTCCGTACTCGCGATTATGCATGGCATCAGAGGGGTTGGTGCTGACGTCAAGGCGGACGTTGTAGATGATGGCGGTGCTAAACGCGAAGGAGCGGACGCTGCACGAGCTATCGAGCTTGGCGCACTCGGCGGGCTGGAGGATCGTGCGCACGACGCGCGCGGGGGGCTCGCTTTGGGCTTACACCACCGCCGAACCCATATGAGATGCGAAATGTAGGAGAAGTCGCGCGGTGAAGTTGCGATGGACCTGGTGCTCGGCTAGGGCGCCCACCCGGTTGCGTCACTGTGCAAGGACGAGCAAACTATGCCAAACTTTCTAGTGATTAAGCGGGAATATGACTAGATTGATAAAACACAACGACCACCAGGGTCAACAAGACGGCATAAAGGTCTAAATGATGTCCGTCTCTGCCATGCCACTCGAGTCTCGCCATCTACTGCTCTGGGTTGGCGTTGTCGTCCGCGGCATCCCGGTCCTCTCGGTCGTGCTCGGACAAATCCCCTTTCTCAGGCTCATCGTCACGGCCCTCGTCCGGGTACTCGTCGCGGCCCTCATCGGGATTATCCACTCATCGCGACCCTCATCCGGGTACTCGTCGTCGCTCGACGTCGGCTCGGGCTCGTCGGCGGAGGTAGTGATGCTGACCCCAGCGCCAACGCCGCCGATGTGCGTCGTGATGGCCGGGGGAGCGGTGATGGAGGGGACTGCAGGGGTAGGGACCTGCGACTCCGACGTGGAGGTGGTGGTGGGCTGTTCGCCTTCGCTCGAGTCCGTCGAGTAGTAGATGATGAGTACGGGAGGCGAGGACATAGCCAGGGTTGTCGTTGTCGTCGGGTTCGCCGAGATGGAGGGGAGCGCGGGAGCAGTAGGCACCTGTGATTCCGCCTTAGAGGTGGCGGTAGACTCCAACAGTGCACCTTCGCTCGAGTTCGCAGGGTCGTTTACGATGGGTGCGGGAGGTGAGACCGGTGAGGAGACGGTCGGGCCCATCGTCGCCGTGGAGCTTGCCGGGATGGACGCGGTAGGGGTGGAGATGGACGGGGCGTTGACGGACGGAGGGCTGGGGGACGGGGTAGCGAGTGCATCCGAAGCTAGGAGTCCGTAGTTAGCGATAATGTCATTGCCTGGGATGTCCTTTGAGAGACTTACTGTGAGAATCCATGTCGCCGTAGCCCAGGGGGCGAGCGTTAGCACAGACGCAGGCAGCGCCAAGTACCGCGGCGAGAGTGATGAACTTGGTGTTAAGCATGTTGTGTTATGGAAGAGAAGTTTGGCTTTGCAGGTAGTCAGAGAGCGAGTTGCAGTGGTTGAGATGAGGGCAGATAGGATGAGTGAAGACAATGCGAGAGAAGCAAGGACTTATATACCTCTCCGCTCCCTCTTGCTCCCAATTCAGCCGAAGTCGGACTTTACGCGATTTGGTAGGGCCAGCACAGGTGGAGGGCGGATGCAGCATGTTGTACCTCGGCGCTGTCACTACTCCCGACAGGTCCTGGCCATATTGGGAACGAAACCTACGGATGTAGGCGCGGGTACGATGAGCTCCTGCTCCTCAAAGTCGCATGTTATGAACGCGACCGTCGATTGCGCAGCGGCGGCCGCCGATAGTACGCCCAGACAAGACTTGAACACGGTATTGCGTACATGCCGGACATGTATGTCGGGATCCGCATGCATCCGTCATGCACGTACGACGAGAACTTGGCACGCCGTGTAACATATCCGCTGGTGGATGTCATGACTGTCAACGGTCCCGAAATCATACGTATCCGATAGCGCAAAGTTCCATCCAACCGTTAATGCGGTTGTATACTTACCAAGTTGAGTGAGAATGGGACGCTGCATGGTGGTGGCAAAGGTAGGTTCTGACCTTCAAGCATACGGACGTTTGCCACAGCGCGTTTTCGAGAGCAGAGCGACGCATCTTCCGTCTCCTGAGGATTCTTCAAGTGGTTTGTATTCGAGTGTGCCTCTGGTTTTCATAGACTGGCTTCAAGCAGACTGTCGAGTCGCCAGTGACGGTCACGGTGGCGGCCATGGCGATGGTCTTGATGTCCATCTGTGTTGTACTTTGGTTCCCAAGCGATTTGAGCCCTCTCGCATCACCTCAAAAGCAGAACACAAGGTTGAAGTGTTACACATTGGAGTGTGGAAGGCCACAAGTAGTCGGAGCCTCCCGGCGAGCAGAGCTTGAGAAGGTAAAACTTTGCCGCGTATTAGTACGTCCACCATCCTCACGAGGAGTCAGCTGCTGAAGCACTGTGAGGTTCAAAAATGACGATCATATGACTCGGATGGAGGAGCAATTCACAATCAGTGGTCCCTGACTCCTGAGATCTGCGAGGCGCCTTCCAGACACATGATAAGTACTGATGTTTCAGTGAGAATTCATCGCGGCGCGACTGCAACCAGCACGTTGCATCAGATAGCAGGAAGCAGCACTCACATGCACATATACCAGACCTATGTCGAGGATGCACTAGACTAGTTCAGCAAAGTGAAGACGGTGAAGCTCGGAGGCAAGAGTGAGGGTGGTTACGCGCTAAGCGCCTCGGCGGCAGTTGTAGGCACGTGACTGAAGTCACAAACTCACTCCGAACCTCCAGTCCGAACGTGGAAACAACCTGTTCTCTCATTTACGTGCTGGTTGAACGCTATTGTCAAGGCAACATGCTTAAGATGCGCATAGTCTTCAAGCGTTCTGGTGCTTTGCGGGCGTGATAGGAGGTAACAAATGCATAGGATGATCGATGACCACCTGGGTCTACAAGAATGAATGTCCGCAATGATTTCCGTGTGTATGGAATTGGTATGAAACACTCCATTCCCTCGCCATCTAGTACTACTGCTCTCCACTGTCCTCCCGGCCATCCTTGGGCGAGTCCACCGGCTGCTCGGCCTCATCGTCACGACCCTCGTCCGGGTACTCATCGTCGCTCGACGTCGGCTCGGGCTCGTCCGCAGAGGTGGTGGGGCTGGCGCCAGCGCCAGTGCTAACGAGGCCGACGTGCGTCGTGATGGTTGGGAGTGCGGTGATGGAGGAGTCTGCGGGGGTAGGCACCGCCTGGGACTCGGACTTGGAGGCGGCGGTGGGCTGTCCGCCTTCGGTCGAGTCCGTCGAGTAGTAAATGATGAGGGCGGGAGGCGAGGGTAAGGCCACTGGCAGGCCCGTAGTCACCGATGGGTTGGACGAAGGGGTGGAGACAGACGGGATGCTGGCAGATGGAAGGCTAGCGGACGGGGTAGTGAGCGCCGCGGTTTGGGACTGAGTCTTGACGAGCGGCTCGGACACGGTGAGCTGGGCCGGACCGGGCATAGTCATTTCGGTCGGCGCGATATCGACCCAGGTTGGAAGAATGTCAAGAGGCTTGGTGAGGGTGAGGTATGGACCTGGGAGCGTGATCCCATTGGTCGGGATCTGGTCCCAGTCCCGGCCCTGGCGGCGGGCATTCGCAGCTGTGAGTGTGTACTCAGAAAAGCTGCCAATAGATTCGGGAAACCACTGCCAGGAGACTTACTGTCAGAATGCATGTCGCCATCACCCAATGGGCGAGCGTTGGCACAGACGCAGACCGCGCCAAGCACCGCCGCGAGAGTTACGAAACTGGTGTTCAGACGCATCGTAGTGATGTGGACAAGAGTGCGCTTCGACGTGTGGTGGGGAGGCGAGTTTCGAGTAGAGGCTGAGATGGGCAGATGAGATGAGTGAGGACAATGCCCGAGAAATGGGAGCTTATATACCTTTCCAACACCTCACTCACGTCGGACGAAGCTAAAGACGGACTTCACATGGTTCTCGGGCCAGAGAGGGTCAAGGACGGATGCACCATACTGTAACTCGGAACGGTCACAACATCCGACAAGTCGTAGCCTGATTCGGAACGACGGTAGTGCGGATCCCTGCTCCTCGGTGTCGCATGTTTTGAATGCGACTGACTATGGCCTGCAAGTGGTCGCGGATGCAGTCCCAGTCTCCCAGACAAACCCTGAATACGACACCGCGGGGAAGCCGACCGTCGCGGCCGAATACACTTCCGACGCACTGGCCCTCGTTCGTCGAGCGCAAAATATAGTTTTTGGAAAGTGTGACAGGTTCGATGAGAGTTCGGCCTTGACTTCTTTGGATGGTCGAACTACCCGCAGCTCCAATGGCAGCAGGATGCGCTGAGTCCGGGGGAACGCTACGGGATCGGAAAACGCCACACACATGTGTAGGTCGCCGTGCTTGGAGATGAAGTTGGCTCAGGCTGTCTTGAGAGAGCCTCTCCGAGTCCTGGAAGATGGATCCGTGAGAGGTGAGCTGTGTGGAGGGGTGGATAACATGAGCATCATGATCAGTTGCATATGCAGGCCCGGCCCCTAGGCCTGAGGCTAGAACGGCCGAGCCGGGAGAATGTGATGGATATGTAGAATGGTTCAATGCAACAAAACGGAGAAGATCGTACTCCCTCCTACTCTATTCCCTTGCACACACCATGTTCATATTCCGGAGATGATGTGAGCTCCTTGTCAGTGTCGTTCAATATACCATGATAGTGCCACGAGGCTCACGATGATCGCACGGCCCGGCGGATGGGTTCTATCCCACATTCTATGGTTCCTGAGGTCCAGATCAAAGGCCGCCGGCGTAATCACATCTGATCCTAGTCGGAATGCGTCTTTTAAGCTATGATGTTCGAGTCGGTCAGAACGTGGCAACGCCGCCGGCAGTAGAATGCTGGTAAGTTAATAGAATGCAAAGAAGTTCTGTGGGTACTCCACTTTCATCAGTTCCAGACTCATAAACGAAGGGATCGAGTACGTCCCAGACTACTTACGTCGAGGCAATCGGATCAAAGGCTTTAACCGCAAGGGCGCGACTGAAGCAAGGGATGTGTACCTACTACAGGATACTCGGCGGGGGTAGAGGGAGGCTCTCAGCAGGCTGGGAGTGGTTAAGCGCACGGAGGCTGTGAGCGTTAGACGCCTAGAAAGTCCGAGTGTCGGAACTTCAAATGGTGCTACGTTGAACTTACTCCAGTACTTACTGCTACGCCGCCTGCGGCCCTGCGCGTCCGTGTGTCTCCAGCCCATCGCCCAGCCCGTTCCATGCGCTCAGTCGTACACGTCTGTTGGATCACGCGCGCCGCCCGCGCAGCTGGGTTCCTGGATGATGGTCCCAGTTCGCTCTCAAGCTCCTGGAGCCAGCGGCAGGGCGCACCGAAACCTTCATTAAACCTCAACATAGCACTGGATTTTACTTCGATTGCTACCTGCGAGGAGTTTTCCACGATTTGACGACAGCAAGCGCCTCAAACCTTCGTTCTTCCTAGACTTGATGACCCTTCAAAACCTCTCCGGGTCACCGACAGATATGTAGAGCTCCAGTTAGTAAGTGCCTTTGCTTTTCTTCGTCACGCTCTCCCATGGATGCTCACAAGCTACTGCAGCTATACGCGTTCAATCAGCAGAGTCGATCGTCATGGGATCGCGGTAATACTTACGCCATGGCGATACTAGACGGTCCAACCGGCAACATTTCCAAAATGGAACCCCCCAACTAGTGCTGACAAGACAACCAAACTGGCAACTTCTAGTCAACCGGGTATACAAATGGTTTCAACAATCTCCATTCGTGATATGAAGTACCTCGTGGAACCGTTGAACATATGCTCTCTATGCTCACGGGTCATAACCCCGTACAGCAACACTGCCTACATGTACGTACGCTTATTGCGCAGTCATCCTCCGAAACATCTCACCCTCATCCGATCAGATCCCAACTATTCACGCTACGCCGACTAACAGCGCCGCCCAATGGCCGCATCAGACATCTCCCTCGGTTGTCGTCCTGACCACACCTCGAAAACCGAGTATCGCCCTCTGAGTCGCTCGTGGGTCTCACGGCTGACGTCGGTGTGCCCTTGAACCGTGCATCCAGGTTGATGTGGTCTTGAACTGAAGCAGTCACCTTGCGGTTTATCCAGCGGGCATGAAGCTCTTCTACGGGAACGCATCTGTCAACTCACGAACGAAACCGATTATTGTCACCGCACCATACCGCCCCTTGCTGTGCGCACCTCCCTCCCGGGCCCGACGAGCCGCATCCGTGTGTGCCCAACCAAGCCCAAAGACGTAACAACAAATGCGTCAATCACCGCGTCGCCATTGGACACACGCCCGAGCGTCGGTGCGCCGCGTCGACTCGCGGCTCTGCACATCCGGGTCAAGAACGCAGTGACCGCCGTGCTATTTACGGCTTTGCTGTGACAGCCGCAGGCGCAGGCAGAGCGCTCTAGTGGTACCGACGCTGCGGGAGGGAGGTCGCTTCTCTCTCGGCGCGGGCATGGAGGGCCTCTTGTTCTGGTGCCAAGTGCCAGTGTGATACTGCTCATCAGGTCCAGACACTGACAGAGCAATGGTATAAGAGACCTTCGTTGGGCAGGGTGAGCTGCATCGTATAGCACCTCGACGACCTCACGGGCATCGTCATTACACTCATTTCACGGCTGCAACGCACCTCTCTCCGCTCATCCACGGATAGGACCTCGTCATGTTCTCCAAGGCTTTCTTCTCCCTCGTCGTCCTCGCTGCTTCCGTCACCGCTGCCGTTCCACCTGTGACCAGGCGGGCGACGTGCAGCAACGGCAAGACCACCGCAAACGATGCGGTAAGCTTGATATCTGCATCGATGTTGGATGCGTGCTCACTGTGTGTCACAGTGCTGTGTCTGGTTCGACGTCCTCGACGACATCCAAGCCAACCTGTCAGTGCCTCCATGCTCCCCACCTCTTAACATATGTGTCGGCTGACTGTCTGTCATCATAGCTTCCACGGTGGCGAGTGCGGTGAGGAGGCCCATGAGGCATTGCGGGTGAATAGGCTCTTTGACTACCTCTCAGCCCGCAACTAAGCTCACCGCTATCTCCCAGCTCACCTTCCACGACGCCCTGGCGTTCTCCCCTGCGCTGACCGCAGCGGGCCAGTTCGGGTGAGTGCTGCCGTGTCATTCATGTCTCAAGCAGTGACTGATTTTTCTTCAGAGGCGGCGGTGCCGGTACGTTCATATCTGTCTTCCATTCATTGAGCCCATCCGCTCAAACCCAAAACCGAGTCAGACGGTTCCATCATCGCCCACTCAGATGTCGAGCTTGCCTACTCCGCGAATGACGGTCTGGACGACATCGTCGAAGACGAGCGCGGCTTTGCCGTCCAGCACAACGTCTCCTTCGGTGATTTGTATGTAGCCCGATCAGCGCCATCCTCTCCCTGTCGCTCACGTCCCTGTCTCCACAACAGCATCCAGTTCGCCGGCGCTGTTGGTGCGGCAAACTGCAATGGTGGCCCCCAGGTTCCGTTCCTCGCAGGACGCTCGAACTCCTCCCAGGCAGCGCCAGACGGCCTGATCTCGCTCCCTTCGGACTCGGCGGACACGATCCTCGCCCGCTTCGCAGACGCGGGATTCAGCGCTGTGGAGCTCGTCTGGCTTCTCGTCTCGCACACGATCGGCAACCAGAACACGGTGGACCCTGTGAGTCCTTGCCTTCTCTGTCTCTTCTCCGTGGTGATGGGCAGAAGCTGATGTCTCTTGTCTTGCCGGTACATGGATAGTCCATCCCCGGCGCACCGTTCGACTCGACCCCGTCCGACTTCGACGCCCAATTCTTCGTCGAGACCATGCTCAACGGCACTCTCACGCCCGGAGACGCCCTCCACGACGGCGAAGTGCTCTCGCCCTACCCAGGCGAGTTCCGTCTCCAGTCAGACTTCGCGCTCGCTCGGTACGTAGCCTCCTTATCCACGTCGGCGGCCCGACGAACGGACCTAACCTTCTCCGTCTGTCTGTCTAGTCACTCGGCCACGGCGTGCGAATGGCAGACGATGATCGGTACGTGCCCATTCCCCTCCCTCCCTCGCGCGCGCCTCGCGCGTGTCCACCGAACTGCGACGCTGACCACATGCACATGCACACCTAATTCGGCGCGACTCTCGACCCTGCAGCGGACCGCGCGAACATGCTGCAGAAGTTCGAGCAGACGATGCGGAAGATGTCGCTGCTCGGCTTCGACGAGAGCACGCTCACGGACTGTTCGGACGTCATCCCCACCCCGAGCGGCACGGTCGCGGACCCGTTCCTGCCTGCGGGCGTGGCGATGAGCGACATCGAGGCCGCGTGCAGCTCTACGCCGTTCCCGACGCTCTCTGCCGTGACCGGTATGTTTCTTTCTAGTGCTGTGCGCTGATACAGGAAAGCTGACTGCTCCGTTGTAGGTCCCATCACGACCATCCCCGCTGTGTGAGTGATTCGTTCTTCTGACTCCGTGCCCGCTGCCGATATTGATCATCTCTGATATTGGACAGTCCCCTCAACTCGTAAACTCAAGTTCCATACGCACGATCCAAAGCATATCTATAGGTGACATAATAAGTTCTACGGGACATAATTCTGGGATGAGCACGGACAATCGCAAATATCAGAAGCTATGTTGTTCTAACCTACGGAATCCACATATTGAACGGTCATTGTTGCGCGATCAGTGCGCCTCAGCTAGAATACAGGACAGCTCCAAGTCCCACAAGGGCTGCTCAATTCTTGTGGGCCGTTTCGAAAGGCAGTCGACTGAAGAGCAGTCGTTGAGATGCCGTTCGATGCCGCTGATGAGTGGCAGTGGCAGTCCAAGTGTGGTCAGGTTGAATCCCAAAGTCCCGATGTTACTGTCGACGTCCACAACTCAGCAATGCATAGAATCTGTTGAGATTTGAGTGGGATAGAGCAGAGAGTATCTGCTATCTTCCGATACCCCATATACCTGTACTGGAAGAGGGGAGGAGAGAACGCCAGGAAGAGCAGACAATTATTCTTGGGCGCCGCACCACCATCAGCCTCGGCATCCACCGGCATCTCAACGACTGCTCTTCAGTCAACTGCCTTTCGAAACGGCCCACAAGAATTGAGCAGCCCTAGCCTCAGATGATTGCCCTGCGACCTCATGATCAAGGCTCCGTCGATGGGCGCAGCGGGGATCGAACTCCTTCGTTATCCCGATAAGGCGGGTGCTTCCGCCAAGTCGCCATCTATCCTCCGATCCGGACTCGGAATCATCCCGTGCGACTTACGCTCGTTGCCAGCCTACCTCAACAGACCTGACGGTGGATCATCTCTCTCTACTATGCCTCTACTGCAGTCTACAGTCACCGTTCGCGTTCAAGCCTCAAGGGCTTGGAAGCTGGCAATCTAGTGGCGGCAACCATGAAAATGAATCTAAGTACCTTCAAATCAATGATGATCTATCACATTCGTATAGCAACCGCTCTGTGATGGCAGTGCTAGTTCATTCAGGTTCCCGGGATGCAACCCGAGCGTACATCAACAATGCCTTCATCGCCAAGAAAATATTCACAGGTTGTTCCAAAACCACCAAGTTCCCCACCCTGCTGAGGTGAGGTGACTGCAGGCCGTCGACTGGATACGCAAAGGTAAACTCCTCATCTACTTCAGATGACGCATGCTGACAGCCATGCAGGTCCTTAGACCCGGGGTAGAACCGTTGATCAAACGTCCCTCAGACAACGCACGACAGTGCCACGACATCACCATCCTTGATATATCTACACGCTCATTTACAGAAACGAATCCGACTCGTCAACGGTGAGCACCGAACACCCATCTGCACACGCTGTCACGAGATGCAGCGCTTCAACGCGCTCTACAGCCGACTACTGATTCTCTGTCACTACCAGTTCGTGCTGCTCCGAACCGCTACCCGAACACTTCCGCCGCGAGAACCTGATCGCAGCTTCAGCTTGCTCTCACAGCACCGAGCCTGACGACAGTAGTCCGGTAACTCGCTTTGCTCTCGACGCGTTTCATTCACGATGCGTGTGCTCGCGCTCTGGCTCGCGTCCTCCACTGCGCTTTGCTTTGCGCCTGTTCTCGGAGCGGTCACCTGGAGTGCGACGCCATTCAACCCTGCCTCTGTCCCGCTCGCCGTACGCTCTCCGTACCTCTCTGCATGGCTTCCCCAAGGACAGGGAACAGCGCTGAACGCTGCATGGCCGTCCTTCTGGACCGGTAGCGTAAGTACCCTGACCATTTCTGGTACAAGAGAGTCTTCACAAAGAAACTGATACGTCTCTGTAGATTCTCGGCTGGGCAGGATTTGCAAAGGTCGATGGCGTTGCCTATAACTGGATGGGTCTCCCGGGTGTGCCAGGAGCAACCGTCAACAAAGCCACGCAGAAGAGCCTTCAGGTGCGCTCCTCGACTCCGCCAGACCGCCGCTGACCTCACCACTGTCGATAGTTCACATCGACTCAGAGCATATTTGTCATGACGGCCGGCCCCGTCGATCTGACCATCACATTCCTTAGTCCAGTCGAGGTATGCTAAGACCGTCTCCAGCTGTGCAGAGGTCCTCATCTGATACCACGCCTGACTAGCCAACTGATCTCGTGAATCAATCCCTTCCCTTGTCATACTACGCCATCTCGGCAGCACCGAACGACGGCAAACCGCATACGGTGCAAGTGTACGCGGATATCAGTGCAGAATGGGTGTCCGGAGACAACAGCCTCCCCGTTATGTGGGAAACGTCGACCGACGACGTCTTGACGCACCAGGTCGCCCTTGCTACACAGAATACGTTCACCGAGATCAACGATCGCATCCAATGTGAGCTTTTACGTCCTTCGCACGACACCACAGTACTTACGCTCGGCACAGACGGCGCTGCCGTCCACTCTACACAGAACGTGAGCCCTCCGCCGGTATAGCTCCTCGACACCTTCCTGACCCTTGTCTTTTCGCAGCGGCCCGGCGTGACCTACCAAACCGGCGAGGATGTCGTCGTCCGCGCTCAGTTCGTCGCCAACGGCACGCTTGCGAACACCCAGGACACCCAGTTCCGCGCTATCTCCGACCGGTGGCCGGTGTTCGCGTTCGCGCACGACCTCGGAACTGTCACCTCGTCCACAGAGCCGGTCGTTTTCTCAGTCGGCCACACGCGCGACCCCGTAATCCAGTACATCATCACCAACAATGCCATCCAGAACCGGAGCTCGTACTTCTGGACAAAATACTCGAGCTTCGGCGATGCGGTGAGAGGCATCGAGATTGCGTGGTTACTGGACTGCTGAACCTTTACGTGCTCGCAGGTCAAAATGTTCGTGAGCGACTATCGCAACGCGTTCGCACGCGCGAACGCCTTCGATGCGCAAGTCGCAGCGGATGCAAAGAAGATCTCTGCGGACTACGCCGATATCGTAGCGTTGTCGATCCGCCAAGGGTTCGGGGCGATCGAGATCACAGTCGCGAGAAACCAAGACGGCTCCTTCGACACCTCGAACGCGATGACCTTCATGAAAGGTGCGCATCCAATCCCATGGTGTTTCACGCGTTCTCACCACCGCTCAGAGATTTCTAGCGACGGGGTAGGCTCTATCGGATGTGCTGAGATTGGCTCTACCACAGCTGACGTCTTCCTGGCAGAACGTGAATACTGTCGACGTCATCTACCCGGCCTGGCCTCTCTTCCTGTATACCAACGCCGACCTGTGCAAGCAACTGTTGGCGCCGATGTTGCAGTACCAGACGTCAGGACAGTACCCCAACGCGTTCAGTCTTCATGATATGGGTCGGTCATCACTCATCGAGCTCGCGTATCGAAGCTGACCTACTGACAGGAGGGCACTATCCAAATGCCACTGGCCATAACGACGGTCAGTACTGGTCTTTCATTTTCATGGTCCTCCGATGACATCCTCGCACATAATCTCGTAGGCAAAGACGAGTCCATGCCCGTCGAAGGTCAGCTCTCCGACTCGTTTCTCGGGAGCATGACTAATGATCGTAAACCAGAGAGCGGCAACATGATCATCATGGCGCTCAGCTACACGCAGAAGACCGAGGACACGTCGCTCATCAAGACATATGTACGCCGCTTCCCCACATATCCAAGTCTTCCCTGCCATCTGTCTGTCTCATCGCTCGCTCCTCTCTCCAGTACGGCCTCCTCGACCAGTGGACGCAGTTCCTGATCACGGACTCGCTCGTGCCCGCGAACCAGCTGAGCACGGACGACTTCGCGGGCAGCCTCGCGAACCAGACCAACCTCGCGATCAAGGGGATCGTCGGCATCAAGGCGATGTCGCAGATCGCGCTGCTCCTGGGCGACAACGCGCGGAGCTCCAACTACAGCGTGCGTTGCTACGCCGTGGCCTTCTCGTGAATAGCGAACAGCGGTAACTGACGATGGTGTCGCACAGTCGATCGCGGACAGCTACGTGAAGCAGTGGCAAGCGCTGGCGATGGCTGCGGATGGGTCCCACCTCACGCTCTCGGTACGTGAGCCGCGTGTACGAGAATGCATGCAGACTGATGTGTTTGTCTTTCGTCCTCAGTACGGCGATAGCAACAGGTGAGCATGCAAGCCGCTCCTAGACGCATCGTTTGATTGACGTCGCTTGTAGCTGGGGGCTAGCGTACAACCTATACGCTGACAAGCTATTGGGCCTGAACGTCTTCCCAGATCCCATCTACGACACGCGTGAGTGACCCAATTGCAGAGTCATACGTCGCGCTAGTCTGAAGCATCGTGAGCACAGAGACTGCGTGGTACAGCGGTCACGAAAGTGAGTGCCCTGCAAGTTGCTTCACCTCATTTTCAGATCCACAACTCATTGATCATCCCTGATAGATCCCTTCGGTGTTCAGCTTGACACACGGTGAGCCCTGATGCCTGCACCACCGCGGGTGGAATCAGACACTGACGCGCCAGCTGCATGGCAGGCACACTTTCACGAAGTCGGGTAAGCCGGTGTGCACGCGATATCCGTGATCGACGCTCAATATCACCCGCACCGCAGACTGGCTGATCTGGACCGCGGGCATCGTCACCTCGGACACCGCGCGCGACCAGCTCGTGAGCGCCGTCCGTAAGTACGCCTCGGTTGCGAAGAACACCCAAGCGTTCGGCGACCTCTACCAAACGACGGACGGCTCCCAGGGCCCGGACAACTTCCGCGCGCGCCCCGTCGTCGGCGGGCATCTCGCTCTCGTACGTCTTCCGTCTCAACTGATGAGCGTCGGACCCCGATCTGACTCATGCGCGACGCACGACGCATGTTCAGATCGCGCTGCAGTCGACTCCGAAGAGCGTGGGTCAACCGGCGCCGACGGCTCCTGCGGGCGTGACTGGGCAGAGCGGGACCAACAGCAACGGCTCCGCCCCGACGGGCATCAATAGCGATGGCTTGAACCCCAAGAACAACTCGGCGGGTCGCGTCCGGCTGGGTGCAAGCATGACGACGCTGCTCAGCACCGCGTGTGCTGTGCTCCTGTTGGGTAGGATCGGCGGTTGGTGACCGTCATTTGGGTCTTGATTCTTTCGGTACTTGATATTATTGTTCGACCTCGGCTGACTTCTGGGCTGTGCGCATTTTCACTACTTACTTATTCTTTCCGTGTTCCGATACCTTCTCTTGGCTACTTTGCAGCGCATCTTTATATTCCTCTCTTCCGCCTTGCGGGGGTAACCAACCTTCAAATTGAAAGTACTTCTTCCACCTTCGGAGGAACATGCTCGCGAACTCAATGAAGTGCAATGGTGAGAGGAAGCAGCACTAATGGCGGTCGTGAGTGTTATAATTCAGTGACTCCGTCGTTGAGAAACGGACTTTCATGGGTTAGGACGTTGATAACGACTCGGAGGTAGTGCCAAGCCACTTCGGAGCGCTGAGGCATGGCGATCACAAGTTGCGATGCACGGTGGCTGAAATGTCTGTCGGTATTAGTACCTGATCAGGATCAGCGGATAGGAAAATGCATACGAATTTGTATTCTTCGCTCGAGGTCGGCGTGGCTGTGAGCAGAACAAGGCTTGGCCACTCCGTTTAGGGCGAGAGAGTGACCGCCCTCCATCAATTGCGTGCAGGTGTCACGGACACGTGCTCGTGACACTACGGGGATAGTGTTCCGTCTGACCCTCTCGTCGGCGGTCTACCACCGTGTCTACCACGGCTAGAGTCACCATCACTGCCGCAATGCCCCGCGCTGCCCACGGTATTGATTTCATACCGCAGCCCGATGGACATCTACCAGTTTCCCATCACGGAGTATAGGTATATAAGGAGTCCGAACCACCCCTCTATCCGAACACACCATTCTTCGGGATAAGTCCTCAGTTACACACCTCTTCGCATCTACTCTACAACACTTTCACGATGGTCGCTCTCGCCAACTCATTCGTAATTCTCGCTACCACGCTCCTTGGTGCCGTCTCTCAGGCTGCGTACGCTACTCCCGTTGTGGAGCAGCGCGACATCTGGGTCCCTGACATCCTCTACCCCCACTACCAAACGGTGTGGTACTCTGGCCAGATACATAATGTCACTTGGTACGTCGTCCTAGTTTACGGTCCATCTGGTCCGTCGACTTCTGCTCACCCCGACTCTTTCCTTCCACAGGGATCTCAGCCACAAGCCCGCGGACGTCTCCGACCCGATCGGCACGATCACACTCCGCAAGGGTGGAATCGCGCAGGCCAGTGAGTGTTCACTCATCAGCGCTCTAAGCTTTCAGTACCGAACTAACACGGATTGACTGCAGTCGTCGTCGCGGAGAACTTCCCCCTAGCTGACGGCCATGTCGAGGTCACAGTTCCTGGTGTTCTGAGTGGCGATGACTACCAACTCGTCTGTACGTATCCAGCGTTTGCACTCGTAACCTTTTATCGCCATGCTCACTATGAATGGCCTACAGTGATTGGTGACTCGGGCAACGTCAGCCCGATGTTCACCATTTTGAACCAGTGATCATTGTGAACCCCATTCTCACGAGTATAGTGTGTACTCTCGCGTCAGTACAATATTAATGCACCCTGTACGCAGGGTTACATTTATCAAGGACTCGTGAGCTTGCGACTCCGGCTCGTACGTGCGCGAGGTAGCCCGAAGATGTGCCCAACACGGTAGCCATGAGAAGATTCATAGCTGTTCGTATTACCGGTGAACGCGTCCCTTGCCCATGCAGGAGTCTTTCAGTGGGAGATGTGTGGGAGCTCCGCACAGCAAAGCAGAAAAACACATCCGAGCTCGGGGTTGCGATGGTGGGTGCGAGTCCAAGTTGAGTGTGCCGAAGTAGGACAGGCCGCCTTCTTGTACCTAAACGCAGCGCACCTCTTCAAGGCGATGGCGGCGTGACGTCACGCGTCATTTACACACGTTAGTCTGCCAGACTACACGTGGTAGTAGCAGTACCACGACGCCTCGCATCCGAATGCATGGCCGTACCTGTCTGTGTACGACGATTGTGAGCACAGGTAACATTCTGACATCAACGTCAACAATTAAGCAATGGCGCCGTGGGCGACGTCGATGTTACGGTCTAGCGTACTTGGACTGACCGTC
This sequence comes from Daedaleopsis nitida, assembly GCA_022606115.1. Lineage (NCBI taxonomy): Eukaryota > Fungi > Basidiomycota > Agaricomycetes > Polyporales > Polyporaceae > Daedaleopsis > Daedaleopsis nitida. Next base: position 116,905 of record JABYQM010000017.1, read on the forward strand.
CACGCCAAATTATAGAGATCCAACGGGAAAAAGTATACATGGGACTTACATTTCATCACAGAGCATGGAGGGATCGCCTCAAGCATCCGTATAGCAGCCAGTGGCCGCTCAACGTCGTCGTCATCTGGCTTACAGTGCTTGTGCGCGTAATTGTCAACGTGGTCGTGTCGGCAAGCGTCGTCGTGCGCGTCGTGATCACGACGGAGGTCACGGTGATCCTGCCTCGTCGATGCCGGGCGGGAGATCGACGTAACTACCGTTGGCCCCGGGACGTCGTCAGTCATATCGGGGTGCGTACAAGATGAATCAGGCAACGATGCGGCAGACTCGATATCATGCGAGGTAGGGATGAGAGAGAGGTCCTAGTCGAGCATTGTGACACTGACTATAGGATGTAGCCCTCGCACGGACGATGCTGAACATCGTGATTGCGCGCGGGTCAAGAGCGGTGCCCACGCGATCGTTCTCCAGCTCGGAGTTGTTCGGCATCGCAAGGGAGCGAATTCACGGACGGGCATCGTCCTGCGGGGTCTGGTCTGGAATTAGACTATAGTGCAGGGTCAACGACGCTGTGCGTTCACATCTGATGGCCGGCTGTAGCGGATGACAGAAGCGAGGACAAGCGGCCGGTCGTCCCGGTCTGCACAGACCAGCAGCTCAGTGATTCGGCCGCTGACCATCTTGAGGTGAAAGGGAGTACGTGTTGGATTCAATCAGTCCGGAGGGTGGATAGTGAACTGTGATACGGCGCACTGCGGAAGAGTGTGGACGTACATGGCCATGGTGGACAGTGCCGTCAACTAGGCTCGCTAGCCAGCCGCCTCTCGTTCTTCGTACGTCAACTACGCTGCGGGACAGTGTAAAGCGTCTCAAACGCGGCCCGAGAGGGGGTGGTGAGCTGAGGAAGGCTGTTCAGATTGAGCGACGGCGTTGGCTCGAGAGGGGACGGAGATGGGTGCGAGATTGAAATTTGTATCTTGCGGCGGCGGCGGCGGCTGTGTGCTGAACATAGTATGTACGAGGGTCGGTATGCCATAGACAAAAGAAAGAGGGTTATTTGCGCACCAGCCTACAACCACTGCCTACATGCTCCCTGCGCTCCGTCCTCCGTCCGAGTCGTCATATCCTGCAGTGACCTTCCCGAACGACGGAGCGGAGAGTGCTGAGGACGAGTTTGAGCGACGAAGGGATGTTCTGCCATGGTGTACTCTTCGGTAGTGACGAGGAATGACGAGATGTGAGCTGAAGGACGCGAACAGGCGTGCTCGAGGACAACGGCCGTTCGTCGAGAGGCGACCGAAGGTGTGACCCTCCTCCAATCGCGTGTAGCTGTCACGCCCACGTGGTCGTGACACTACGGGCACAGTGCTCCGCCGCGTACAAGCCGCGCATCCGACTCTCGTCTACGGTCTACCAGCTACACTCATCAGCTAGAGTAATCACTGCCGCAATGCCCCGCCCTACCCACGGTATCGACTACACCCCGCAACACTGTGGACAATCACCACTTTTCCGCCGTCACAAACGATAGGTTGGATAGGTATATAGCCTGAGGGAGCCCCCACTCACCTCCATCCTACACCGTTCTCCAGATCAGCTCTCAGCTACACACAAGATATCATCTTTCTAAACCTAAACTTCTTCCTACAACACCTTCACCATGGTTGCTCTCGCCAACTCGTTCATCATCATTGCTACAACTCTTCTTGGTGTAGTCTCTCAGGCTGCATACGCTACTCCCGCCGTGGACAAGCGCGATCTCTGGGTTCCTGCCATCACCTACCCTCAGCTCGGTACGGTGTGGCACTCTGGCGAGAGCCAAAAAGTCACTTGGTACGCTCTTTCCGCCTACTCATCACTGACTTTTGCTCATCCTCGACTGGCTCCGTTCACAGGGACATCAGCAACCCGCCCGCGAGCGTTTCCGACCCGACTGGCATGATCACACTCCGCAAGGGTGGGATCGCCCAAGGCAGTCAGTGTTCATTCAGCTACATCCTGAGCAGGCCTACTCACCCGGATACATTCTAGTCACTGTCGCGGACGGCTTCCCCCTGGCTGCAGGCCAAGTCGAGGTCACAGTTCCTGGTGTTCTCAGTGGCGATGACTACCAACTCGTCTGTAAGTATCCAGCGTTTGCTCTCGTAACCTTGTATCATCATGCTCACGACGGACGTCGTACAGTGTTTGGCGACTCGGGCAACGTCAGCCCGATGTTCACCATCTCGAACCCGTGATCATTGTTAACTTCGTTGCCACGAGTGTAGTCTATACTCTCGCCTCAATATGATCTGATCTGGACGCCGGTTATTCGAATGCTTGTGGGGTGAGCTGAGACACATACAACCCTTTCGGATGAGGCGCAAGTCGTGCGAATTTGCAACTTTGGATCATACTACCTGCCAGTGCGAGGTAGGAAGCTGAAGATTCGGTACGCGGTTATGAGCTAAGGCTAAGCCGCGTGCCTTTGGAGCTCTCATATGTGCTTGCCATCATGCTTGCGCAGAAGACTCATTCTATGTATCCTTCTTGGATGTACGCAGCAGCGGCCACGCCTCTGAGTTATGATACGCGCGACTGGCCATGACGCGTGACGTCACGCGTCATTCACTTACCCACGGCTGGCGCGCCACGCCGAGTGTGAAACAAGCGCTGTGCGACCTTGTGGACGCGGACAGCCCCACGTCAGTCTGAGTCCCGGCCCAGAGTCGTATTGAACTCGAAGCGGGCCCGTACTTTCTTCCCTCCTTCCTTGACCTCCACTACAGCACAGAAATGGTCGCGACGAACAACTTGCTCACCGGTGTCCTCTTGATTGCGGGTGCCATCGTCGGCCAAGTCCACGGACAAACGGCCGACTGTACACAAGTATGTATCAGGAAGAGCCAGCAGGGGGCTTGCGACAGCTTGTGCGCGTTTCCTCCGCAGAAGGAGGTGGCATTCGCGTCGCTGATAGCCAGTAATCTTTCTCCTAGAACCGATCCGAACTGCGTCTGCGGCGAGGGCAAGCAGGTCGCGGACTGCATCCAGAGCAGCTGTGATTCCGCCGCGCAAGCGTCGTTCAGCGCGCTGACGGCCTCCGTCTGCGGTGCGCTCGGTGAGCATCACCCTTCCATTTTTGTTCTTGACCGTGGACAACTCACCCCAACGCACTCTCACTGCAGGCCCCAGCACCACGTTCTCACTCCCGACGCTCTCGCCGCCCGGGTCCGGAAGCGAGACGAGTACGACAACGGCGAACTCGACGACCTCGGCCACAGAGACCGGGACGACTACAACTACATTGCCCACGACCGCGGCCCCCACGACCACGGCCCCCACGACTACGGCGCCCTCCACTAGTACGTCTCCCGCCACAACGAGCACGAACGGATCGTCTCCGACGACTGCCACTGGGAGCGGCACTTCCACCTCCCCGGCTGCTTCCCAGACGTCGAATGCCGCACAGACGGGTGTCAGTGGCAACTTCGTGCAGCTCGGAGGGCTTGTTGGCGTCGGTGTCGCTCTCGCCGGCGCTGCTCTGGGCTGCATGTTTGTGTTGTGAGCGAGCGATTGATTGGATGCGATGCGCGGATGCGGATGCGGATGGATAACACGGAATGTATGTATCATGTGACTGCTGGTTCTGTTCAGACTATATGATGTGGATCTACGGGAGATGTTTGGAAGGAACCTCACTAGCGGGCCTGAGGCCTGAGGCCTGAGGACGGGCCGCCGGGTGGCACCAAACTGGTGCGCACCCCACTTCCTGCTCGTACTATCCACTGCGATTCCATACAAAACCCGACACATAGATACCGCCTCTGTGTCTGGAGCGAGCTTTCAAAGCAAGGAGCTCATTTGCTAATCAGCTTCCTGTTCATGAACCTTACAGGCTGCAGGTGGTACTGTACTCCAACTGCAACTCAAACTCACCGAACAATGCTTTGACGGTCCGTACCAATCTGCGCATTTCTCACAGGTAACACCACGACGTTCTCCGGTCTCCCTCCCGATGCTCTCACCGCCCGGAACCGAGATGACCAACCAACTCGGACCGGACCTAGGCAATCGTTGCTGCCTGGCGCTTAGAATTTGAAGCCTCGTCTTGTCCCTCCATCTATGGTCTCCGAGTCTCGGCACTCTCGCTACAGCTCAAGTCCTAACTACTGCAGAGAATACTCATGGCGGTCTCTCGCTTGCCTCCAGAGCTCCTTCACGCGATTTTCCCGACCCTGGAATACGACAAGCACGCATTGCTAGCCGCAGCAGTCGTCTGCACATTGTGGCAGGATGTGGTCCATCCCCACATCTGCGCACTCGCACGCGTCAAATGGGGTATCGTAGTAGTCGGCGCACCGTCCCTCAGACATAGAGAACCAGATGCTGCGGGTTTCGTGAAGAACTTCGAGCTTCGAGGACAACCGACTCCCCGTATGTAGCACAGCTATCGCGCACATACTTGACCTCCATCTTCACGACCTTCCTCGCTCTCCGTCGTCTCTCTCTTGGCACCTTCGTCTGGCGTGTTAGCAGGTGCTGTAACCGTCGCACCGTGACTCTTCTACCCATCCCACTCGAGCGTCTCGACATATCCGGAAATCGAAGTTGCTCGCCCCGAAGTGGAGGAACGAGTACATGCGATCCGACTTGCGACTGTTTCCTCCATTTGCTGTCCATCTTCGCCGTCGACACCCTTTCTCTCGGCGACATCCATGTCTCGAGGTTCGGATCGTTCCACGAAGACATCGCCGAACCCGCACAAACTCTGCACGTTCGCAAGCCCATCCTCTCCATCGGCAGCTCCGAGTCCGAAGCTATCTGCGCCGTACTCGCAGGCGTCGTCCGCGTTTCTACCGTGCTCAGAGCTATCAGCGTGGCTATCCCATTGTGGAGTCAGGCGGCGCAGCGCGTCTCCACGCCCATCACAGAGCTTGGGAAGGGCATTGTCGAGCTCTACGTCGATCTGCGCCGGGTCATGCATCCGGACAACATCCGCAAGTCTCCTTATCGTCCTCATCCGGTCCTCTAGACTCACAGCTCCGTGACAGGCCGCGGACAGGGCGGTACGTCGATCTCCAGGAGCCTGGTCCGAAGGGCTGGGCCATGTGCATGATCGCGAACGCCATCTCATCGACATCCTGCAGGACCTGCACCGCGCTCGAAGTCCTTTCGCTCGACATCCTCCTACCGCGCGCAGCCTTCCGCTCTGTAGCACGCGGGGCGGACGGTCAAGCTTCAAGGCGGACTCGGAGCGCTTCAGCTGAGGGTCGTCAAGGACGCGCCTCGCCAAATGGTGTGGTCAGAGGAGTCTGAAGTACTAGTGGGGGGGCTGTGGGGATGAGCGTGGCGCACACGGGCATGCACTGTGCACACGATCCTCGGTACTATACGTAGTCGAAGTCGCCTTGCCACTCACTGGAACACGAATATCGAATATTGAATTCCTGTTGTACACAAGCGTACAGGACACCACGAGCCCACTCGGTATCTCATTGTTGAGAATCCAATGCCACTCGCACATCCCGAACCCCGAGCTCGCACGCCCGTTCGTTATGCTCCGTGGCGTGTAACCGCGCCCGCTCCGCCTCTGCCTCCTCGCGCGACATCGCGCCTGGCTTGACATACCCCATACCCCGCGACCATGTCAAACAGCTCCTGCGGTATTAGCCTCTCGAGCGCCGCCGCCCGCGACATCTCGTCGACCGCCCACTCCGCGTGCCGCGGGGGTACTACAGTCGCCGTCGATACGTCTGCACCTCGGCGTCCGCGAGCAAGAAATAGAGGATCTTCCGGAACCGGCTTCCACGGGTCCTCGGTTTCGGCTCTACACGGTGCTGGCCACGTTCGGAAGCGCAATGCAGTTGTGTTCGATCATGAGGACGTGCCCCAGCGGCTGGAAGTGTTCCCGCCCGAACCTGTACGAGACGACGTGCTCGCGGTGGTCGCTCTGCCGATAAGTAACATGGATCGTACTCACTGTGCTTTCCTTCCTACAAGCTCGAGCCAATACTCAAGGAGACACCGCCGGCATGAGTTGTACGCGGACAAATCGTCTGCAACACGCCTTACGCATATTATTCCTGTTGATATAGCAGTAGAAGTAAAAGTACAAGTTCGAATCGTCATAGGGCTACAATAGTCATGTCAATGTTCAGACGATGTTATATCTACGAGGACACGAAACATTTTAGCATGCATCGCGCCACCGATAATAAGACGAGTTACTCACGCTTCGCTGCGCCAGTCCGTGCCCTTATGCGCCGTGTCGACGCGCTCCTGCGCGCGGTTGACCCAGCCGTCTGGGTGTCCCTGCGGGAGCATCTTGTCGCCCGGCTGAGTGACAACCTTGAACTGCGCGCCGCGCTCTTCCTTCTTCGCCTTCGCGGCGTCCGCCTCGCGCTTGCGCTGCTGTAGCTGCTCGCGGAGCACGTCGCGGCGACCCTTATCCTCACTCGCCTTCGCCTCCGCCATCGAGTCGCGCACGCCGACGAGTTGCCCGTCGATGTACTCGAACCCGGTGCGGATCGCATCCGCGATTGCCTTCTGCAACTGCTTCTTCACGAGCCCAGTCGCGAGCGGGCTCAGCATCTTGTAGAGCGTGTCGTGCTTCGAGTCGCGGATGCTGAACTTGAGGGTCTGGATCGACGTCTGCACATCCTTGATCTTGAAGACGGACGAGCGATCCTTCTCAGCCGAAGTGAGGTGCACGGTGACATTGAGACCTGAACCGCCGAGAAGTACGTCCGCGAGACCGGAGTCGGTAAGCTTCGGGGTACCAGTCTTCTTGCGGAAGTAGAAAGCGACATCCCGCATGTCAGCCTGAATCTGGCCGAGCGTGAGCGTGAACTCATGGTGTGTCTCGTCCCTGTACGCAAAGGGGATGAGTAAAATCCGCTGGTGGACTGGCACATCACTTACTTGATGTTCTTGTATGCGCTGAACTTGACATGGTTGTGCGCGTCAACGCTAATCAGGTTGGGGAAGATGTTCTTGCCCGACAGCGCGAGGTTCTCAATGACAAGGTCCATCTGCTCGTCCGTGTACTCGATGCGGGGGATGGGCACATAGCCGAGCTGATCGATGAACGCCGGCAAGATTTCGTAGCGAACATCTCGCCAGAGCTCTGGTTTGAACTGGAGGTTGCCATCGCCGTCGAAGAGAAGGTCCTTCGTGAGCTGAGCGAAGTTGTTGCCGATCCTATGCCAGCAAGAGCGTAATCAGCACGCGCTAAGCCGCAAGACAGAGTCATACATACCGCTTGTTGAGCGGATCCTCCGACCACGCACGGAACCACTCGCCAACGCTGTTAAAGAGGTTGTCGAAGTGGCCCTTGTACTTGCCATCGTAAAACTCGCGTCCCGAGTCCTTGAGTTGACGCGCGCGGTCGTTGGCCTGATCGTCGAGTACGTAACCGGGCTGGAGTAGCACCTCGCGGATGTATTCGTCGACCTCACGGAACCAGTGGCGGAGTCGCTCGTCTTGTTGAGCGTCGTCGTAGAGAGTCTGCATGGGTTCACCGATGGTGCTGAGACTGCGTCCGTTGGCGAAGCGTTCGAACAAGGTGCGGATCTCGGAGAGTGACTGCTGGAGATTCGGGTCCGTAGTCAACTGCTGGTGGGAATCCTTGCCGTGTTCAGTGATGGTGCGACCGTGAGAAGCATACTCCTCCAAGAAGTTGAGGAGCCACTTCATAGACTCCTGGTAGTCTTTGTGGCTTTGGCACTCGTAGATGACCTGCGTGGGGCGACTGAGCCGCATATACACGATGGCAGTGGGACGTAAACGAACCTTCTTCAAACGGAAGATGAACTGGTCGCGGCGCTCCTCTGGGAAATATTCGTCGTTGAAGAAGTTTTTGAAGCGATCAGTCTGCTCGTTGGCGCGCTCGCGGTGCTCGTCGGGGACGCGGCCGAGCAGGGAGTCCTTGACGCCGCTGAACTTGTCCTGGATGCGGTTCTTGCGCACTTGGGCATCAGCTTCGTCCTGAACAGGCTCATCAACAGCTGCGCGCTGCTTTACATCCTGCTTCTGGCGCTCGGCCTCAGTCTGCCACGATGACGTCAGAGGTGGCTCGTCACGCCACACAAAGTATCAAACTCACCTGGGCCTGGCTTTTGAACTCCTCCTTCTTATAGCGGGCCTCGTCCATCGCCTGGTCGCCGCGCTTGACCTCGTCGCCGTGCTTGATAGCAGTGCCCGCAGCGGGGTCATCGGCGCGAGGGTGGTGAGCGACGCGAATGTCCGTGCCCGGAACTTGCGCCTCAGGGACCTTGAACGCTATGAGTACTCGCCACTGCGTGACTCGAAGATGCATACCGGAGTCTCGTTGGGGCCAACTTTTCGGCCACCCTCGGTGACGAAGGTGTGTTCAGGAGCGGGCTCGTCGATCTTGTGCAGAGCGTCTTCCGATGGGCGTGCGTTCGCCGCAACCTTCTCCGCGCCGCGGGCAAGGAGGTCCCGGCCGATGACGCCAAAGTCGTTGAGGAGCTTGCGCATCTCGCCGTTGGTGAAGACGAGGGAGAGCAGGGTGCGAAGATGCTGGACGGCCTGCTGACCGTCGTTCTTCACCTTGCCGCCCTCGACGGGGAGGACTTCGTTCGGGTCCTTCTTCGCGCGGTCGTAGTCAACGTCGCGTGTGTGCCAGACGAAGTTCTGGAGGAGCTCGTCGGCGTTCTTCTCGCGCACGAGGGCGCGGAGCGTGTCGAAGACGTCGGAGGTGTCCTGGACGAGCTTCTGGCCTTCGGGCGAGAGATTGTCGGGGTTGGAGAGGGTGGTGTCGGAGAAGTGGGCGAGAATGGCGTCGATCTGGTCGTTGGTCGGAAGACGTGACTGCTTCATCGCGGTGAAGACGCCGTAGAGTCGCAGCTTGCGGTCGACATCGGTCTGGAGCTTCTGGCGGTCAATGGGCTCGGTGACGGAGCCCGCGGCGGGGTGGTCGCTGATGTGCTTCTGCGCTTGGGGGAGAGACATGTTGATGATTGTTCGTAAGTCGTTAGAGGTGGGTGTGTGGCTTCGGAGTCGTGAAGATGCAAATGGTGGTCGTGAATGGGGGGGTCGTGAATCTGTGGGCAGCCCATGAGGAGGGGCGGAGGTTTATAAGGCGGGGGGTACGTCAGTGTCGTCATAGGTGGCACAACCAGTCGTGGACAGACTGAGCCAAGACTGAGCGATCGAATGTAGCAATCACGGTGCCGCCCCTCTGTGCACCACCGCCCACGTCAGTTTCTCTCCTGCACACCACGAAACATACCGCATATGGAAGGTATCCAGACATTTTCTCCAGCCACTCCCCAACCCGACCCACGACTACCGGCCATGACTCTGGAATGGTCGCGTTCGCGTGTTTCTCGCTCTTCTGCGAGCCTCGAGGGCAGAAGGAAGTGGAGTCGTCAAGATGATGTCACTACGCGCGCGGGCACTCCCAAGCTGCAATCGAGATTCACTCCGCGTAGCTATCTGGAAGTGGTCTTGGCTTTCTATGTGTAATACCAGGGTCGTGAAGCATGCATCCAAACGAGCTCGAGACCGGTGGTCGTCGCCAGACCATGACGCCGGTTCACAAGCTCTATCGCCATTCTTCAATCCACAGTCAATGGCCTAAGACACAGCGGATGAATCGTACCTCCACCTCGCCCTGTTGGGGCAGCAAGGTGCGATGAAATAGAGTCGTCGCGATACGTCACCTTACTCGCTGTACTCATATGTATATGCCAAAGAGTCGTCCAGCTTCCGTCAATTTCGTATACTATAACGCCGTGAGATTTTCATGAGACGATCGCAGAAGGTAGAAGTGTAATATCAGGACCGCGGCAATACGTCAAGATGAGGGGAAGAGAGCAGGGGAGGAGTGACTTTCGACGCCTTGTCAGAGGTCCGGAACTCGGCCCGAGCTACCGGCTATCGTTTCAGCGAGTTGAGCGCTACAGTCAGTTCAGAGCACATCCTATGTAGCTACTACAGGTATCCCAATAACCTCGAACAAGTCCAAATGGATCAATAGAGGCGAGGCGCGTCCCCCTCGGAGTTCCAAGAAAATCCACAATATCACAGTGTAAACGTTCCTCCAAGTACGACACTAGTCAGCAGTGCGGCGCCCACAGCAACCGCGGCTCTCCCCTCAAGCCCCAAGAGCACCGCACCATTATTCGATCCATCTGTAGGGCTCGCGGGTCCCGCAGAGGACCCACTGGAAGACGTCGCCCTACTAGCAGACGGCAGCGCCAGCTGTGCGTATCACCAAGGCGCATGATATGAGCACACCATCGCAACCCCACACCACAAGGCTAACACTCACCAGCGCAAAGTGCCCGCCGACATTGACGCGGCCGAAGTACGGGCCCTCGTTCGGGACGCCCACCTGCGAGCCGTTCGCGGTGTCGTACAGGTCCCCGAACGGGGCGCTGTTCGTCCCGTCCTGCGCGTACTTTGCCACGCCGCCGATGAACTTGTCCCGGACGAAGCTCGAGGTGACGGTCGCCGCGGTCCACATCGCCCAGTCTGCGGCCCCGAAGGTGAGTTCAAGTGTTCGACGGGCATGGATGAGAGAGAGGGGGTTCCTACCAGACCTGGCTGCGCTGTGTCTAGACGGCGAGTGACATGGTGCCATCAGAAAACCGTCTCATGCGGTTGCAGAATGCGATGGTAGCACCCACCGGCTGCTGAACGGGAGGCCGTACGCGGCTGCAAACATGGGGGCGTCGTCGGTATCCGGAACTCGTGGACTGGGCGGGAGAACGTGGCTTACTGCTGCGGTCGCCGTACCAATTCGTCTCTGTACGCGACGCGCGTCAGTAACGCAAGTGCACGCACGCAATCGGACACACGCACGCATGTCGTATATGTCGCTCGGGACGAAGTTCATGCCCAGCAGCTTGTCGGCGTACAGATTGTACATGAGACCCCAGCTGCGCGCGGGTTAGCACACATCTCACGTGGACGCGCACAACCGGACGGCGTAACCTACTTGTATTGGTCTCCATACTGGAGGAGGCGAGAGTGCGAGTGCGAGTCAGCATTTCGCGACGGCAGCGAGGTTGGCGAGCGGTGCATCGTACCGAGAGCATGAGGTGCGACTTGTCCGGCGCGACGGCCAGAGCCTGCCATTGCTGCATGTACGAATCCGCCTTGTCCTGTCCGCGACCCAGGTCAGTCAGCACGTCACACCCACACACGCACGCAGCACAGAGTCCGACGCCGCGACACTCACGTTCCACGTCGCGCTGCTGTTAGGGTGGCCCGCAATGTTCGCGATCTGCGCCATCGCCTTGAGTGCGATGATGCCCTTGAGCGCGAGGTTGGTCCGGTTCGCGACGAAGCCGTCAAAGTCGTCCGCGTCGCGCTCTTGGTTCCCCAGGTTGAGCGTGTTGTCCTCGAGGAACTGCCCCCACTGGGAGAACAGCGGGTACTGCCAGGAAGCCGGGTCAGGCGCGCATTGGCGGAGCGGGGAGCGATGCATGGGGCGTGGGAGGTGCACGCGTACGTACGTATTGCATGAGCGAGGTGTCGTTCGTCTTCTGGGTGTAGCTGAGGGCCATGATGATCATGTTCCCGCACTCTGTTCGACGTACGCGCGCGCATGAGCTCCTGTTCAGACGTGAGGGCGAGAGCGTTGCGCACCTTCGACAGCCCTGTCATCATCTTGACCTGTAGTTTCCTCTTGTCAAAACGTGAAATCGCGGAGTAGCAAATCGATCGGCTCACCATCGTTGTGACCTGTAGCGCTCGGATACACTCCTGATCATAAAGGGGCCAGTCAAGATCGGCTGTAGAACTGCACAGCAGAGTTCGGCACGCACCCATATCGCGGAGGCTCCATTGACGCGGGTACTGCCCTGTCGCCTGGTACTGTAGAAGGGGCAGGAGCAGCGATTTGGCTATATCCGAAGGAGTGATGTATAGGAAGAGCGGCCACGCTGCGTAGATGGCGTCGACGGTGCTCACTGCCTAGTGAGCAGACGGTTGATAAGCGATGCCGCACCGATGCAGTAGACATATGATCGCTGCCCACCTTGGAAGACATCTCTGCGCGGTCGATGCAGATCTTATTCAGAACCAGATTCTAGAGCTGCTTGCCAAATGGGAGTCGGAGCGTACCTCTCATGAATGTGAGCACGTTCGACGTGTCGTACGAGCCGTCGAAGTTCTTCCCGACGGTGATCTCGGTCGCGGCGAACGCCTGCCTGACCGAGAGCGCAGCGATCGCAGCATAGTCTGCCGAAACCTCGCTCGCGTCCGCATGGATCTGAGCATCGAGCGCAGTTGCACGCGACTGCGCGTTCGAGTAGTCCTCGAGGAACGTCTTGATCTGTGTCCCGGAAGAGCGCGAACACGCGTTTCAGTTTCATGGGTCGCCACCCACCAGGGACGGACTCACCGCCTCGTCCACGCTGGAGTTTGACATAAAGTAGTAACTTTGTTCCTGGACGCCGTTGTTCAGGATGATGTACTTCACGACTGGGTCGCGGATGTGGCCAACGGCGAAGACGGCAGGGGCATCGCTCTGCATGATCGTGCCGAAGTCCTTCGCAAAGGCGAGGACGGGCCAGCGGTCGCTGATGCTGCGAAACTGCTTGTCGATAGTGTTGAGGAGCTTGCTGTTGTTGAGGAATTGTGCGCGCACGACGATGTCTTCCCCGATTTGGTAGGTCGCACCTTGAGTCTAACGATGATCAGTAGGGTTTAGCCGTCTGTCAACAAAAGGAGCACGGTGACATACATTTAGCGTCGAGTGGTATGCGGAGCCATCTGTGCGTGTGGACCTGAGCACAGAGGCTGCGACATGTGCAAGAATAACACTCACAATGAATGCGGTCGTCGACTTCAAGGAATGTGGTCGGATTGGCGAGAGAGGCTTGATGTGTGAACACATCCGAGCTCGCAGCAGGGCCGGTCCAGTTCATGGCCAGCTCTGTATGTGCCGACACCCATTCTCCGCTGATATCGGCATACACCTGCACGCTATGCGGTTTACCGTCGTTGGACGCTGCCGATATCGAGTAGTATGACATGGGAAGCGATTGTTTCACGAGATCGGAGGGCTGGCGCACGAGGTCAGTGGATCTACGAAACCTACGGACAGGACAAATCACCTCAACCGGACTGAGGAAGGTGACTGTGATGTCGACTGGGCCGGCAGTCATCTCGAACACAGTTTGAGTGGCCGTCAACTGGATTATTTGCAATCCTGATCAGCGCACACACGCCGGTCCGCGCTAAGGTAGCACGTACCTGCACGACTGTCTGCCTGACATTGGTGAAAGTAGTATTGGGCACGATAGGGTCCCCCATCCACCTCCACGACGTGCCGTCGACATTCACAAACCCTGCCCAGCCGAGAATCTACAATGGCGAAGAAATCATCCATGAGCTCTGCCGCTTGATAGGGCCCACAACTGGAGTGATGACGTACGCCTCCAGACCGGAAAGTTGGCCAGTTGCCACTCAAACCAGCCCCTGCTCCTTGTGGGAGCCATGCTGAAACGTACGGGGACTTGACGGCGAGAGGGATTGCAGCAGGAGTGAACGGGTCCGTGCTCCAGCTGATTTGGGCGAAAGCGTGGGCAGCCAGAAGAGTCACGAGGAGTGCTGCTCGGTACATCCTGCAGAGGGCTGGTCGAGGTGAGGGGGAAAGATGAGTAAGGGCCACGACGGAGACGGCGTCGTCAGGCGCGACTAGAATAGGCCGAGGACCACATTCTGACAAGGTTTACGAAGGCAGCACCGGATGCGATCATGGAACCTAGAATACAACCCGTCAGACAGGATCCGATGAGGCGAGCTGCAGTGAGTTTTGCCACACACCGCAATTAGCAGGCAGCCCATACAGATGAGTCGCACGCTTCATGATCTCCGGCATTCCTGTGGTCAAAGAGCGGCGCAGTGGAAGGGTGCACACGATGGAGGCAGTCGTTTTGGACAGATGGCCGCTCTTGAGAAGTTTGTTCATCATCGTCAATATGACAAGCGCCACGTCATATGCCGCAGACCTTCGTCAGCAGCCTGTGTACAGCGTCTCATCGGCATCTGTAGTTCAGTATCGCGACTACTCGAGAAGTGGGCTTCGGACGCTATGCGTGTCGTAATACGGCGACACAAGACCTGTGCTCTGCGCTGCTGCGAGTTCAAGTCAGACTGCGCGAGGTGGCATATGCATTGGATAAACATTGCTTACTTCTGATTCTGGGTCCCGGGACCTCGACTCCGCCTCAAGCATGGCCTATATCACTGCGAGGTGATGGGACATGACTGCACCAGATACTAGGCGTCAAATCATTGGCACAGAACCTGCTGTATCGTGTTGTCGCTGCGGGCACAGTGGCCGATACCTAGTAGTAGCACAAACATCAGCCCGTGACGATGCTATCAGGAGCAGTCGCAGCAGGCACAAGCCCCGATTTCCTGGAAAAGGAAAGGCGCTCCTCGCGCTGGTCACTGTTTCTGTCGAAGAACGGCCTTTTCGACGGCTTTTTGCCATCACGTCGAAGAGAAAAGTTGACCACGACTCGCGCCTTTTCACCGACTTTTCTTTGGCAGAACTTTGGGCATTGCCGGCCGTGAGTAGCTTCTGTGAGACATCACATGAAGCCACACCTCAAGCAAAGCTCTATAGTGGCCCAGGGCAAAAGCAGAGCTGAAGGTCGACAAAGCTCACCCATATGGTAGAACTTCGCATCTCGGTGACACATCACTCGAACAAATCACCTCCCTCCGCAATGGCCACTCCTCACAGCCAGTCACCGAACCAGCCTGGAATGTCTCCCGCACTTTTGTCTCACATGCGTGGCTCAGCCGCCGGACGGGCCAGGAGAATGGTCGGGTTCGTCGGGAACCCATCTCCTCTACGCGAGAGCCACACCGTCGAGCCTAGAGCTCCGACTCCGCCTCCGGTCAAGAAGAAACCCACTTTCGACGACGCAGGTAAAACGACCACAACCCCGGAACATCCACATCGCAGAATGTTACTCACCTGCGAAGGCGTAGCAGGGCCGTCCTGTCCCAAGGAACATATATCGCCTGCTGTGCAGAAGGACAAGCAAGCACCCCCCCAGTACAACGGAGCGAGAGAGACGCCCAGCAGCGTCGCCAGGACACCAGGCCGGTATCTCCTGCGTTACTGGAGTTCAGGAGGCATGTGCAAGGGTTGAAGGAGCTCGTGGAGCGGGGAAACGAGATGGTAAAAGACGTCGAGGAGGCGACTAAGATTATCAAGGAAGCTGCAGAACAGAGGTCAGTTAATCCGAAGTATCGATGAGTATGACTCTTGACTGTTACCTCGGGGATAGAGAACGAGCGTGGAACGCTAGGCTAAGGGAGCAGAAGGATCGTCGGGGCTTACGTTGAAAGACCAGGTGGTGTCATGTGTGGTGAGTCGCAGCTGGTGTGAAGACAAGGGGAGGGCGGTTAGAGTAAGGAGGGATGGGAGTTTGCATACTCGAGGCCGAGGAGTATAGAGGGCGCACGAGCTTGAACAACGGTTGCCCTTCTATCACAATAGATATCGCTTAGCCCAGATACTAGCGCCCGTAAGCTCAGCACAAACGCACGCACAAACGGTGCAGCAACCGAAGTAGACGCACCAACCTTCTTTGTTGTTTAGAACGACGCCGTAGCTAAGATGGGTTCCAGCTGGATACCGGTACCTATAGTTCCAATATGAAAGCGGGTCAGCGCGTCGAGACAGTACGTATAAGAGATTGAACGCGACGCTGGAGGACGTACCAGACCCTCCCAATACTTATACGAGTCTCATCCTTCGCTAGCTCACACGCTTCAGAATGGCAACACAACACCCCATCCGCGTGCAGGCTCTCAGAGAGGATATGTACCTTGGTTCTCACAACCCGAGCCCGCAACGGCGCACAGGCCATAACATTGCTTCCGCACCGAAGACGCCTTCACCATTGAAAAGGTCCTTCTCGGAGCAATCAGAATGCCACGATAGACATCCATATGTCTATGACGATGCACCTGCCATTGACATTTCCACGAGAAGTAAGTCGTCTTCCATCTTCAGGAGGGCGTAGGAGGGCTCATTGCACTGAAGCCATCCTAGCCGACACACACCCAGACCGAGACAGCGCCGCTGTATCTATGAATCAGATGGCGATACGCGGTGAGCTCCTCACTCCTCGATCTGCAGAGAAGTGAGCTTACTGCATATGCTGAATGGCGAAGAGGGCGACGAAGATACTACAGACTCGTTGGGCTGGTCGCTTCCGGAGCAAGAGACACAGAGTCCCCGCCCGGAGCGGCTACGCTTCGGACCGCTCGAGGAGTTACAAGAGTCATGTAGACGCCTCTCCGAGGTCATCAGGATCGCGACGGAGGAGTCGCAACGCGAGTACTTCGCATTGATGAACAATCTGAGAAGGAGGTTAGTAGTCGCTATTGCCCTCGGTTGCCAATACAACTCACTTATCGTGGTACAGCACTGCGCACGCGCCCACTCAGGCTATGCAAGAGCACGCAGGGACAAGAAAACAGAGACTGGATTCCCTTGAGGAGTAAATACGGACGAGCAATATGTGCAGCAACACGCCCGCGAATTTCTCTTCACGGTATGATAGCGTCCATCCGGTCCAAGTTGTATGAAACGTAGTAGCAGTTTTCAATCCGAGCTTCACCCCGCGACATTCCTCCAACGCGAGGATAGATGGGCACTCACAATGATAGGTTAGCCTTATGTACTTGCTTGACTTTTTCCCTCCTTCCCGGACCCTCCTCCAACTCCGACCTCTGACCTTGTCATCAGCTTGGGCGAGACGTATGTCCTTGTAAGCTGACCATCAAGGTTTTTACGAGCATGGTAGGGAGCGAGGGGGCCAGCGACTAGAGGAGGTCCGAGGATATGGCAAGCGAGTCGTAGGAGAGCGCATAATAATACTTACATACATCGGGCGCGTTGGCGCCCTCGGTTAGTCCGGACACAACATTCCCACGATCCCACGAGTCATCACGTACTCATCATAGGTTCGGGAGCTTTGTTCGAAACCATCTCGGTCCACTAGCAACCAGGCTTGAGCCTAGTAGACACCAAGCTAGCTCAAACGCACTGCGCTGCTCTTTCTATTATCTGAACATCTTACGCGAATACGTATGAGGTTCTCAAGTATCCTCGGCGCGCTCGCCGTTGCCGGGTTGGCGACAACGAGTGGAGGGACACAGCAGTAGTATGCCGGGAGGTACCAAGGTCGGTGGCTGTCAGCGGGGTACGGCGACATGCGCAGAAGTCCAGCGTATGTTGGTGATCCACGTCAAAATCCGGTGGATGCCGTCGAGTGTTAGTGTACGGTACTGACTTCCACTGTAGTTCAAGAGCTCAGACGGAATCCGTTGAATAACGGCAAGATAGTATGTCCCGGTATATCATGATACGTGAGTATAAGTTCGTGTGAGTACTAATGACCTATAACAATCATTGGACAGCTGGGAGCTGTATACTTACTAGTAGCCTGAGTTACCTACGACGACTCGGAGGGAGTCTGACCCGTAGTTCTGTTACATCTATTGTCAATCCTGGCCGGTCTTGATACACAGCTGTAGTAATCCTAGCAGACTAGTATGTAGTATTGATAAGTACACCTAACCGCGCTCAAGGCTAACAGAGTGTTCAGGACCCAATGATGGTAGTACTTGTCGGTATTCTGGGAAATCCCATCCGGGTGGATCCGGATGAATTTTGGAAATCTGGGGGCCAAAGATGAGCATTGGAGGGCAAGAATAGCCCTCTGGAATGTGTCAGGAAGCAACGGATGGGGTCAAAATTGCTATAGATGGCTGTCAGATGGGCAAAAGATGGCAAAAGGATGCTTACTCATCCAGATGGGGGTACGGCAATTTCCGACATATTGACAAGCATCGACCTCCACCGAACAGCTCTGGCTTCCGGGAGGGTCCAGTGGCAGGCAGTAGCGTACAACGGACCTTAGTGGACTCCAGTGGCAGTCAGCAGAATAACTTCAATGCAGTCCAGTGACATCCACCGGAGTCCACTGGAGTCCACTGAAGTCCAGCGACTGTCGGTCAACCGGACCGTTGAGTGATGGTGGCACTGGGCTCCCGGCGGCATACACTGGCGGAAGTCACCGGACGTCGAACTTCGGACCTCCGGGCATAGTACTCGGACACAGAATCCCTTCTCCGTGTACGACAGCGGATTATTTACCCCATACGAGGATCTACATGCGGTTTCTTCATCTAAATACACAACACTTCAGCATCCCAACTTCCCTTCGCATAGTGTGCGGATCAAAGAGTCGCATTTCTGCGACGGAGAGGCTCGGTGAGTACTCTCGATTGATGTACGGACGTGCTCATAAGCTATCACAACAGGGCATATACGGGCTATATAGACGTCGAGGCACGTCATTTGTTCTTCTACTATTTTGAAAGTAGAAGGGATCCGGACAAGGACGATGTCGTATTCTGGACCAATGGCGGCCCAGGCGGTTCTTCATCACTAGGTCTCTTCATGGAGCTCGGTAATAACAGCATGACAAGGCGCATTGCTGTATCTAGTACTCACATAGCGTATCAGGACCGTGTAGGGTGACTAGCCCGAACTCAACCGAACGGTTCGAGTACTCGTGGAACGACCACGCAAACGTCTTCTTCATTGACCAGCCAGTTGGCGTCGGTTTTTCGTACGCAGACCATGGAGAGCAAGTGGTGCGTCCCACGCGTAACTCTCGATACTCACGCACTGACGACACCCACAGAGCAGCACCATTGAGGCCGCTCAGGATATCGCTGCGTTCATGGCTATATTTTTCGAACACTTCACCAAGCTCAAAGGCCGGCCCTTCCACATGGCGGGAGAGTCGTACGGGGTTCGTCTCTCTTCTGGCTCAAGAGCAGCCACACCCCATTTACCTCATGACTTCTCAGGGCCGATATATCCCAGTCTTCGCCGCTACAGTGTACGACCAGAATAGCCGTCTTATCGAGGCCGGCATCACTCCTATCAACCTGGTCTCCGTCATGATCGGTACGCCCTTTGCTATTTGATTTCTTCACAGTACTCTCTGAACCCATCCCCTAGGCAACGGCTGCACCGACCATTTCGGTATGCTCACATCGTACTTCGAGCTCCAATGCATGGACTACGGCTTTCCTCCCGTGACGAGTCTCTCGTGAGTGCCGATTCACTTCCAACTCAGGCAAATTACAGCATATACTGATGAAGCCGACAGCGAATGCGTACGCATGAAGCAGCTTGTCCCGAGATGCCAGCAGAGGTTTCAAAAGTCGTGCAAGGACATCCTGGACCCAATCGACTGCGCTGCAGCATGGGAGTTCTGCTACAAAGCTTTCGAACCGGTATTCCTCAGTAAGTCTCCCTGACGCTGCAGGCACCGATGGTACGCTGACAGCAGTCGCGCATCGCCGAAAAGAGGTGAACGCATATGACCACCGACGACCCTGGTAAGACATGAGATGAATCCTTGACGTTGTATCCGCTGACCCAATACTACCTCAGCACGGAAAACCCCGAACTGACCGTCTGTTACCCGATCTTTGGGTAGGCCACATACATCTCCCCTTCGACGTGGAGGGTCTCACTGTGGTATCCACAGGCACATCAACTCCTACCTAAACGAGCCCGCCGTCCAGGCCAAACTCGGCATAGACCCCGGCCACAGTAACTTCACCTCGATCAACATGGAGTTGAACCAGCGTTTCTACGCAGACAACTGGAACTTCCGCGCGGAGCACTACCTCGCGTCCTTGCTCGACCACGGCATCCGCGCGCTCGTGTACGTCGGTGATACCGACTGGATCTGCAACTGGGTGAGTATATTGCGCATCTGCACGCTCCGTAGACCACGTTCTGAATTCTGACAGGTCGGGAACGAGCGCATGACGCGCGACCTCGAGTGGACGTCGCAGGAAGCGTACGGGAAGCAGCCTTTGCGGGACTGGCACATCGACGGGGAAGTAGCGGGAAAGACGAGGAGCTTCGGAAAGCTGACGTTCGCTACGATCCGGGACGCTGGACACATGGTGCGTTTGCGGTTTTCTGTTGCCGCGTCATCATTATCCATCTCACATTTGTGAACCCACAGGCACCGTACGACCAGCCAGTCCGTTCATTGGAGCTCGCCAACAGATGGCTGGCAGGTGAAGGTTTATGATGCTCGAGCCATGTTCATCTGCTACTTATAGACTCGCGAGGTGCATCACCCCATCTGTAGGCAATCACGAATGACGGAGCATGTAGTACCTCACCACGGCAGCTCCTTCCCTTCGAAGTTGAAGAACCTCCCCGACTTGTCTGGGGTAAGGGACTGGATGACGTGAAGGAGTCCCGCAACCCCGACGTCGACAGGATGCGGCGCTTTCGGTCCGCCCATTTCTGGTGTAAGGCGGGTGAGCTCCCCGCAAGGTCACGTTGCAACCTCGCCCGCACGCACCTGTCTGCAGCCACCCGGGGCACAAGCTGATCACCGTAAGATCAGGGCGCTCCTTCGCTTGCTTGGTGGTCTGCCGGTCCAAACAACGTCAGCCCGCGCCAACAGCCCGCGCGCATTTCGCGAGGAAGTGCGTACTAGCATGTTGACCGCCGCCTTCGAGACGGAGTACGACGCGTGAGACGCGCCGTAGTCGGTCCCGTTGCTCCCGAGGACGCTGGAGATGTTGACGAGCGTCTTCTTGCCGCTCTTCTCGAGCAGCGCGCAGAACGCCTGCGCGACGTGTGCAGGCCCAGCGACGTTCGTGTGGAAGTTTTTCGTCATCGCGTCGACGCCCATCGTGAATGCGTGGTCCTCCTGGGTGGTGTTCTGATCGGAATCCACACAGGTCAAGATGGCATCTGAATCGTTGGGAGATATAACTTGAAGCTTGAATACTAGGAGTACGTACCACCCCTGCGTTGTTGATGACGTAGTCCACGCCCTTGTCTCCGAGGATACGGGCGACCTCGGCGGCGCATGCATGAATCGACTCGCGGCCGTCCACATCCACCGGCACGACATGCAGCGTTCCCTTCGCGCTCGTCGCTAGTTCATGCAGAGCAGAAGCCTTCGAAGGGGCCCGGCACGCGGCGATGACGGTGTTCGCGGGCGAGTCGAGCAGCTGCCGCGTCATCTCCAGCCCGATACCTCGGCTCGTTCTGCAAAACGATAGGATGAGGACGAGTGTGTGATAAACGGCAGAGAGGCGAAAGCTGGTCTCGAGCCTACCCTGTTATGAACCACACGTGATCGTTCATGTTGAAGGACGACGTTTGCCGTGCTGAAAGCCTGGATTACCTGGTGAGCACTGATGGGCACCAGATTAGAAGTGTGTATGTACTGTATTGGCAGACACTCTTATATGTTTGACGTGGGAGATTATAGTCGGGTACTGCTGATGCGCGGATGAAACATATGCATGTCTCAAAGAGTGGGTGCGGATCCCTGATACTTAGACTCGGGATCAATTGTCCTTCAGGCGTTGGTGCATTGTGTCGCTCCGTATATGATATAGCGATATGTAGTATGCATTAGCATTCCCGTCGCCGGAGGGTTCTTGTAGGAGGCTATAGCATTCCTTAAGGCTTACAGACTATCGGCATCCAATCTTACTGAAACACTTGTACGGGGAACGTCACGAAAGCCCATCTGAGACCACACAACTTCGGGATTTTGGGAGGCGATACATAGGTGGATTCAGCCGTGACTATGGATATCATCTAGATAGCTGCGATGACGTGCAGAGTTGAGATGTATGAAATCGCACCTCTTCTCAGGAGCAGGTTGGATCCCAAGCCACTTGGATCACATGCAGCTTTGGTAGTAGCAGTCGTAGCTCGTGCAGGACCTGGACGGCCACCTTCCGCGACCGATACCATTTCATCATCAAGTTCTTGTCGGTTACTTTGCCTACGAAATCGAAACGAACGAGAAGCAGTTTCTGGAAGCGCTCGCTCGCCAATATAGGACCAAGCTGCGCAACCCCGTCAGGGCCTACGACATGGACATCATAGTTGTCGATCCCGCTGTTTATGCGTACGGGCACCTGCTGCAGAACGAGCGCGCGGAGTTCACGGCCTTGGAGCTGTGCCAGAACGGATGCAAGGTCTCTCCAAATTGCTTCCCCTTCATCGTCGAACTGGAGCGAAAGGTGTCCCAAGTCGACCATCTCGGATATGGGAAGCCGGAGAAAGTCTGCATGGACTCGGTACAGTGAGCGTGCGGGTATAGAAAATCGTCATGAGATCACACACACACCCGCGGTGATTTTCGAGCCCTGCAAGACGGTCAAGCGAGGAGCGACCTCGCGCACAAACCGGACATAGCTGTCCGGCCATGGCTTCTCGCTTTCCAGTTTCAGGGCTTTGAGCGAGCGACGGGTCGGGGTTCTGGCAAGCCAGTCCAACAGGGTGTCCGCAACATTATCCGGATCTCCACTCGACATCATGAACATGGAGAGACCGGAGAGCGCCGGCCGGGAACGTTGATGTGCGAACATGAGTGGGTGTCGGAGCGCGGGACAGGTCACGGCCGATATGTGTAGGTCCCTGAGGTGCGGCAGAACCGTGAGGAGGCGGCAGAGTGCAGCGAAAGAGGGCAGTCTGCAGGCGTTGAGAGCTAGTGTGTGCAGGACGCTCAACGAGGAGAAAGTGCCCCATACACGAGGATGAAGGGGCGTGCGGATCCAGTCGGCCCCGATGATATAGAGGAATCTCAAGTTGGGGAGGCGGTTTGCGAGATCCGGCAGGGGGAATCGTCGTGCGCAGCTGGTGTCAAATGTAAGTGTCAAAGAGTGGGAGATCTGGCGGACCCATACGTACTTGTCTACAGTGATACTGCGAATGTGGGTAAGCCACGGCTGCATGAGTGCGGAGCGGACGATGTTGGTGTTGAAAAGATTATATTGGCGGGGCCCGCGAAGCTGGATTCTCTGGAAGAGCCGCAGCCTGCTCGCAGGCACCCAGCTCTGAGAGACGAGCGCGCAGTTGAGGATGGTTTCAGTACCCTGCAGGGAGAATTTGACTTCGACGAAGCTGATGATATGATCGATGCTCTCTGGAGGAAGGACCGGGGCACGCGGCCGCGGCTGGATAACAGAAGCGTTGGTTAGCCTAGAAGCACGAGCATAGTACTGAAAATCAAACTGACCTGCGGACTGCTAGTGACTTCGAGATCCTCAGATGTGGTGATTTCTGGCGCGGGGACATATTGTATTAACGCCGGCGATGGTTGCGATTTAGGTCTGGGAGCGGGAAGACAACATATGTCCTGGAGAGCGGACAACTTCGGAAATATTCCCTTGGATGCCTTTCTTATCATAGTGAAGAGGAATGCGCCGGCACGCTATCAATGTCGTGCTATGTAGGCAGATGATTCGTAAGTACGTACCAGAAGTTGAACAGCACCTCATTTCGGCTGTATTCTGTATCTGTATGCATCGTGAGAACACCATGCAGTTACGAGATTCCGAGATTCCTTCCACAGTTCCTCGTAGCAATCGAGTCGAAGGAGATTGAGGAGGTCGTCAACTCCGAGGGAGAGATTCGAGTGCGTTGGGATCCCAAACAAATGTGCAAGCAAGCCGTAACATCAACGTAAGTAGCATATACAGCTTTGGTCGCCCGGTGGTGGTACTTAGAAGGAGGATGGAGAGGGGAGGTAGTACCCGAGAGGTGGCCGGGGATATACCGGCCCGGAACGCGGTCCGGAACCCGAAACGAGCGTCTACAGCCTTAGCCTCTCCGAGCCCTCTTGCGATCTCTCTATCATCTACTAGTCATCGTATCGACCGTCACAGTATCACGCACGGTGGTTGTGTATGTCTCTGTATACGTTTCACCCAGTTGCCTCCATTTTGCATCAATTCCGAACTCTACCTAGTGGACCCGACCTCAACAAGGCTGATCGCTGTCAGCCTCGTCACTTCACCGGACGGACGTGGCTGACGAGATGGTGGAGAGCAGTGACGAGGGATATATAGTCTTATCAGCCATGGCGTCGGGGACACAAGCGTTTCTCCTTCAGCACCATCCGCCACGGCTGCCGGCGCGTCGTCAAGCGTACCATGGCTCCTTCCAAAGACCAGGCGTATCCTACAGCGTCAGGAGCCGCGGCTGAGTCGTCGCCGTTCTTTCGACCGTCGACCATCGCAGCACTCCTCGGGGTCGTCTTCCTCACCATCGCGTTGATCAGTACGCTTGTCGTCTTCGTCTACAAACGTCGTGCTCCGACTGCATCTCGCTCTCGTTGCAAAGCAAACTCGAGTCCTGCGATCGCACACAGCGCTTCACTGGACGACAAGGCTTCTGCAACGTCGACCATCTCAACAAGACCTCTACTGGCCCGGCTCTTTTCTCGAACTGAGCCCCAAACCCCGGAGCCTGAACTGCCATGGCCTCTGCTCTCCACAGTACCTGCCCTCAGGCCGAAGGAGCCACGCTCTCGCCGTTTAGTGAAGGTGTTGCTGTTCTGGAGAAAGGAGGAATTCAAGGTGAGCGATCATCCAGCCGCCCGTGTCCCCATCCCGGTTCCAAGAGCAGGAGACGTATCGTGCCCCACGTTGTACCTGCAGTCGTTCTCTACGCCTTCGTAAAGACTGCTCCCACTGTGGGGCGACGTGCCCTCGAGATCCTGCTGCTTCAACACAAATACCGTGGCATCAGACTGCGCCAGTGCGAGGAATTGCCGACACTACTGTCCGTTTGCGATGCTGTCGGGACACCGCTCAATCGCCTGTATTAATCTCAACTCCAACAGCGCGAACCATTTACAGTCGCCGACGTCACGAGGGCCATCGAAGAAGTCAGAGCAAGAGAGCAAGCATCACAAGCATCCCTCGCGGGTGGCTATATGCGCTCTTTCGTCATGCAAGTCCCTGAGATCGTCGTTCACTCCTGCGACACCTCGCCCTCGCCCGCGTACCACAGCCGTCTCTCCAGCCCCGCCTCAGCCGCCTCGGAAAGCTCTCCCCGGACACCCGCAAGTGCGTTCTCTCCCCGCCCACACATCGGCTCTTCTTTCTGGGACGAGCCCGCCGCCGCGCGACCCGCGAAGATTTCCAACCCTGCTGGCCCCTTCGGAAAGCGACTGTCTTTCGGCGAACAGGACCCCGCTTCGTCTGGGAACTCCTTCGGTCTTGGGCTCCTCGCCAGCCGCGAATCTGAAATGGCCAAGGACGCAGACATGGACGAGGCCGCGCTCGGATCGCCGTTCAGCCCCGCGTCGTCGATGGTCGACCTGGTCTCCGTGCTGGAGTCGCTCGCGTCGGACGACGATCTCGCTCGCTCTGCTTGGGTCGGCACCTGTGAAGAGCGGTTCAGTACGGCCGTCGAAGATGCCGCGAGGAGCTCTGTCACTCTTGCTTAGGATGTTCTACGGCTGCAGCTCCATGGCTCTTACGACAACGTCGCCGTGAACGGTCTTTTTGTACTCTCATTCACTCTATACAACGTCACACACACTCTTTCCGACTCTCGTTCAACATCGTCATTCCTTTGGGCTTTCACTTCGTCGAGCTTCTGGTTCCTCGGTCTGTTGTCATGGGGTTACCTGGCGCTTTAGCGATGTCTCTTGACATCATCAGTGCCTGGGCGCGTTCAGCGCTCAGGACGCCTACATACGATTGTAATCCTTTCTTTCAATGTCAAGCGTTCTAACTTCTTCCACTCTTTTGGTGTGATTCCGACCAACACGGGCTTTGTATTGTTGAAACGCCTTGAGCTATGGGTACTTTTTCATTGATCTCGAGCCTGGCTTCAGCTCGCAGGCCTCAGGCGTCAAGGGACTTGAATGTGAAGGTGAGTATAGACTTCGCTTTCGTGGTCAGGACAGTGACGTCATTGTTTCTCTAGGCTGTACGGGCTTTGTACGACGTTGTTCTTTGACTCTTCCGGACGATTTCATTGACCACTTACTTTTGCAAATTAGTGATGCTTCCCTTTCATGCCCACGCTGTTTGACCGGCAATTGCTGACATTGAATGTGCTTTTGGGTGGCACCCTTGGGCCGATGACAACTGCATGCATGCTGATGCAAGCCTCAGAAACGGATAACTGCCAGTGCGCCTTTTACCTTGATTCATACATTACAATCACCCTGACGCATTTGTTTCGTCGACAGCTGGACGCATCCGTTTCCAACACCTAAGGATCTTTCGACCCGTTCGAGAGCGCAGGTGGCTCGACCAAGGCGGATATGTTTCGAGAGAAAGACTTTTGCTGTGCGTACGGCGCGTACGCTCTCTTGCATGTCATCAACGGAGGGTATATAAGCCACCGTCGTCCTCTCAGACGAAACCGCACCACATCCAGTCGTCTTCGCCACTCCCCTC
The DNA here is from genome assembly GCA_022606115.1 of Daedaleopsis nitida. Lineage (NCBI taxonomy): Eukaryota > Fungi > Basidiomycota > Agaricomycetes > Polyporales > Polyporaceae > Daedaleopsis > Daedaleopsis nitida. The sequence goes on from JABYQM010000017.1 coordinate 143,167, forward strand.
GCGTCAGACTCGGAACATGGGCCCGGACTCACCCGGCCCCGACTATCCACTCTCACAGACAAACTTCTCAACACTGCTGCTACACATGCATACGCTTTCCTCTCCTCTCGCGCTACCGACTCGCTTTGCCGACGATGGACGGGCTTGTTATCGCCCAGCTCCTCCGATATCCCTCGTAAGTTGCCCGGACCCAAGCGCACATACTCGCTCCACTGTCCCCACACGCGGTGAGTGACTCGCTTTCATCCTCCGTATCACGTTGTCCGAACCGCGATCGCTAATCCGAAACCGTCCGTTAGACCGCCCTCTATCCTCTCTATCTGATAACCATCCCTCGTCGTCAGACATGGATGCAAACAGATCAACCGAGGGACTCCTCACTGTATGGTCTCAGCAGAACGCGACGCGACGGGGCATAAGCCAAACGCAACGGCCCGGACAGACCACCCAACGCACGCTCGCGTTGGCCCCCCTGTATCAGCCTCCCGCTACTTTCGCAGGAATCATACAATGGAGAGAAGACGTAGCGCGCACGCAGGAGCCACTGCGTTTGGATCGGGCGATCGGGAGGGTCGTGAGTAGAATCTACATATGGTGAACGTTTGGAACGAACCGTCACTCACCGGCCGCAGTTCACCGGCCAAATCCAGCTCCAGCTCTCCCGCAGCGCAGAACCGTCCGATGCCGCTCGCGCATCGTCCTCGTCGTCCCTCCTTCTTGGGGGTTTGATGTCACGTTTATTCGGAGCGCTTGGCACCGGACGGGCCTCACCTTCCTATCCCAACGCACGCGTGAAGCGTTGAAACGACAGGAAGCGAACATGGCACGATCGTGGTAAGCCCCTCATCGCAACTTACAGCCTCGTTTCGTGACGTTGAACGTACTGTCCGTGCATCTCTAGAACTCTGCTCAGTAGTCGGCGAACGTCATTCATCATCGTTGTCCCACCCGACCAATCCCTCGTTGGGGCCTCCTCGAAGGTCTACGCTCGCGGCGGGTTGACCTCGAAGTGGTCGCTGCGGGCACCGAGAAGCCAGGAAGAACCGCGGACTCTGCGCATGACCTCCGACCACTTAGAGGCCTATGAAGAGTGGGGCTCCCATTACGAACTGCTCCGAGGCAGTCGACATCAACGCGCTTGACCCAGCGTACACCTATCCTTTCACTTCCTTCCAACTCGACACTCACTTTCACCCGCATGGTCAGTCCGCCATATCGAGTCCACACATCATCGACATCACTTCCGACAACCAAGCCACGGCTGTCCAAATGACAACATCCCTCGGGCCAATAACCACTACCAAGCTCGACGCTGCCACGACCAGCGACGCTGCACCGGCACCAACTCCTGCAACAAGTTCACCCAGGCGACGCGGGACTGCGAGACTTTCGAATTCACGTACGTCCTCCCCGAGTCCGAACAGCCATGGAAGCAAGTCTTGAGGTGTCAGCTCGCCTCCAGTCAACACAACCACATGAAGCAGATCACGCTCCTTCGGTGAGTCTCTCAGGTTTGATGTGCTACGTCGACTGATTCTGGCGCGGTAGAATCACGGCTCGGCGATAGGAGGACAGACTCCTGTTGCACGCCGTCGTGACACCAACGAACGTCTGGCACACTTCCCTCTCCGTACCGTACGGAAGGATCGTCTCATCGCCCATCAAACGCTTTCATAGCGTATCGAAAGACAAAGCCGGCTCACCCCTGACTCAGATGCCAACACATAGCCTGGCAATACCTTCGATCTCCGCGCGTGCTCCCTCTCGCAGCACTGTGGCCCACCCGAACCAGTCTGCTTCCGTACTACGACATATTCATCCAATATCCATCCGCCATATCCGCGGGCCTCAGCCGGCCGTCGACGAAATCAACTTTGCATCTCCTTCTTCCTTAAGGCTTGAAGCTCGAAGGCCGAGTCGATTTCCGACTGCCTGCTCCGGAACCTTCGGAATGTTCCTCTGAACCAGCGACCAGCTCGTCTCAAGATGTCACGGTCTTCCGTTGGTTCAGCCAGGAGGCGAGCGCTGCATGTACTGTACATACAGTGATGGCTGTAGAGCTTAGCACGGTGTCGTCCACCATTTAAATACACGGCCACAACATCGCCGTCAGTTTGCCTTGCAATGACCAATATATCCGACTCCATCGCTGCATTACTGGAATCCGAATCCGAATCAGAGCAGTTCTCGACGAGCATGACAAAACATGCGACTTCCATGGGTGGGTGTCTTCAATTTTGAAAATGACTCCGACGTACGTACCGTCCGATGAGCAAGGGATTTGGGAGCCCTCACAACCTGGTACGCAGACATAGAAGATCATGGATGGTGTCATCTGCATGATTGCTTCATGTAGGTGGTGACAACCGTAATGGAGTTTTGGGCGGAAAGCAGATGCTAGTAACACAGCAGGAATACAGTCGGATCAACACTCTACCCTCCCAGAACGTCGGAGCCAAAACGCGTCTAGTACGCCTTCTTGCCCTGCGCGATCTGTAGGTGTGCGCTGTGCTCGTCGTAGGGGAACTTGGACAGAGGAATCTCGCGCCAGAGGTCGGGCGTGAGGAACGCATACGTTTTCGTGATCTAGAGCAGAACCTCATGAGAAACTGACCTCACGCATACAATGCAAACATAACACTTACTGCTACGAAGGTCGCCTTCAAGAAGTTACCCATCGTCGCGGTCGAACCCTTGGACTGCGTGTAGCAATCCTCGACACCCGCAAGCTGGAGCATACGCTTCGACGCCGGCGCCGCAACGAGACCGGTACCTCGGGGAGCGGGGATGAGACGGCACATGACGGAGCCGACCTTCCCGGACACCTTCGAGGGCACGGTGTGGGGTTCACCGAGGTTGGCACCCCAGTAACCCCTGCGGACGGGGATGACAGAAAGCTTGGCAAGGACGATGGCGCCACGGATGGCGGTCGCGACTTCCTTCGCGCACTTGACACCGAGACCGACGTGGCCCTCGAAGTCGCCGATCGCAACGAACGCCTTGAAGCGGGTACGCTGACCGGCACGGGTCTGCTTCTGGACGGGCATGATCTTCATGACCTCATCCTTGAGCTTGGGGAGGAAGAAGTCGATGATCTGGTACTCCTTGACGGGGAGCGAGAAGAGGTAGATCTCCTCCATGGACTTGATCTTGCCGTCCTTCACAAGACGCCCGAGCTTCGTGACGGGGACCCTAGCGCATGACGCGGTCGGGATGTGCACGATGGAGAGGATGCTGATAGTGACTCACCACTCCTTCTCCTCATCCTTGCGACCACCGCGGCGGGGACCACGACGGCCCCGTCCACGGTCACCACGCCCACGCCCGAAACCGCCGCGTCCGCGTCCAGAGTCAGCCATTGTGTTTTTGCTGAAGAATGACTGCAAGCAGAGTGAAGTCGTCAGCAGAGCCGTTGGACGATAGCGACAGAGATCAAGTCGAAGTCATGGCCCGAGCGTGTAGCCTCATCCGAAAGCAAGAGCACCCATCCAGCTCGGATGTGTTCGTCCATCCCATCCCGCGTTTCGCCAGCAGGCCCACAATAACCTCCTTCGTGTCCTAGAAGCATGAAAACGGCATAAATGGGGTACTCACGTCTTGAAGGTGTCGATTGTCGAGCTCGCCGGACGATCTGTGGACGATGACTTTCGGCGAGCGGGCGTCTCGGTAGCCGGATTCGGACACGCGCCGGCCCTAAACTGTCCAACTCACCGTGACGAAGTCATCCTGACCGGACATACTTATGTCTTGTCCCTTGACACTCTTCCTCTCTCACGACGCCGGGCATACAGTCAAGGTTGGAGGAGGGATTGTTCATCCGACCAGTTGGTCAGCTGGGTAGCAATGTCGTTCACTTCTTGAGGTGCGTATGACTTTGATCGCGTTCGAGTCGACCGGCTGAATATTATTGAGCGGTTATAGCACCCAATATACATCTCTTGCTATCCATCCGAGCTATACGCTATATGAACAAGTCGTGAAGTCAACGACTCAACGTCATCGACATCGCGGTCTAGCAGATTCCTCGCCGGTAAGTCACTCGGACCAGACGAGCGATTGTGGTAGGTCAAGATCGAGTACTATTGAGGTGTATCCGCTGGTGGCTGGAGGAGCCCATTGAAGGCGTCTGCGCCTCACGAAGTCCAGAAGCTTCCGGCGTCTGCCTCAGTCCCCATTCATGGCCCTCTCGTTTTCACGTTCTCCTCTCTTTCTTGTCGACCGTCTACAAATCCCTCACTCACCAGAAAATACTCAATCGCCGTCCCTTCTCTCATTGCAGCTAGCATCTCGCCCATTTGAACTCCAACTGCCGCCAAACTGCGTTACGACGTTACGACGTCATAGATCGATCCTCGTGTAACTTCACCCTCCCGAAGTGAGTACGGAGCGAGCAGTCTGGCCGTGGACAGCATCATACTAACTCATTGAGCACAGATCTAACAAGGCGTCATGGAAGGTCAACGGGGTCAGGAGTCTAGTTCTCGACCACGCCCCCCGCGGGTGTACCATGCGCCCGATCGTCGTCCTAGTATGCTACAATCAAGTACACATGCAGCAAGCTCTACTTCGGTAACTAGCTCTTTCAACAAGGTACTTGTGGACATCTCTACGCAAAAGTGTTCCTGACCAATGCCTCGTAGTTCCCTTTCCATTCCACAACCGGCACGACGCCTTCGTCACAATCTCATGTACGCACACCTGATACCCCCCTACTTCTGTCGAGTCACCTCGTCCGACTTCTGCGACACGGGACAACAAGCATGAGTTTCTCGCCGCAGTCGAATCCATACACGGAATTCTGTCATCGCCCAAAAGACGATCGGCGACTTCTCTCCCGTACCAAGCCACTGAATCAACTATGTCCCCGTCGGGCTCATCGGACGAGCAGTTACCCACTCGGGCCAGCATCCGTGCTTGGGCTAAGGCGACACCAGCAGGTCCGCCCCGTTACACCCCGTCGCCTGCAAGTTCCGCAGCTCTTGCACAGTATAGATCGGACGACAACCTCGACCGCAAGAGTATCACACGGTCTGCCGGCCACCCCTTCGTTTCGAGCGTCTCCGGAAGCAACTCTGAACCAGGGTCTGGAACGACCTCCAGCGACGAAGATAGCTCAGGCTCTCCGCCCCTAGCCGAGAGCTCGGGCAACATCGCGGACGTGGAAAGCGCTGGATCGGGGAGCGATGATCGCTCTAGCCACGGCGTCTTATCGCCCTCGACGTCCCCGCCGCCGCGCCCGCCTGTCGTACCTCATCCACCCACACAGCTCCGCACTCATTCGAGCTCATCCGACTCGGTCGCGCCCGCCATCATCGTCTCGCACGTACAGATGCAAGACCAACAAGAGCGTCTGGACCGGCGCGCGCAGCGGCATCCTCACACCTCCGGCCGGAGACGGCATCGCGACCGTGAGCGCGACCGTGAGCGGCGGCCGCGCTCATCAAACCCCCCAATCTCCCCGGCAGGCTCCCCGAACCCCGCGGGGCAAGCCCAGCAGCACCAACATCCACCGCCACATCGCAGTCCCCTGAGGATTATCCCAGACATACGCTTGCGCCTGCCCCCTCCCCTCCACCATTGCCGCCGCTGCGCCCGCTGCAGGTGTCGAGTGGGGGGTTCGACGTCCTGGACGAGATCTCGCGGATGCTGAGTGCGTCTCGACGGCCGCTGATACGCACCCAGGCGGATATGCAGACGCGGCCGCGGAGGGAGAATGATGTGCTCGACGACATCTGCACGATGATCCAGATGCAGAGCCACTAGGTGTGTGGTCGATTCTCAATCCATATATGCCGATGTTTTTGGTTCATGTCTCACAAGCCTGTTGGCCCGGTCCTTCTATGTATTGTATAACAGTAATGGGTCCTCGGTCGATCTCTACGCACTTCCAATTCGTTCGTAGCGCTTACGGACACTTCCCCTCAGACATCTACTCCTCCTGAGACACCTCAGTTTCTCAGGTGTATGATACGCTTTCGGATTGATGGTTATGGAATATCGTAATGGCATGGGTAGCTTGTTCTGTCACATTTCACGGATACTATATCGTGATCCGATGTAGGGCTCTAGGTAGTCAGTTACAATACACTCATACAGGGAGGTGCGATCAGTCCCAGCAGATCAGTGAGTACAGCTGCGTTGACGGTTGGCGGGTCGCCGCTAGGGTTTTCCAGGTGGCAGTGCATGCCCTCGGCCCGGACGTCCGCACGAAGTAAGTACACCTCGTTCGACATTTAGACATGTTGCTACCATGCATTCCATTCACCACATGCTTGTACTGTCGTACAGTACATATGCGCGTGGTACCAGAAGCTAAGTATACCGCGGGAAGTTGTATATCGATCGCACCACGCTCAGGGCAGCGTTTCGCGCGGTTACCAATAGTGTCAGTCGCGCAAAGAATACCACAGTCTTAAGACAAACGATACGTATCGACTTTCCAGCTCTAGTAAGTAGATCGATCAGCATGTCCTCATTACTTATCTCGGCGCGCCGGGAAATGCAAAGAAAAAATATTCGTTTTAATTTCACCTAATCGGACTAAGCGTCGCGGAAACCGCCGGTTACGTTACCGCTCAAACACGCACTGCAGCGCATAATTACGCAGCATCCTCACCTTAACCGGAAACTCAACCGGAGACTCGAAAGCCTCGTATCACTGCCGGAAACTGGAAGGTGTATAACCCCAAGCATACTCGACCAGTACTCATGGCTACTCTACCGGCGGATCAGCTCCTCGAACAACAAATCCCGCCAAGACGACAGAAACACGCGACGGCGTGCGAGCGCTGCCGCCGCCGAAAGGGTAAGCTACGCTTACGCTTCATCACCCGATGGGGGCCTTTCGAAAACATGTTACTTACCACTCGTTCTATCCGATATCGTACTGTCTTCGATTTCGACTCTGACGTGTCGTAGTCGCATGTGAGTCAGCCCCGGATGGCAAGGCCCCCGAGTTGGCCACGTAATCGGACGCCGTTGACGTTGACTCGATGGCTTCGTGCACAGGCGACGCTGCAGATACACCCAACCACCGCTGCACACACTGTGCTGCTCGCGGCATTGAGTGCGACTACTATCCGATTGTCAAGGTGCGTGCGTGCAATGGCCCACATGAGTCGCGTTGGTTTACCCAAGAGTGCTGATGCATAGCCACTGTCGCAGCCCATGCGGAAACCTGCTAAAAGGTGAGTCAGGTCCCACCTGGTAGACCGTAGAGTCGTGCCCGAGGAGACGTGCCTCAGATCCCTGACATGTGGAAAACGCCTCGTTCTTCTTTGTCTGTAATCACAAGCACGCCCCTATGCTCGTCCCGAGGAGGCAGATGATTGCTAACACGGTATCATAGCTATGTTCAGGCTCTAGAGGAGCGGCTCAAGAAAATGGAGGAGCTCGTCGACAAGGTACGTCAATGTAGGAGCGGCCTACCTGACTTCCGATTCATCGTTCCTCTTAGATTCAAGCAGATAAACGCGGCTCAGACGCAGGAGAGGCGTCTTCAAGTAGCAGTGATCTGCTGCCCCTTCCACGCTCCCAGTGGGCGCGGTCGGCATACCCGTTGAGCGTGTTAGAAGCCTCATACGAACCTCTATGCCGGCACGGCCTCAATCTTCTGGAAGAGCCGGAGGACCTCGTCTTGGAAGCTAGTGACGGCGAGGACGTGGACGACGGCAAGATTGGCACCGGGTTTGGCTACTTCGGCAAGTCGAGCAACAGGGACCTCCTCCGCCACTTCATCGATCTCAAGCATCGAGCGACGTCCGGGAGCCAAGAACAGCACTTTGACCCGTTGCCTCCGAAGATTCCCATGCTACCCAAAGGGTTTGAGCAGCCGGTGTGTTCTATCCCACAGCGGGCTTGCGCACGTAACTGCTAAGCAAACCACACACAGATCGCAGTCCGATACAACCTCCCCCCATACACCGACTTTCCACCCCCGGACCTGCTGCATAAGCTCGTCGAGTCCTACTTTTCCACATTCAACCTCTACCTCCCGCTCCTGCATCGCCCGACAATCGAGCAAAACATCCAGAGCGGGTTTTATCTCCGCGACCGCGACACCGGCGCGATTATTCTCCTTGTGTGCGCCATCGGGAGCTTATGGACAGTTGATCCTCGCATCCCGAACCAACAGCCGGCCCTCGGTCCTGGATGGGAGTGGTTCGAACAGGTCGTGTATGAGCGCATGGATCTCATGATGCATCCGAGGTTGCACGACGTCCAAGTTTGCGCAGTACGTGGTCTCCGTCATGTGTGTCTCTGTATGCTCATGTATCAGGGCGCATGGATCACAGCTCATGGCGGCGTATCTCAATGGAGCGAACTCGAATGCGGGCAGCTGGACGATCGTTTCCTGGGGCATCAGGATGGCGCAGAGTGTGGGCGCGCATCGTAAGAAGATGTACGGCGCCCAGCCGACAGCAGAGCAAGAGCAATGGAGGCGTGCGTTCTGGTGCGTCAGATCAGTCCTCATGCTTGAGCTTGAGTTCTTAGCTTGTCCCGCTTTCAGGGTCCTTATCGCCCTAGATCGGACATCGAGCTTCGTTTTAGGTCGGCCAAGCGCAATTCACGACGAGGAGTACGTGATCCAGATTCTCTTTACCATAATGATATTGAAATACCTACTTCAGTTTCGACCTGGACTACATGACGGAATGCGACGACGAATATTGGACGAATCCCAACCCCGAACTTGCCTTCAAGCAGCCCGCAGGCAAGCCGTCAAAGATCGCATTCGCTAACCATTTGATGAAACTGCTGAAAATCCTTGATTTTGCGTCTCGCACAATCGTAAGTAACGATTGTCTAGTTCCAAGCGTCGTTCTGACTTCGGGCAGTACACAACTAACAAGTGCAAAGTCTTATTCGGGTTCATGGGGACGGAGTGGAAGAAGGACATTGTGGCGGAACTCGATTCCACTCTCCAGAAATGGCTCGACAGTGTCCCAGAGCACCGCAAGTAGCATCTCACACCGCCATACCGTGCAGCTACTAACTTCGTGCTCCTCACACATCAGTACACTGGGATCCCAACCGGCAAGATTTGACCTTCTTCAACCAGTCCGCGTTCCTCTACGCCAACTACTACCAACTGCAGATCGCCGTGCACCGCCAATACATCCCCACCCCGCGCCGGAACACGGCGCCGCTCCTGCTACCCTCGCTCACGATCTGCACCAGCGCGGCCAGGTCGTGCATTTCCGTGCTCGACGCGCAGTACAAGCGCACGGGATTGTCGATGTGTGCGCTCACGCCGATGCACATGCCCCTCGTCACGTCGTGTACGGTGCTGCTCGTGCACCTGTGGGGTGGCAAGCCGTCGGAGAAGGCGGCGCAGGCGCTGTGGGGAGACGTGCAGAAGTGTCTGCAAATTTTGAAAGAGATGGAGGTCGAGTACGTGCGTCCCAGTCTGTTCCACGTCAGTATAGCTAACACTTGCTGTGATGTAGCATCCCGTCCGCGCGGAAGTCTAGGTACGGCTCGCGACTCGCGTTCATATCGTTGTGTGCCTTCCCTGACTGCACTTGATATAGGGCGATCCTAAACGCGCTCATATCGGTCCGGTTCTCGCAGTCGTCTTCCTCTTCGTCAAAGGCGACACCAGCGGACCTCGGGCAAGTCGTAGCGGCTACTATCGAAAACTTGCGCGCCTCGCTTTCAGAAATGACGATCCAGGGCGAGAGCGCGCGGCACCCTCTCTCTTCGCACTCGCCGCCCTGTACGACGGTCCCTTTCAGCTCCGCCATCATCAGCTCAGCCATATGTCCTATCGACGAATTTGCTTCCGGGGGCGTTCCTCCGCCGCCGTGGCAGTCCCCAGGGGGTCTGAGCAGTATGCCCCAGTGCAACTCGCAGTCGACATCCGCCGCCCCGGGTGCCGCAGAAGGGCCGGTGCCGGTTTCTGCCGATTCGCCAGCTAAACCCGTATCCAGACTCAACGTGTCCCACCCGCTCTCACAATACGATCCCGACGCGAGCGCGAGCATGCACATGACGCCCAACGCGGACCCGAGCCAGTACGAGGACCTGTTTGACTCGCTCTCGGGCATGTTCCCCGCGGTGGAGTCCCAGGCGCTCTCGGACCTGCTCATGTCGTCCATGCCGTCCGGCGTGGATCATACTCCGAGTCCTGAGGGCGTGGGATACGGTCTCGGGAACGACTGGTCCGCGACAGCTGCGGCGATGGGCATGGGCATGAGTATGGGTATGGGACCGGACTTCGAGATGGGCTTCGACCAGTGGTTGGGGAGCGTCGCGCCGTCCTGGACCTCCGCGCCGTCGTCAAGCTCGGGTTCGGGCGCAACGCCGGAGGGTGCTGCCATGTAAGAATTCGGTCTGCTTATCTCCTTGAGATCTTTGCGCCTGACACTTCTCATTCTTTATCCATACTCCTTAGGACCGGTTGGAGCCCACAGACTCACGCCACGGGGATGACTGACCCCACTCGGCCTCGGAGTGAGCGTTCCTGGCTGTGAGAGACAACCAGTCAGGATGTCCAGTGTGTACTTTCACTCGGCTCTTCCCTTGACCCTGACTCACATAGAACTTTGTTGTCTCTCCAAGCTGCGCTATGGACGTCTGATTAGCTAATAGGGATACTTCCGCAGTCCGAGTCGTAATGATATTTGTACTTCTAGTGTTGTCGCGTACGCGCGACTCATACACTACTCGCTTACAATTGGTCACACAAACATACAACCAGTGCTACCAGAGTATTCTGAGCTGGCTATATCGATATCGCCTTCAATACTTACAGTATTGCTTACTCGGACTCGGGTCTCCGAGTCACCGTGGTGGTGCACGGCATGTGCCGGACTGGATGTCGGCATGTGAGTAGAGTACTGGGCGAACGCCGGCGCCACTTTCTATCTACAACATGAACTACTACTTCCACTACCACAAAGTATGCATGTCGCGCATATAGTCATCCATAATATCTGCTGATCTCTAGAAGAATTTGTAGTAATGGCCAGCAGTGTGCAGGAAGACCATTCAGGTTTCCGAGCCAAGAAACAGACGCGTGGCCTGGCTTCCAGCAGCAGCAGAAGACGTGATGGTCAGTGTGGCTTTCCAGCCGCACGCAAAGTATCTCACTGATAAAGCACAAGCTTAGATGCTCGTGAGACAGTCCTGAATCCTCTTCTACTGCACGCGGTTTACGAGCTTCGGAACATTGACTCCTATCAGGCGACGAAGCGAATGCGTCCAACAGGCGCTGCCGACGTTGCGCAGCGCGTCCTTCACAGTGCCGTTGCAGTCCAACTGAGAAGGTATCGTCTTGCGATTGCTCTTGTTTGAAACACTGTCTGAATCACATCTTACAGATGCGTTCAACGGGGAGGTGAGTGCCCGATCACCGTGCGCGCCTTATGTGTCAGCGTTATTTACCGGTTTTCGATCAGCTACGTCGAAGCACTGGAAGACCGGGTGCGAAAGATGGAGCTGATAGTGAGGAAGGTAAGAATGATAGCTATGCTCGAAGGTCGAGCTTACATTCATACCAGGTGCAATCGAGTTCCACGGCACCAGACGCAACACGAGATCGCTCAGCGAAACGGACCATGTGGGCACATCCGACACACACAGCGAGAATGCTGTCCCAATCAGCATTCTCTGGTCCTCGTGGACACGCAATTGAAGGGGAGGAGGAAGATGTCAGCGATGACGAGCTGGAGGACTTCTTCAAGATGGGTAGCCCGTTTGGTTACCATGGCAAGTCCAGCAGCAAGGACCTCCTCATCCGGCTCATTGCTCTCAAGGAACCAAAGTCTCACTCGTTCCATGAACATCCTATGTCAGTCTATGACCTCAACCTTCCTGTGAGGCGTTTCGCAATTGCGGAAAACTCTGGATCGTCCTCACATCAATCTGATTGTAGCGCCCGTTGGATCGTCAACTCACGTCGCCTACCCACTTCCCGAACCTTGAATCGCTGCGAAAGCTTGTCGACTCCTATTTTACCCACTTTAACCTCTACCTGCCACTCCTCCATCGACCGACGTTCGAAAAGGACATCGAGACCGGTCTCTACCTTCGCGACCGAGAGTGTGCCGCTATTGTCCTTCTAGTCTGCGCAATAGGTAGCATCTGGATCGATAGTCCGAGGAACATCCATGAAGAGCTTACCGTCGGAAGCAGAGGGCGAGAGTGGTTCGACCAAGTCAGGTACGAGCCATGTCGTGTGTTCAACCCACCGCGATTGCATGATGTCCAAGTATGCGCTGTGCGTCCTCATCTCAATACCATCCTCCTCACCTGCCAACCAGTTTATCCCCCACAGCTCATGGCGGCTTGGCTGAACTGCGCGGGTCCTCACGCAGGTGGTTGGATATTCGCCTCGTTAGGCATACGCATGGCGCAAGATATCGGCGCCCATCGGAAGAAGATGTACAGCATGCCACCGATCCTCGAGCAGGAATTGTGGAAACGCGCATTTTGGTAGGCTTTACCTGACCACCACTTCCTACTTGGGGCTTGTGATGGTAATCTCTCGGCATCACAGGATTTTGGTCATCATCGACCGATTGACCAGCTTTGCGATAGGCAGGCCTAGCTCCTTACATGACGAGGAGTATGTTCTCTCTGAATAACCATCCCGGTTCGAGCATGGCTGACGCGATTGCATCAGTTTCGACGTGGATCCCATGATTGAGTGCGACGATGAGAACTGGTCTCCCTCGGGCTCGGCGATGACATCCCATCAACCCGCGGGAATGCCGTCCAAGGTAGCTTTCGCGAACCATTTCGCTCGCCTGATGAGAATCCTCGACTTCGCTTCTCGCACGATCGTATGTCAGATCCTATCCTATGACCGGTCCCGACTGATGGCGACTTCTATTAGTACACAATCAACAACTCAAAACTCCTGTTCGGATTTGTTGGCGCTGAGTGGAAACAGGAGGTCGTGACCGAGCTCGACTCCGCTCTCAACAGATGGATTGCCAGCGTCCCTGCGCATTGTGAGTACCACGCTCATAGCGCCTTGATCGTAGGATGCTAACATGACACTCAAGTACGTTGGGAACCAAGCGGCAGTAACCTGGACTCCTTCAACCAATCAGCTCGGCTCCACATCCATTACTATCTCGCACAGATCGCGGTGCACCGCCCGTTCATCCCACGAAGTGGCCGCAGTCCGAATGTTCTCCCTTTTCCCTCGCTCACTATATGCACGAGTGCAGCAAGGTCGTGCGTGTCTGTGCTCGATGCTCAGCATCGGCGGACCCGAACGCTGCATTGCGCATTGACACCAATGCCATTGCAGATGCCATTGGCTACGGCATGCGTTACCCTGCTTATCAATCTATGGGGTGGAAACCCTTCAGAGAGTCAGGCGCAAGCTCTTTGGACCGACGTGCGTGGTTGCTTGACCATGCTGGAATCAATGGAGTCAGAGTATGTGTCTACGTTTGGAATATCCTACTCCCTCAACTAGCTCACCAGCGTAACACAGGATCGCGGCTGCACGGAAGATCAGGTATGACTTTCGCTGGCCGGTCCGTGTCTGATACTGACTGTAGACGCTTGCAGAGCGGTCCTGAATGCACTGATTTCCGTCAAATTCCCGCGACCTCCCTCCGCTACGAAGGAGGGCCCCGCCGACATAGGCGAACTCATGGTCACTGCGCTGGAGAACCTCCACATCTCTCTAGAGGAGGCGGCGGTTGAAGCCCAAGTCGAAGCCCAAGTCCCAAGAACCCTATGCCAGGATCTCGACGATTCCGCCTTCTTCCCCTTGCTGTTGTGCCCGATGCCTCGCACAGCCAATGGAGATATCCCCAAGGGCACGCCCCGGTCGCCACCACTCCACGGAAGCCAGAGCGAGAGCGAGACAGATACACAATTCGCGTCGATACCACTATGGCAGCTGCCGCTGAGTTGGGACGAGCGCACGCTCCGGCCTGAGGCCGTCCAACAGCAGCGCAGCAATGGCGTACATTCACCCGCTGTCGGGCCGTCAAGATCGTCGCAAATGGACAGCGGCGTCGAGACCCGTCCGCTGGGGTACGACGACCTCCTGACGACACTCTCTATCATATTCCCCAACGTTGAACCGCAAGCGCTGTCGGACGCCGCGCTCTCTTCGTTGGACGAGCGGGCTGTCGAGGGCTCGACCTCTGCGGCGGGCATGCCGCCATATAGATTCGAGGCGGACGCGAATGCGAATGCGGATACGGGCTCGGCGGCGATTTTTGGCGGCGATATGGACCCGCTGCTGGACTTTACTCAGTGGCTTGCGGATGATGTGCCCGTCGACATGGGCAACGGCGGCGACGGCGACGGCATGGCTTGGGAACTACCTGCAACCGGGGATCCATTGTGTATGGGAGGGTAAGACCGTGGCCGTACTTGCTCTGGGCGATCTTTGCTGATGGTTCGAGGCTTGTTGCGTAGGCTTACATGGGATAACTACCGGCAGACCTCCTTTGGAACCGGAGGAGCCAGTTCGCCATCAGCGGCGTTGTAGAATGCCCGGGCCCCTTCGGTGGGCAGTGCGGTATCGGTCACTTGTACTCGTACGGTATGTTCTTCCAATGATAGACTTCGAACGATCGCGAGACACCGCTTGGCAAGAATCACCCACTGATCACACACAAACGTACTGCACCGAGTACGGAGATCAGGATCAGGATGTCGTACAGTGCAGGAGCTCGTGCCTGTGGGTGCGTGTAAAAGTTCAGAACAATTTCGTCGGTCGGGTTCGGAACCTTTTACGCGCGTTTCCGTCAGATATCCCCATGCCATAACTTCCAAATGAACATCCAGGCGGAGAGGTGAGCGTTGCTTGAAATTATGTTAGTCTCGAAGTCCATCAGCGGAAACCATCTGACATCTGAGCTCATTTCAAGCTTCGCCGCCCCTTCGGCGACTGTACTCCGTACAGTCGTGTTAATCCGTGTTGACTCCGCTTTGGATCGGGGATCTGCTTTTGCGCAACCGTCGCGGCCAAGCTGTCAAGTGGAAAGACATACACCAGACATACACACTCGTGCACAAGCTCAAATACGGACCAGTAAGCACCTGTTCTTTGTCGATCAATGCAATAGCACTTACAGAGTGACACCGCTTCCATAAGTGGCTAGAACGTCGTCTTTGGCAGCCAGCATACTTATGCAAATTCCAGTGACACTGATTTCTGAATTACAGGAAGCGCGCTGCACATAACAAATCCCAATTGTTGGCAACTGTCAGTTCATCGTTATGTCCGGAGGATTCCCCTATTGGGAATCAAACCGCCGTCGATAACGACCTCGTGGGGACGGTGCCTCAAGCTTGCATATACACAACGTGCAACGCCCGATTTCCCGGTCAAGGAAATGGCCGGGAAATCCGGTTGGTATCTATACTTTCTGCGTCATTTCCGTACAATCTCTGAGGACTGGACATCTAACATGTCATAGCCATTTCCAGACAAAAGGAAGCGTTCATGGAAATGTTACGCGGGAAAGGGTCGTGAAAGGACCTTAGTACCTTTCATTTCCTAGACCTTTATTCTCGAAACGGCCGGGAAATGCTTCATTGCTTGTTCATTCCCCTTACATTTCCGTGAGTTCATTTTCTTTGCATGATAAAGTCGCGAGATATTAAGGATTTCAGGGACATTTGACACCCATTTCCTGGCAAGTGGCTCAGTAACATTTCCTGACAGACCTAGAACTGTTGGTGACATGTTGACATTACCGGACGCAGAAATTGTACTGAAATGACAAGAAAAGTATAGATATCTATTGGATTCCCCAAACATTTCCTGTACCCGAAAATCGGGCGTTGCACGTCGTGATACTATGCGAACCCTTGCCATGCGAACTGGCGGGAGCAGACGACAAGTTTGAGTATCTACGGCATTGCAGATGCCACGACTCCCCGGATTGCGATGCGGAACTGCCGAATCCGATCAAAAACGCAGCGCGCATCATGTCCCCGAAAAGGCCCAGCGGGACCGAATCTATGTACCAACTATCCGACTAGGTCCGACGGCAGAGCCGGGCTGTGTGATTATTACTCCCATGGTACACTTCTCGACGTCCGGGTGGGTCACAACGTTGTTGATCATGTTTCTACGCAGACAGCAGCGCTCGCACTCGGTCGCCCGTGCCCGCCTCTGTAGCGTAGGCTTGGCGTAGGCTATCCCGTATGTACTTGTGCCGCGTGGGAGCGACGGCGAAGGACAATTTGGCAGCGCCGAACCTTCCGAGGACAAGTACAAGATCAACGGTCCTGACAGCCATGCAGCCTTTCTGGCCCTCCGACCGCTCTACGACTACGACCACCCCTTCCGCTCGTTTTCTCCCCTAAACTATTGGGCTTTATCATTATTTCGGATAGACTGAACGGCCCGAGTCCCCTTCTATGAGTCGAGGCTACACCCCCGCGCCAAGTCTCCTCCAAGCCCAGGAGCCCGTCGAAAGACGTCCTCCGGGAATCAGATGGGGCTCGGCCGCTACCGCCACACCTGTGAGTCGCCAAGGAGTATTACTCTTCCAGTCGTCCAATATGTCTGAACTTGTGCTGCTCGCCAGCTATCGTCGATCGTGGATTCGAGACATGAGTCCTACTCGGAAAAGGTACGTAGCTCTATCACGGTGCGCTTTCAAGTATGCATAACGAACGATACTCTGTTCACAGTTCCTAGGCATGCCTATGAACCCCCTCGGCCAATATACAGGCCCCGAGGATGACGACAGATTGCACAACCCGGACCTCGTTAGGGACAAGAAGAGTGACGGAGGCGGGACTTTCTGCACCAGTCGCGGACTCGTGAACCTCGGCACGATCGCCTTCATATTCGCCGGGATGGTCGCCCTCTTGTACGTTCGGGTTTCATGTTGAGAACCTACGCACGCACAATCCGCTCACCCGCTGACAGCGGGGGGTACCCCATCATCACCTTCTTCACCACCCACAAGCTGTCCTTCCTCGGTGGCTTCAACATCGGCGGCACGAACGAAACTGGCCAGATTCCCGACATTCCCGGCAACTGGGGCCTCATCGACAAAGAAACCCCGCTCGAGCTCCGCCAAAAGCAGGACTACCGTACCGGCAAGACCTGGCAGCTCATCTTCTCAGACGAGTTCAACGTCGACGGCCGCACCTTCTACCCTGGGGACGACCCGTACTGGGAGGCTGTCGACCTGCACTACTGGGCGACGGGCAATCTCGAGTGGTACGACCCGTCGACGATCATGACGCGCAACGGCTCGCTCGAGATCCAGCTGCTCAAGAAGCCGAACCATGATCTGGATTACATGGGCGGGATGATCTCGACGTGGAACAAGTTCTGCTTCACGGGCGGGCTGGTGGAGGCGTCGATCATGCTCCCTGGTTCGAACAACATCCATGGGCTCTGGCCGGCGGTGTGGGCGATGGGCAATCTGGGTCGTGCGGGCTACGGCGCGTCGCTTGACGGCTTGGTACGTGACCATAGACCCCACGTGCGGGCTCGGACTGACGGACAGCAACACAGTGGCCGTACTCGTACGATACGTGCGACGTCGGAACCGTGGCGAACCAGACGTACTTGGGAGAGCCGGTCGCTGCCACAATCGATAACGACGAGTACCACGACGGAGCGCTCTCGTACCAGCCCGGTCAGAGGCTCTCTCGCTGCACTTGTCCCGGAGAGTCACATCCGGGACCGGTGCACGCGAAGACCGGAGAGTATGTGGGCCGGTCCGCGCCCGAGATCGATATCTTTGAGGCTCAGGTGAGGATGATCTTCAAGTGTGTGTTCAAAGTTACGTTGAGCGACGATGATCCACTAGATCGGGGGGTCCCCAATGGGCGACAAATACGGGGCCGTTTCCCAGTCCGGACAGTGGGCGGTAAGCAGAGCGAGACGGCTTGTTCTTGTCAGGCGTGCTTAACATGTTTCCGATAGCCGTTCAATTATCAGTATAAGTTCAATAACAATTCCGACACCCTGATCATTGAAGACCCGACCATCAGCCAGCTGAACGGCTACACAGGAGGTGTCTACCAGCAGGCGACGTCCGTTGTCTCCGCGACGAGTACGTATCTTCCGAAACATGCGGGTCTTGTCGAACTAAGTCCGGCTCTCGCACACACCAGACCAAGAAGCGTACGAGCTCACCGGCTTCCAGTATGCGGTATACGGCTTCCAGTATAAACCCGGGTTCGGGGATGCCGTGAGCGTCTCAGCTTCGTACGTGCAATAGCGTAGCTCACACGACTTCGTAGTACATCTCCTGGATCAACGACGGGGAGCTCGCGTGGACCCTGACCCAGCCAGGGATGGGACCCGACGCGATATCGCAAATCAGTGACCGCGCCGTCCCACAAGAACCGTTAGTGAGTGTGCAGCGTCGGTAGCACCAGTGGACCGCCTGGATGTCTGACTCGATTTGCGTGCCCTGTAGTACCTCCTCATGAACCTCGGGATATCCGAGGCTTTCGGCCTCGTCGACTTTGAGCATCTAACGTTCCCTGCGACGATGCGCATCGACTGGGTGCGGGTGTACCAGGACCCCGACGCGCCCAACATCGGGTGCGACCCCCCGGACTTCCCGACGCAGGCGTACATCGACACGTGAGTCCCGAGCATTCCTGACCGACGTCAAGTCCCAACAGCGGCTGACTCTGACGACCACCCGTGCGCAGATACAAGGAGGCGTACTACAACCCGCTCCTGACGACGTGGGTGGACGACTACCACCAGGAGATACCGAAGAATCGGTTCCTCGGACAGTGCTGATTGTGTACCAGCTGTTGACCTCGGCCTTTATGCGGGATGTTGTATTCTTATGTTGATATCGGTGCTGTACTCTGTACAGCTACACTCCTACTACTAGTACGGAGCGGGTGGGTTTTGCTTTGTTACATTACTATGCTCCTGCTCGAAGTTGTATACCACGGGACTCTACTACACAGTTAATGATGCACCAACCTGTTGTAAGACGTGTTGGACATGCTTAGCTAGGGTCATAAGCAAGGTGCAATTATGTTTGTGTCCCGGTGGTCTCCGGGTAGCACCGCAGGTAAGCGCTCGTAACACATCTTGTTCCGAAACCTCCACCATCGTGCTCTGTGTGCAGCACTTCTAAACCATCCCTCCGTGACTTCCCTTACGACTTATGAAGAAAACGACCTCGCTGCTCAGTTGCTTGTTGTGACCTCTGCATCCAGTGTCAATCAAAGCTCTGCGCTCACCCGCGAGTCAAGCAGCGGTCGATTGATGCGACACGACAAGGGCTATAAGTCAAACCTATCAACGACTTACACAAAGCCGTGTCTGTATGAATGTATGAATTGAGGTGAGACGTCGAAACGCGAGAGGGGGCACAATCGTGCGTTGTATGTAACATGGGTCATAGGTGAGACAACCTTTCTATCACACTCGCTGCAGTCAGTGTTTCTTCCCCTACAAGTGTTCAAGTGCATCCCATTCAATCCGTTTCGCGCGGCTTATAGTACATGTGAGACTATCCCCATGGAGCATGTCGCGACCTCACAGTGCTGATATGTTATACATATCGACTCTGGAGATGCGCGGGACTGTGTCAACATTGAACAACCAAGGCGTTACTCTTGAACCTGAGTCAACATGCCCTTCCTGCATCCGAAAGGCCCTATCAAGTATATCAAGGAGGGTCGTTATCATGATAAAATATTGTAATTTGAAAGGTCGCCACAGGTGAGCGCCGTTTGATCTACAGATAGGTCAGTACCATTCGTTGGCAGTCTACTGATTGGTATCATGCGATTTTGCAGTACTTGGGATAACATTCGAGAACCCCTTCATCACGATATTTGCTTGGTTCGAGTTTCCGGGTGTGCGTGATTCGCCCCGCGATACCAACAGTGCCTGCTTGCACATTATTGCGTTGCGCGGCCGACCTTCAACGGTAAGGCAGGATGAACGGCGATGGAAAAGCACGAGTCCAACTACCTATTCACGCTTACAGCAGTCAAATTCGCTGCGGACAGCTGGTGTTAAGCGAATATCTGATTTTGGAACATATCCAACCATCATGTCCCCTCATGTCACCAAGTCATCAGCAGGACAGCTTGCCGCCCGGAAATGCTCCATCCGCCTGTGCTTGAAGCTTCTTCGTAACGACGCGAGCCGCTTCTAGCGGTGGAGCACACCCTACAACCTGCGAGGGTCATGATGTCCAGGTCGCAAAAGCGCCCGCACATGCTCTTACAAGATCACTTCCGTTTCAGCGGGTCCACGACATTCTTGTCCTCCGCCCCCTCCCTTGCTCCTCCTTCCACTCTTTACCTTCCCGCTGTCTCTACTATCTAATCCGCACACTCGTCTCAGCGCCCAGGCGCGCTCGCACATAACTTTCCCCGTATTTTCAGGCCGGCCGCAGACATGGACTCGAGGTCTTCGTCGCGGAGCTTCCTCTCAGCAAATGACCGGCCGTATGGACCTCCACAGTCGATAAACTCAAGACGTCCTCCTGGTGTTAGTTGGGCCCCAAGCTCTGCCTCTGTCCCCGTAAGTTATCGAGCCATCCTTGCGCATTTCTATCGGACGCCTAAGCCCAACGGTGCAGACCTCATCGAGCTTGAACGACTCCGCTCATGCATCACTTGCCGAAAAGGTGTCGTATTCAACGCCACAGGGAGTTCGAAGGGAGTGCTCATTGACGCTTCTCGTGCTGTCCCTAGTATCACCTACCACTGGATCCACATTACTTCAATGGAATTGAGGACGATGACAAGCTACACAACCCCGATCCCGTTCGAGACAGGAAAGCAGACAGTGGCGGGAGTTGTATGACTTGGCGCGGTATCATGAACTTGGGCGCTATCTTCATCTTGGGGGCAGGGATCATAACCCTCTTGTGCGTGTTCAACGTTCTCGAGGATTGCTCATAGCTCAGTCTGACCGTGAGCGCGCAACAGCGCTGGCTATCCCCTCATCACCTACTTATCGCGACACGAGCTGTCCTTCCTCGGCGGCTTCAATTTCGGCGGGATCAACAGCACCGGCCAGGTCCCCGACATTCCCGGGAACTGGGGGCTCGTCGACAAAGACACCCCGGAGGAAGCGCGCACGAAGCTCGACTACCAGACCGGCAAGTCCTGGCAGCTCATCTTCTCGGACGAGTTCAACGAGGAGGGGCGGACATTCTACCCAGGCGACGACCCGTACTGGGAGGCCGCCGACCTGCACTACTGGGCGACGAATAACTTGGAGTGGTACGACCCGTCGACGATCATGACGCGCAACGGCTCGCTCGAGATCCAGCTTTTCAAGAAGCCGAACCACGGGCTCGACTACATGGGCGGGATGATGTCCACGTGGAACAAGTTCTGCTTCACGGGCGGGCTCGTCGAGGCGTCCGTCATGCTCCCCGGCACAACCAACATTCACGGGCTCTGGCCCGCGATCTGGGCGATGGGCAACTTAGGCCGCGCAGGCTACGGCGCGTCGCTCGACGGTACGGTGCGTCGCACAGCATCTATCGCCACATCGCGGTAGCTGACATCTTCTCGTCTTGCCATCTGACAACCTGTGACGCTCTGGTGCACAGTGGCCGTACACGTACGATGCGTGCGACCTCGGCACCGCCCCGAACCAGACCATCAACGGGCTCCCGATCGCGGCGACGCTAGACAACGACGAGGGAAACGGCGGCGCGCTGTCGTTCCAGCCTGGACAGCGGCTCTCGCGCTGCACGTGTCCTGGCGAGTCTCACCCTGGTCCGATACACGAGAACGGGGAATACGTCGGCCGGGCTGCGCCTGAGATCGACATCTTCGAGGCGCAGGTGAGCGAAGCGTTCTTCTCCTGTATGCGGGCACTTGTTAAGGAGCTATCTCCAGATTGGCGGCACCCCCAAGGGCGAGAACTTCGGTGCGGTGTCGCAGTCCGGGCAGTGGGCGGTAAGTACCCAGTTTCACTTCGAATCTCTCGCCCAACATCGACGACGTCCTTGTCTCCTAGCCGTTTAACTACCAGTACAACTGGAACAACAACTCGGATAATATGATTATACCGGATGCCACTATCAGCACACTCAACACATACAAGGGTGGTGTCTATCAGCAGGCGACGTCAGTCGTCTCAGCGACGAGTACGTACACACCTTCGACCGAGCATTCATCACTCCCGTGTTGTTCCGCCCACTGACTCTGTCTCCTTTGTAAATGCAGATCAGGAAGCTTATGAGCTGACCGGTTTCCAATACGCAACATATGGATTTCAGTACAAACCCGGGTTCGGTGATGCCGTAAGTCTGAGATACATCTCCTGCTCTGGATACTCGTCTCACATCCACTTCAGTACATCTCTTGGATCAACGACGGAAAGATCGCCTGGACGCTCAACCAGCCAGGAATGGGCCCCGACTCCATCTCAGAAGTCAGCGACCGGCCAGTTCCGCAAGAGCCTCTCGTGAGTGTGCCCGCTACCGCGAAAGGGACCAGAGCTGACTCTCGCACGCCCTACTAAACTTTTAGTATCTCATCATGAACCTCGGCATCTCCCAGAACTTCGGCTTTGTCGACTTAGAGCACCTGCAGTTCCCATCGACGTTGCGCGTCGATTGGATCCGCGTCTACCAAGACCCGTCCGAGCTCAACATCGGGTGCGACCCGCCCGACTTCCCAACCAAGTCGTACATCGACACGTGAGTGTTCCCTTTCCGCGGGACTGTGCGACATGATGGAGTGCTAATCGCGTCCTTCGCGCACAGGTACAGCGAGGCCTATACGAACCCGAACCTGACTACCTGGGTGGACGACTTCAAGCAGCCGATCCCGAAGAACAGGTTACTCGGCGAGTGTTGAGCTATGTTGTGTTGAGTTCTCGTAGATACCTAGTCTTCCACATCATACCATCTGACATTCGTGCGCTGAGCGCTGTACATTAGTTATAGTATATACCACACTATCGCTGGAGTCGCGTTTCATTGCAAGTCGGCCAGTTTGGTTCGACTTCAGGCTACTGCAACGCGAAGACATCTGGTGCGTCAATCGACGCTGCAGTTGCGGTCGGTGAATGATTCAGGTGTACATGCAAGTAAAACGACAGCATCTCGCCCACGCACTCACGCACATGCAGTGCACGGTCGGACGAGCTCTGCAAACCTAATGGGCAAGCAAATGGTGCAAAATAGGGTACGATTCGAAGTATTATAGAGCATTGTTCCATGCTATATGCTACATAGTCCACTAAAATCCAGAAGGTGGTGGCTGGGAGGCATTGAAGTCACCATTCATCTCGCGCATGTTGTTAAGGTACGGCCCCCAGTCGTCCATCCTGTGTGAACACATAACGGATCGTCAGCGACGAAAGGGTACGAATGAGGAGAAGCACTCACCCTAGTGACGTGGGCGCTGTCGACCACATCTCCATCATGTTGTCCGCGAACGCAAGGTTCTCCTCGGACATCGCCACGTCCATGTCGCGGTACGCGTAATTCCCATCCGGCCCCGTCGCGATCGGCACATTGTGCCTCTGCAGCTGCCGCGCATCCAGCGAGTGCGAGTGCGAGTGCGAGTGCGGGTCCAGGGCCGTGACGGGACTCGGAGTCGCCATCGAGAACGCGGACAGGAGCTCGCTGTAGCCCGCGAATATCGGGAACCCGGCGCTGTCGCCAGAGAACCCTTCCGCTGTCGTGTGCACGTTCAGCCCTTGTACACCTTGCGACATTGACGCGGAGAGGCCCTGGCCCTGCAGGCTAGCGAGGTATGCTTGGGTCTGTGCGTCTGCCTGCTGCTGCTGCGCGAAGGAGGGGTGGAAGCCGTAGTGGAATGGCAGCCGGCCCAGATCCTGGGTGTGCACAGGGAGCGTGAAGGACGGGTCCATGAACGCATCAGGAACATGCTCTTGTTGTGAAGGTAATGCCATGGGCAGCTGGCCCTCGTTCGGAGCGAAGAACGGGGCCTGTCCGAGCGCTTCTCCGTCGGTCGAGTCTCTGGGCTGAGCATGAGTATGCGCAAAGACGTCTTGCGCAGAGTATTGCGCGAGGGCATCCGATGGGGTGTAGGAGTCGACACCGTGCGAATCTTCGGGCATGGGCAATTCCCCTGCGGATATGAGCCCAGTGATAACCTCCCGAACCCTGCGCGCGGAGGATGTACTGCG
Organism: Daedaleopsis nitida; assembly: GCA_022606115.1. Classification (NCBI taxonomy): domain Eukaryota; kingdom Fungi; phylum Basidiomycota; class Agaricomycetes; order Polyporales; family Polyporaceae; genus Daedaleopsis; species Daedaleopsis nitida. The sequence goes on from JABYQM010000017.1 coordinate 167,231, forward strand.
AGTCCGCGCGGGGTACTAGTCAGCACTCGAGTTGAACGCGAATGCGCAGAGAAGGGCTCACTGGACCTCAAGCCGCTTGAGCATATACATGCACTTATGGACGTCGCTCATGGCAGATTCGTTGGTCAACCCGGACCGTTTCGCACACCACACGTTGAGCAGAAGCACGAGCGCAGCGGTGAACAGCGGCGTCTGGAAGAAAGGCTCAGTAGCGCTCAAGTGAGAAGGGGTAGACAGGCCATACGCGGTTGAGCAATAACGGTATACCAGTGCGCTGATACTGGCTATCGAGGACATGAATGCACGATCTCGCCGCGTTGGTGCAGATGGCGAGAGACGGAAAGGTGAACTCAGAGTTCTTGCGTGATTGGATAAAGGGGCGATGGACGCAAATCTGTAGGAAATAGTAGTTCGCGTAAAGCGTGGCGGATTGGTTCATGAAAATGCGGTTGCTGCGATTGGGATCCCAACGTACTGTTCGGGCATTCAGTGGCGCATTTCGAAATAGTGAATGTATGAGACGAACAGTGATCTGGGACAGTATCGACCCATCTATTCAGCGCAGAGTCGAGATCTGCTACGATCTTCTGCTCCCACTCGCGTCCGACATAGCCCAGACTGAGCTTCAACTTGTTCATGGAGTACTATTCTGAACGTGAGACATGGTGTGTGAGAACGGGAATGTGGCCCACTTACGATGGTCCGTGACGCAAACGCAAGGATCTTGAGCAGCTTGATGTAGCAGTTTCCGAATGCGACCCTAGACGGTACTCCCTCAGGTTGTTTGAACGCTAGTTCAGGATCAGTGTGGGCCCAGTACTCGTCATCGACCTCTGCAGGAAGGTCTAGATCGAAACTACCGGTTCGCAATGAGACTGATTCAGACACAGTTTGGGCAAATAGTGCTCACTCTTCATCATGGATAGCACATGGTCGCCCAAGCGCAAAGCTCACCATCCGGTCCAAGGACACCAATCCCCTTCACGCTGTATGAGGCAAGAGACGTTGGGAACGATCGATTCAAACGGACGCACCAGAAAGCTCGCTTCCACAACTCGCCTTCCACAGTCAGTTTGGAGCCGTACATCTTCTTGCGATGCACCCCGACGTCCTGAGCCAGACGAAGACCTAGGCCTATCATGCTCCAAGCACCTTGCGGGGTGTTCGTACCGCCCAGATAAGACGCCATTAGCTTTGCGATACAAAGTCGCGTTAGTGAGGCTCACTATTAGAGCTTTGGAAAAAGTAGTGGCGTACGAAGTATGTTTGAAGGTCTTCGATGCGTGGACGTTCCATCAGGGCCCATCTCGTGCGTCCAACCTGCTTGAACCATCGCCATCCCGGTAACTGCGCACTCTTCAGATCTACTGGAGGCTCGCCGACCCACCGGCTTCCGGCGGCGCACACAAGTAGAAGCACACCGCCAAAGCCCTGATCGCGCAGATGCAACCCGTCCTTAATACCCTGCTCGAGCGTCGGGCGGTGTAAGATCGGGATGTACGCGTCGTGGTGCACAAAGTATGCGTCAATGAGACGCTCCATGAGCTCCGCCGGTGGGAAATCCCGGTACGGGGGCTTGGGATCGCTAAGCGTTGTCCTGGTGTGACTAAACTCGGCGCTCCCCTCAGGGCTCAGCCGAGGAGCATCGCTCGCGCCTTCGTAATGGTGGGAGGATTCTCGGCGGTCTCCTATCGCAGGGTCCGCACTCCGTGAGCACTCGTTGCCCGTGTACTCCTGCTTGAGGTCGATTATGCTGTGGAGAAACATGAGGTGGCTGGATTTGCCATGGTAGCGCGCCGTGGCGAAGCTGGCTGGGGCCGTCAAGCGCGAGCTCAGATTGTCGAGGACGGTGAGCCGCGCTTCCCGCTCGTCGTCACTTGGGTCGAGGTCATCCGAATCTGCTGAAGGCGAGCCAGGCGGAAGAGGTGAGATGCCGCGCGGAGGTGAGCTCGATTGTGCAGAGATAGATGGTGGATTCTCTTGCGGCGGCTGGAAGTGGGTGGACTCGAGGACGCCGTTGAAGTCCTTCGGGAGATGGACGTTCGGATGGAGCTATCCAGATGACATCAGACGATTCCCATATTTCCAAAAGACATGTCGATGAACGCATCAACAGTAAGCAAATGAATTGAGTAGCGTTAATCTGTGATGCATACCCACGCCGGCCTATTATGGAGAGGCGGTTGTCAACCGCATCTCCTCTTGGCGCGACTAGATGGAGAACAACTCTAAGGTAATAAAGTGATAGGCTTCACGTACCTGAGAAAATAGCTTCTCCATGTTCTGCAGTCGGCTCTCCAGAACCTGCACGTAGCTAGTGGTTTTTGGCAATGCTCAGATCGGAGTGAATGCCCGCCAAAACGTGGCACAATACCTTCTACTAGGCGGGCGGGTCTATATCTTGGATCAGCACATCAGGACAACCGCAACTTAGCTATGAAACGCACATTGACGGGTTCATAGGTGCACGCAACCTCTTGAATGATGCATCTCGTACAGCGGTGGTCCGGCATCTCTGCACCATCACCTTCACCTCAAATGAACACCATGCGCACTGGGTACTACCGCAGTATGTGACTCACATCGGACTGGCGTCGGGGATCGGAGGTTGAACGTTGTATCGTGAGCACAGGACTACGTGGCACAGCGTTACAGACACACGTACTTTTCTTCCGTCTACAGTAATCGCAGGCTCTCGGTTTCTTCTTGGGCTTCGCCAGCATCAAAGGTATTGATCGAGACTCCTCTTCAGGTGACGACATCTGAGAATATGGATTATACTGTGAGGTTACAATATGCCTTGTTGCTTGCTTGTTCTTCAGGGCGAGCTTGTGTCAAGTGGCCAGAGTGTGATTGCCCTTGTACAGAAGTCGAAGGTGTAGGTTGTGATGGAGGTGGGATGTGGTGGAAGATAGGACGGTGACGGCCAACACTGTCCGACAGCATTCAGCATATATGTCTCTGCCAAGAGCAACACGGTCACCAGTGCACGGCATCCTCACCGTGGCAGTGTTCGTGAGTGTCGATCCGCGGGGCGGAGGGGCGGTGGAGAGCTTGGGGTGAGCGGCGAGCGCCGCAGTAATGCCGTCCTCGGTATCTTTTAGGCGTCGGCTATCAGTACCGGCGAATCGTACCCTTGCCTTGTGAATGGCCCTCGGCAATGACCACCACTGGGAATAATCACCGCTGAGATAAGCGTGCCCACTGTGCCAAAACCTGCCAAACGGTGGAGGCCAACTCGGACTTTCTGTCATTATCGACGTCCATAGTGCTGCACAGCTGGTCACGCCTGGGTCAGGTTGTGCATGTCAGACATCAAAGATATCTGGTAACGTAACACACACTCACTTCCAGACCGTCGCTCCAGACCGCTCCCCAACTCGAGCTCGTATGTGTCCATCGGAAGCCACTAACGGGACTGGAGACCAATTGACCGACTCGAATTACATTCGATGCGCGCTGCATCGCATGACTAGTATATGTAGACACAACGGTGATCCATCCGGTGTGTTGTGTGCATGGAATCCTGCTCCTCTTACTACTACTAGAACCCCGCAGAAGGCCTCCGCTGGTGCGAAAGTGCCGCGCCCGTGGTGCTCGTCATCATGTTGCTGAGGTACGGGCCCCAGTCGTCCGTCCTGCAAACGCAAACAAAGATAGAGCTCGGTCAGTGCACGCCAAGTAGTCGAAATCGATCGGGTTTATTCGGGGACGATAGCTGAGAGGAAAGCACGCACCCTAGCGACGCAGGCGCGGTCGACCACATCTCCATCATATTGTCCGCGAACGCGAGGTTCTCCACTGACAGATCCATCGCGACGTCCATGTTCACGTCGGAAAACATGAAGTTCCCATCCGGCCCTGGGCCCATCGCGACCGACGCGTGCCGAGCCTGCGCCTGGCCTCGAGCCTGAGCATGAGCTTGCACGTCCGAGTCAGGCTGAGATTGGCTTTGAGCGTCTGGCGAAAGCGAGTTAGGGTCCGAGACGGGGCTCGGGGTCGCCATAGCGAGTGCAGAGAGCAGCTCGCCGTAACTCGCGAACATCGGGAACCCGTCCGCCGACGCATTCATGTCCATACCCTGGATCATGGGCGGAACAGGGACATTCGCGCCGTGCTGCTGCTGCTGCTGCTGCTGCTGCTGCTGCTGCTGCTGGGAATCGAAGCCCGACGGTGCGTTAGCGAAGCCACCCAAGGTATGGAAGCCGTGGTGGAATGGCAGACGCCCGAGGTCCTGCGTATGCACGGGAAGCGTGAAGGACGGGTTCAAGTACACGTTGCCCGTCTGTTCGTGCGCGAGCATCGCCGCGTTCGGCAGGCGATCAGTCGACGTGTAGAGCGGGGACATCCCGAGCATTCCGCTCGCGCCTACATTCGACTGTGCCTGTGAGGGCGGCTTGGATTGGCTGTCGCCGCGCGAGCTTGACGACGCCTGCTGGGGTTGCTGGAGCGGGTGCGGGTGCGCGAATGCGGTCTCTGCGGCGTCTTTGACGAGCATGGAGGAGATGAGAGTGCCGAGATCCGGCCGTGCCGCGCTCGTGAACTGCGACTCTTCGGGCAGGGAGAACTCGCCTAGCGCCATGAGCCCGTTCAGAATCTCCAGGACCCTGCGCGCGGACGATGTGCTGTACGTCGGCGTGTGCGCGTCAGCATCTGCCAGGAGTCCACTGCATTGCGGCGAGAAGAACGCACTGAACCTGCAATCGCTTCAGCATGCTCACGCACTTCTGTACGTCATTCACCGCGGACTGGTTCGTGAGGCCCGACCGCTTTGCGCCCCATACATTGAGTAGGAGCACGAGCGCGGCGCTGAACAGCGGAGTCTAGACGGACGAACAGTTCGGTCGGTGAACAGCACTTTGCGACACGAGGAAGGCGGACTCACGCGATTGAGCAATAGCGGGATGCCAGTACGCTGGTATTGGATGTCGATGACATGTGTGCACGACCTTGCTGCGTTGGTGCATATGGCCAGAGATGGAAAGGGGAGCCGAGAGGCTTTGCGGGACGACGGGATGAATGGTCGGTGGATGCAGATCTGCAAAAAATAGTAATGTGCATAGAGTACGGCAGACTGGTTTAGAAACAGAGTGTCGGTGCGATGCGGGTCCCAGCGTACTGTATGCGGTCAGACTAGTCAGCAACGCTGATCAGAATAAGGGAACGTTCAGGGACGCACGATGCTCTGGGACAGTATCGACCCACTTATTCATCGCAGAGTCGAGCTCTGCCACGATCTTCTGCTCCCATTCTGGCCCGACATAGCCCATGCTGAGCTTCAGTTTGTTGATGGAATACTATTCGAAGATTAGAGCAGCACTTTAGATCCCTGGTCTCAACACTCACAATAGTACGTGATGCGAATGCGAGGATCTTGAGTAGCCTGATTGAGCAATTTGCGAAGGCTACTCTGGACGGCCGTCCTTCCGGTTGCTTAAACGCTAATTCTGGATCAGGATTTATCCAGTACTCGTCGTCGACCTCGGCAAGCAGCTCGGCGTCGATACTGAGGTTCCACATCAACGCTGCGGCAGATACAACTGGAACGATAACTCACTCTTCGTCGTGGACGGCACACGGTCGCCCGAGGCCGTAGCTAGCGATCCGGTCAATGCATACCAAAGCCCTTTTGTATCACAGTATGAGATTTCGTTTGATGCTCCAGGCACATCGGACGTACCAGAACGCTCGCTTCCATAGTTCGTCCTCCACAGTCGGCTTCCCGGCGTACATCTTCTTCCGATGCACCCCAACATCCTGGGCCATACGCAGGCCCAGACCAATCGTATTCCACGACCCTTGCGGCGTATTCGAACCACCCAGATAAAATGCCATAAGCTAGTCAACGCCGACATCAGCCGCATGTCTCCCGGTGGGAAAACTAACGTCAACGCACCGAGCAACTCTGCAGGTCTTCGATGCACGGCCGGTCCATCAGGCTCCATCGCGTGCTCTCGACCTGTTTGAACCAATACCAGCCCGGCAGCTTCGCACCCCCCGTCAAAGTTCGCGGGTCGTCGACCCACCGACTCCCGAGCGCACAGACGAGCAGGAGCACCCCGCCAAAGCCTTGCTCACGCAGATGTACGCCGTCCTTGATGGCTTGCACGAACGTCGGCCGGTGCAAGAGGGGTATGTATGTTTCGTGGTGAACGAAGTAGGCGTCGACAAGCTGTTCCATGAGGTCCGGCGGCGGGAAGTCGCGGTAGGGCGTTGTTGGCTTCCTCTGCGTCGTCCACGCCCATGAATTGGGCCCGGGCTCGTGGCGGCCATCGGGCTCGAGTGGCGCGCTGGAAGGGGCGTCCGCGAGGCCCTCGTAATGGATAGTGGAGTCTTGATACTCTTGCATGGATGACCCGGCGCTCCGTGGACGCTCGTTGCCGGAGTACTCCTGCTTTAGGTCTATGACGCTGTGGAGGAACATGAGGTGGCTAGACTTTCCGTGGTAGCGGACGGAGGAGGAGCCCCTTGGCACGGACAGTCGCTTGAGGCTGTCGAGGATGTTGTGCATCGCTTCTCGTTCGTCGTCGCTTGGGTCCAGCTCTTCCGAGATTGCGGGTGATTGTGGAGGAGGGGGCGAGACGCCAGGTGCAAGAGACGTAGATTGCGTTGAAGTCGATGGCTGATTGTCTTGGAAGTGGCCAGCCTCGAGAACGCCGTTGAAATTCTTGGGTATCTGAACGTTTGGATGGAGCTATTCCCAAGTTCCGATATGAGTGGCCACTCTTCAGACCGGAATCGATACTGGCGGCCACAAAACGGATGGAACTGGCGCATACATGAAGTCGCACTGAGTGGCTATGCATAAACGCACCGAGAGTCAAATGTCAACACAGAAATCTGCTATTCAGCTCGATGGGTCTGTGCGGGTATCAGGCCCATGTGCGAAGGAAACAGCGAGTGCAACCTGATACCCGCACAGACACGCCCGTCTGATGTACGGACTCGCAGCCAAGAACTCCGGGAGATGGAGTCTCGTTCCCAGGCAGTTCGCGCGCGTATCAAAAACGCAACGAAACGGAAGAACGAGACATAGACTAGACCTGCTCTCACCAGATCCTACCAACGCGTTAGCGCGTCCCCGCGCTGTGGTCGTTACCCGAGCCCACTTCAGTATCACTTGGTGGCAGCGGGACAAACGGGTGCTGTTCAACTATATGCGCGACCCCGTCCGTAGTCGATGTCTCGCGAGTCTAACTTTATGCGAGGGTCGTCGAGAGCTTTAATGAAACGACACAACGAGAGGAAATTGTGTTGCAAACAAGGAGCATACACGTACCTGACCGAACAGCTTCTCCATGCCCTGCAGTCGGTTCTCCAAGACTTGAACATAGCTGATGGGCTTCATGAATCCTCGCGTGAAGCGGATGCCTTGACATATGCTTCGTACCTTTTACTAGGGGGTCGAGTCTGCACTCATATGAATATCTCTACAAAACCAAGAAGGTACACAACTCACATTGACGGGTTCGTACGTGCACTCTATCTCCTGTGTGATGCACCTCGAACAACGGTGCTCGGGCATCTCCGCACCATCACCTTCATGGCGAAGAGGTTAACGAGGTCGAATTGGCGCGACAGAGGATCGACATGGCGGCAATCATGAACTCACATCGGACTTAGCGTCAAAAACCAGATATTGAGCCCGACCGCTACACCGGACATGACGAAGGGACGTACTTTTCTTTCTCCTGCAGTAGTCACAGGCTCGGGGTTTCTTCCTGGATTTCGCGAGCCCTACAATGACCGACTGAGGATCTGCCTCTGCTTCCGCCTCCGGTGACGATGACATTGTCGGAGAGCTGCGTATTCCGATGGCTGTTGAGTCTGGACTCTGTCGTTCCGGGCTGGGGTTTTTGGGTGCAAGTCGTCTTCAACGCAAGAATCCGCGCGGTATCGTCGGCAGGGCGGCAGAGGAGATTGCGAGGGTCCGATGAGGCTAGTACGTAGGATGGGGTGGTGGTGGTGGTGGTGGTAGAAGAGAGGAAAGAGCGTGAGCTGAAGACGGAGGCATAGTTGTTACAACGATAGTAATAGTTACTAAGTATGCGCAGGCGGCAGTGAATAGAAGGCGGCTAAGTGGTCCGGTTACAGTGAGATGAATAAGTATCGACCGGCACAGTGGAGCAGCGGTCTAATGCCGACTAGATCGGAGACTATCAAGAATTACTAAATAGTCGTTAGGCGATCCGGCCAAAGTTCAAACGTTACGCGTTCACCTCTGCTCTTGACCTCTATTCGCTTACACTCACAACGATGGGTCAAATTACACTCCCGACGATGGGTCAAATGATAATCAAAGAACAACTCCTGTAGTATGCGCATGCTCGTAGGCATCCACAAGCATAAAGTATGAGTACAAGGGCAGACATGCATGTGGCCGCTGGCGGCGAAGCTGAAACGCACCCCACGACTGAGGACTCGGACTCAGTAAGTACCCCACGTCTCAACATCCAATCAATCAACACTGCCCAAGGAGCTTGTTCTTCGGGATCGTCTGCCCATAATCGTCGACCCAGGTAGTCAAGTTCGCATTTGAATACGCCTCCTTGTATCTGCACGAGGACACGCAACATCAGCCACAGCCGAAGTACTCGAGCCGGCCCCCATGGCCCGCTGGATGATCGGCGTTGCACTCACGCCTCGATGTACGTCCTCGTCGGGAAGTCGGGAGGATCGCACCCAATGTTGGTCGCGTCGGGGTCCTGGTACACGCGTATCCAGTCCACGCGCATCGTCGACGGGAACTCGAGGTTGTCAGAGTCGACGCGCCCGAAGTTCTTCGACATGCCGAGGTTCATCAGGAGGTACTGTTTCGCCAGCCGTGCAGGTCAGTCCGTTGAGGTTTTCCTAGCGTTCTCCTGGAGTGAGTACCACTCACAACCGGCTCTTGGGGAACAGGTCTCCCGCTGATTTGCGAGACGGAGTCCGGCCTGGTTGATCGACCAAGAGATCTCGCCGTCGTTGATCCAGGTAATGTACTAGCGGCAGTCAAAGTCAGTTCTGTGTCGTATTGAGAGACAGTACAGTGAGCGTGGACAACGCACTGCGTCCCCGAAGCCAGGTTTCTACTGGAATCCGTACGTGGCGTACTGGAAGCCATTCAGTTCGTAGGCAGCGGGATCTGTATTCTCGAAGAGTGACGGTGCTCGAGTCCCAGTTCTTGCAACTACGCCACTCATACGCACTTGCTGCTGACACGACCGACGTCGCCTCCTGGTAGACACCGCCCATGTAGTTGTTGAACTTGCTGCGCGTAGGGTCCGCGATGGTGTACGTCTCCGAGTTGTTTATCCACACATACTGATAGTTGAACGGCTGCGATATTGACCATCAGCGCACAGAACAAAATGATGAGCGACGTCCATGAGTGCGTGTGTATGCTCAAGCGGCTTGAGGTCCAGTGAGCCCTTCTCTGCGCATTCGCGTTTAACTCGAGTGCTGATTAGTACCCCGCGCGAACTCGCAGTACTTCCTCCGCGCGCAGGGTTCGGGAGGTCATTACTGGGCTCATATCTGCAGGGGAGTTGTCCATGCCCGGGGACTCGCACGGTGCCGACTCCTACACCCCATCGGATGCCCTCGCGCAATACTCTGCGCAGGACGTCTTCCCGCATACTCTCATGCTCAGCCCAGAGACTCGACCGACGGAGAAGCGCTCGGACAGGCCCCGTTCTTCGCTCCGAACGAGGGCCAGCTGCCCATGGCATTACCTTCACAACAAGAGCATGTTCCTGATGCGTTCATGGACCCGTCCTTTACGCTCCCTGTGCACACCCAGGATCTGGGCCGGCTGCCATTCCACTACGGCTTCCACCCCTCCTTCGCGCAGCAGCAGCAGGCAGACGCACAGACCCAAGCATACCTCGCTAGCCTGCAGGGCCAGGGCCTCTCCGCGTCAATGTCGCAAGGTGTACAAGGGCTGAACGTGCACACGACAGCGGAAGGGTTCTCTGGCGACAGCGCCGGGTTCCCGATATTCGCGGGCTACAGCGAGCTCCTGTCCGCGTTCTCGATGGCGACTCCGAGTCCCGTCACGGCCCTGGACCCGCACTCGCACTCGCACTCGCACTCGCTGGATGCGCGGCAGCTGCAGAGGCACAATGTGCCGATCGCGACGGGGCCGGATGGGAATTACGCGTACCGCGACATGGACGTGGCGATGTCCGAGGAGAACCTTGCGTTCGCGGACAACATGATGGAGATGTGGTCGACAGCGCCCACGTCACTAGGGTGAGTGCTTCTCCTCATTCGTACCCTTTCGTCGCTGACGATCCGTTATGTGTTCACACAGGATGGACGACTGGGGGCCGTACCTTAACAACATGCGCGAGATGAATGGTGACTTCAATGCCTCCCAGCCACCACCTTCTGGATTTTAGTGGACTATGTAGCATATAGCATGGAACAATGCTCTATAATACTTCGAATCGTACCCTATTTTGCACCATTTGCTTGCCCATTAGGTTTGCAGAGCTCGTCCGACCGTGCACTGCATGTGCGTGAGTGCGTGGGCGAGATGCTGTCGTTTTACTTGCATGTACACCTGAATCATTCACCGACCGCAACTGCAGCGTCGATTGACGCACCAGATGTCTTCGCGTTGCAGTAGCCTGAAGTCGAACCAAACTGGCCGACTTGCAATGAAACGCGACTCCAGCGATAGTGTGGTATATACTATAACTAATGTACAGCGCTCAGCGCACGAATGTCAGATGGTATGATGTGGAAGACTAGGTATCTACGAGAACTCAACACAACATAGCTCAACACTCGCCGAGTAACCTGTTCTTCGGGATCGGCTGCTTGAAGTCGTCCACCCAGGTAGTCAGGTTCGGGTTCGTATAGGCCTCGCTGTACCTGTGCGCGAAGGACGCGATTAGCACTCCATCATGTCGCACAGTCCCGCGGAAAGGGAACACTCACGTGTCGATGTACGACTTGGTTGGGAAGTCGGGCGGGTCGCACCCGATGTTGAGCTCGGACGGGTCTTGGTAGACGCGGATCCAATCGACGCGCAACGTCGATGGGAACTGCAGGTGCTCTAAGTCGACAAAGCCGAAGTTCTGGGAGATGCCGAGGTTCATGATGAGATACTAAAAGTTTAGTAGGGCGTGCGAGAGTCAGCTCTGGTCCCTTTCGCGGTAGCGGGCACACCCACGAGAGGCTCTTGCGGAACTGGCCGGTCGCTGACTTCTGAGATGGAGTCGGGGCCCATTCCTGGCTGGTTGAGCGTCCAGGCGATCTTTCCGTCGTTGATCCAAGAGATGTACTGCAGTGGATGTGAGACGAGTATCCAGAGCAGAGCAGGAGATGTATCTCAGACTTACGGCATCACCGAACCCGGGTTTGTACTGAAATCCATATGTTGCGTATTGGAAACCGGTCAGCTCATAAGCTTCCTGATCTGCATTTACAAAGGAGACAGAGTCAGTGGGCGGAACAACACGGGAGTGATGAATGCTCGGTCGAAGGTGTGTACGTACTCGTCGCCGAGACGACTGACGTCGCCTGCTGATAGACACCACCCTTGTATGTGTTGAGTGTGCTGATAGTGGCATCCGGTATAATCATATTATCAGAGTTGTTGTTCCAGTTGTACTGGTAGTTAAACGGCTAGGAGACAAGGACGTCGTCGATGTTGGGCGAGAGATCCGAAGCGACACTGGGTGCTTACCGCCCACTGCCCGGACTGCGACACCGCACCGAAGTTCTCGCCCTTGGGGGTGCCGCCAATCTGGAGATAGCTCCTTAATAAGTGCCCGCATACAGGAGGAGAACGCTTCGCTCACCTGCGCCTCGAAGATGTCGATCTCAGGCGCCGACCGGCCGACATACTCTCCATTGGAATGGACCGGGCCAGGATGAGACTCGCCGGGACACGTACAGCGCGAGAGCCGCTGCCCGGGCTGGAACGAGAGTGCGCCGCCGTTCCCCTCATCGTTGTCCTGCGTCGCCGCGATCGGGAGCCCGTTGATGGTCTGGTTCGGAGCCGTCCCAACATCGCACGCATCGTACGTGTACGGCCACTGTCCGCTCGATGTCCGATCAGCCAGGTCTAGCGAGAACACAGGAAGGCGGACGACGCACCATGCCGTCGAGCGACGCGCCGTAGCCTGCGCGGCCGAGGTTGCCCATCGCCCAGATCGCGGGCCAGAGCCCGTGAATGTTGGTCGTGCCGGGGAGCATGACGGACGCCTCGACGAGCCCGCCCGTGAAGCAGAACTTGTTCCACGTGGACAACATCCCGCCCATGTAGTCCAGATCATGGTTAGGCTTCTTGAGCAGCTGAATCTCGAGCGAGCCGTTGCGCGTCGTGATCGTCGACGGGTCATACCACTCCAGGTTGTTCGTCGACCAATAGTGCAGGTCGGCGGCCTCCCAGTACGGGTCGTCGCCTGGGTAGAACGTCCGGCCCTCCTCGTTGAACTCGTCCGAGAAGATAAGCTGCCAGGACTTGCCGGTGAGGTAGTCAAGCTTCGTGCGCGCTTCCTCCGGGGTGTCTTTGTCGACGAGGCCCCAGTTTCCGGGGATGTCGGGGATCTGCCCGGTTCGGTTCGTGCCCCCGAGGTTGAAGCCGCCTTGATCTGAGAGTTTGAGTGTCGTGTAGTATGTGATGAGTGGGTAGGCGGCGCTGTCGTCGAATAGGAAGATTCAGTGCTTACACGCAGGAGCGAGATGGATACGACGGACAAGAGAGCCAGTATGCCGCCCAAGAGGAGGATGATCGCTCCTAGGTTCATGAGCCCGCGACTGGTCAGCCAGCTGCCACCATGGTCGCCCTTCCTGTCTCTGACTGGGTCGGGATTATGCAGGTGATCGTCGTCCTCTGGTCCGTCGAAATGTACCGGATATAGAGGAAGAATGTACTAGAGAAGGGCCGATGAATGGAGCATCTTAGTGAGAAGGATGTGCGGTACCTTTTCTGCGATAGAAGGATGCATCGAGTCATTTCCTCTGGATGTAGGCACGGTCTGAGTGGGGCTGTCAGAAACCTGAAGGCTCGAAGTTAACGGACAAACTCGAGATGAACCCACAGAGGAAGTGTTTGCCACTACTTACTCTGATTCTGGCAGCACGTCTTTTGACTTCTTGAGGAGGGCCATGTCGACGACTGTCGACCAGGGGGAGGTTTGTCTGCAAAGGATTCATATAGAGACTGCTTGTGAACGAGCAGCGATGTCGCCCTATGGTGAAATGAACGCTTAGAAGAACGGGTGAAGTAGAGACAGTAGGAAGAGAGAAAAGGAGCTAAAGGGAACCGTCCATCCCCTGGCTCCAAAGCCAGAGAGGATGTTTTGCCTCCGGATGATGGCTTGCGTGGGGCTGCGTGGGGGCGATTGGACGAGAACAACGCTGAGGGCCAGTGGACTTTGATCTGAAGGTAAGACTAGGTAGTAAGACCGTGACACGGGATCAGCACCTACTTATCAGCACGCGTTGTATCAGGTTGTATCAGCCACTCACGCCCGCACTACTTAGTGAGACCTACTGAGACGGATCCCGCACTCGCTCCAGGTCAATCCATGGCGGGGGTTAGGTAGCCGGAACTAAGAGATCTTATCTACCGGACTTGTACCATGATGGGCGTTTGCGATTTAAAACACCGAATGGCGTCATAGAATATCGTCGTCCGTGACATACATTGCCGACGACATTGATTCATTTACATAAACAAGATCGCGTGCGTTCGTTCGAGTCTCTCTCCGCGCAGCTCAAATGTCCCTGACGACAAAATCGGTCCCATCCCAGCTGAACGCTTTGCGCAACGCCTTCCTCAAGCTGAAAGCCAAATTTAAAGGCTATCAGGTCAAGTAAGTCGCAGACAACGACCACTATGTAGTAGTGGAGAGGCCGTGTTCGTATCCGTTCATCTCGCCAAAATTGACGAACGACAATAGCGGAGTCGGGGAGTGCGGGGGTTAGCGACCGCGGATGTCCTCGCACTGCCGCGTTCTTGTAGAAAAGACCCGTCGAACCGATGAATTGACCATTATACTTGTAGGTCCATCTTGGTCCGTCATATCGCGGCGTGAGGGCTAGTCGGTTCTGACGCAGCTCTCTTTCCCTGCCAACGAGTGTACCGGTCAGTACATGTAGCGGGCCATCTCTGAGTCAGGATCAATTGCTCACCTGCAACGCCCGCGACATCTCCAGAGTCCAGGGTATGCAGCATCTGTCCTTGTAGCGCTTCAGAACGGCCCGGGGGCGGGGCAACGGGGTGAAGGAGAGCCAAGAGGGCTGGAGTAGAGCTAACAGTGCGGGTGGACGTCGCGCGCGAAAGAGTGTGAGGGGATATCCAGGAGGAGTGTACGGGGAAATCCGGAAGGAGATGCGGGGGATATCCAGAAGGGAGTGAGGGGATATCCAGAAGGGAGGGTGAGGGGATATCCAGAAGGGCGACGGACATGGCAGCATGCGGCATCGTCAACGTCCAGTGGTGGTTAGCCCAGTGTCTCATTAGGAAGGCTGTGAGGGGATATCCAGAAGGGCGATGGCTCTTGCGACGAATCGACCTGGAGGCTCACTGGATGGGACCGGGCCAGGAACGATAGAAACTCGACTATTCCATCCCCTCATGCGCGAGCACCTCGGGGCGCGCAGCGGCGTGACGTCTTCCAGATCCTGTTCCTTCGTCGCGCAACTCTTGAAGAGCGAGGAGACGCTGTACGTCGAGAAGGTGGAGCGGGATGTAACCTGGTCGATGTGCGCTGCGACAACGCCGGCTCTGACAGAGAGGCTTATGAATGCCCACATGATAGGCGGAGGAGCCCGGCCACATGCGGCCTGTATAGCGGTACAAGTCCAGTGAGCATTATATATGTACCCGCTGCTACGGCTTGGTCTGGTCAAACTAGCTATGAGCAAGAGAACGGTTATAAAAACACAGCCCTACTTACTACCCACAGTCAATACAAGAGCACAGTCGAGAAGGGGTTCCTCTTCGTCGTTCAGGGTTGTCGCATGGTTTGAGCAGCTTGTTTTGGTCCCGTGCATGCCTCCTCCCCGGGCCGTAGTCGTATATTTCGCCTCGTAGTTCCCTGCCGACGCAACCGGTGTCAGTCTCAAGAAGTGGACATACGGCTAGAGAGACGACCACTCACCACGACCTCATCCGTGTCCTTCAAGGACAAGATCATCGAACAGCCCGGTCATTGGCATCGCGCGTTTGACACAGGTCGTCGAGCTGTTCAGCCTAAACCCAACGGTTCGAAGAGACTGACGGTCGCCGGGGTTTCCCACTGAGTGGGATCCGTCGCTGTGTCGTGCGTCTGCCTCCGTGGGTTGTCTGAGTGGGTCGCTACCGGACGGCTGGAGTCAGCGATCGATGCAGAGCGCAGCCAAGTATGAGGTATGGACGCGAGTTAGAACACTACTCACCGCGTGTAGAGGTACTGCTGAGAAGTTTGTCTGTGAGAAGAGATGCATATATAAGATAGCGTCGACCCTGGGTAGCGGAGGGTCCGGTCCCATGTCCCGAGTCTGATTCGGGATGGGAGTGGCGAAGGGGAGGTGTGCGATGTTGTTCAGGACCGAGAGGACGAGGGACTTTATATACCCCTCCTGCGAGGGAGAGAGGCGGATGGGCTGCGCTGCCCGCACTCCTAGGTCCGTGACTTCGATCTCTGCCGTCTTTGGTCCCTTGCAGTGGCGGTGGCCGTCAAACGAAGGAAAGATCATTGAAGTGAAGTGGTCCCTTATTCACAGAGCCCACTACATGAATCAGACCTTATCTGCGTAAGTAGTCTGCAAACAAAGGGACAAAGACAGAGCACCTATATCGCACACGGCTTCCTGATTCCAAGCCCTTTATGTCGGTTCTCGACGCCGCTGCTGAAGTTGCTGCTGACTGAACGGTGGACCGGTGCAAGGGACCTACGCTGCACCCAATTGCTAAACTGGCACGTTCGATGTCCTGCGCATCAGCATCCTCGTAAAAGAGTCGATCTACGAGTCAACATTTTACAATACTGTTATCAAATTCTTAGCTCATGTCGTATGTCCGCCCTGGGGCGACTCGGATTAATGCTACAAAGGAGTCAGCACAATGGACATACAAGTGGAAAGGCATATATCACACCTGATGGGACCCTTCATCGCTCACGCAGGTGCAACGTCCTTCACAATAGTCTGGGGAATCACGTCAATCGCGAAAGGAAAAGGACCTTTTGGCTGAGTCAGAACACGCGTTACCACTGTCGATCGAGCCACACACGCCGAGTGTTATGGTCGCCCGACACGAGAGCTCCAAGAACAGAGAGCGAGCGATACACGTAGTAAACGTTCGGCGTTATAAGCGTCGGACTCCATCTACGCTGATGGTCGTTGTTGAGATCATTGTCACAGCAGCGAGCGTAGCTGCAGACCGCCAGCCAAACTGCTGATGCCAGGTGGTTGACGTTGATGGTCCGCGAGAGGTCAGAGGCCTCCACGGTCGTTTGACGCATGCATACAGGTCGACGAGATATGAATTGACGAAAGCGTCAGGTGGCGCGATTGACGATGGCTGAACGTGGATGTTTGACAGATAGCTGAACGCACACTATACTCACCTACAATGACCGAACTCAACACCTTCCCTCACTGCTGTCGACCGCGCCGCGTCCGCCCCACAGTCAAGTGAAGAACGCGGGGAAAAATGATAGACTTCTGAGCGAGAGCTGTGTTATACTATGGTGGAGGTTGTGACGACGACAGAGGATATAGAGTAAATATAAGATAGATTGGATGCAATCACAAGTGAGTCGCTAGTCATGGTTCACTGGAGCGGGTTCGGAGGAACTTTGATTTTGAGAGTCAATGATACCAACGGCAATGTTATAGCCGTGTATGTACTACTGAGAGATGGGGAGCACGTCGGCGAGGGTGGTAAGTTCGGACGTCATATGAGGCTGGAGCCGGTCGGAGAACCTTCAGCATGCTCACTATCACCGGAGCATACGTGGACGGACTACAGGGTGTAGTCGTTGTCAGACTCCGCTTCTGCAAGGACGGTTAGCGGATTCAGTGATGTGGATGGAACATGAGTACTCACTGAACCCACTGGCAGCCTCCATCACTGGCTGAAGGCAAGTGTTGGATGAGGCGAGCACAGCTCTTGGAATGCCGACGAGGCAGCAGTGCTGGGTCGATGATGACCGGTCACGACGGAAGGACAGAGGCTGGTCGGGGTACTATCCTCCCTTCGCCCGTGGGGTCTTCGGAGTAGCTTATCGGCCTCGGGCGGTGAGACAAGTCCACCTCTTCGTCTGGGGGTGCGCTCGGAGCGTACGTGGTTAGCTGTGAAGCCTTAAGACGGGATGAGGTCGGGGTCTTGCGACACTGCGCAGGTTGGCTAGCGTCCTGCTCCCCAAGTGGTTAGCTATGACCTTGACAGACACGATGCCGGTGAGAAAGTGGCACGACGTACCGGTAGCGGTCGATAGATGGAGGATTCGCGGCGTGGGCTGAGCATCTGGTAACGGATCGGGCCACGACCACCCCCAGTTTGCATTGAGGTTGGCCGAGGTTACCTGTCGAGTCGTCGTTGTTGGTCTGTTAGCGACAACAGAGACGGAGATCGCGCAGTCTGAAATACTCACCAGCATGTCTGGGCGGTGGCCCCGGTCATAACCAGTGTGGTGCGAGCTGAGGCCCGGAGGATGAAGCCCGTTGCCACATGCGAGGGTAGAGTTGAGAAGTTTGTCTGTGAGGCGTGAGGGAGGTGGGTTGAGCGGTGGCGGATGATGAGTCGACATGGTGGTCACCGAAGAAGTTGTGGTGAGGGAACTGAGGCACATGGTAACATGATTTTGTACTTAACTTACTTACCACCCGACGACGATTAAACGCTTTCGCTGCACTGTAGCCGGCCCCAACCGGTGGCCATGTTTGACCGACCACCCACACCGGCCGGCTCAAAAGCAAAGATAGCCCTGTGGAAGCTTCGGCACACCTGCTGCGTGCCGAGTGTGAGCAAAACTGTGGACCGTGCCCCTGTCTGACTTCGTCGTGAAGCTCGGAGGACTGTAGGTATATCGGCGGCAGCCTTCATGAAATACAGTCACCGGCCGAGCTACACTCTGCGGCACAACCATGCCCGAGCTCATCGATCGGCCCATGCGCTCAGTGAGCGTATATTATATCACCATCTGTAGGGAATATGATTATGATCAGCGTCGGAACAACCACAGGTCGGCCGGACAATGATGTCTGCAGTGAGTATGGTCGGCCGGACTACAACATCTGTACATTGGGTCGCCTCAGCCGTTCAACGAAGCACTACAACATCTAGTCGGCCGAGTGTGTATAGTCGACCCTACACCTACGGCGGCTTTTGACGTCAGTAGCCCCTTCTATCGTCTGCTCATCGACAACTCAGCAGAGGGTAAAGCTAGAGTCAGTAACACTTGTCGGCCGGACAGGTACCTGTGCGGATGAGGCTTGACGGCCGTAGAGGGATATTACGCATTCACCTATGGGCCGGGCAAGAGCATAGTGCAGTATCTATCCGGCCGAAAGTGCGGTTACTACATACTCCATTGTACCTCCATTGTACTACATAATGGATTCAAGCCAGCACCTACCTCACCGCGCAAGATTTTGGTCCCGGCCGGGGAAGCAAACTTACAGCATCGCGAATTCTCCGACCGGAAGGGAATCTCATATACATAGAGTACGGTCGGCCGAGCAACAAGGCAGTGATTACATGTCTGTTGTATATCTTCCGATCACGGTGTGGCAAACCCGCACAATAAACTCGGGAATGGGGAGTGCGGGGGAGTGGCAAAGCCGACTAGCAAGGGTGGCGGGGAGTGCGAGGGAGTGGCAAAGCCGACTAGCAAGGGCGGCGGGGAGGAGGCTTGGGGAGGGGGCAGCGTGATTAAGTTGGGAAGGGGAGACAGTGGCGACACAGCGGCAAAGCCAAGGAGGAGAGGCGGCGGGGACGCGGAGGACGTGGTTTCGGAGTGGAACGGTGGCGGTGTGGTGGGCCCCGGCAGCATGGACAGAGGATCAGATGCTCTGCGAGAAGAGGGGGTGTCGAATCCGGTGAGGTGCGGCGGCGGCGCGGCTGGGGCATACGGAGGGGACGGGCTAGCAAATCCCGAGAGGAGTGGCGGCAGGGGGGCAGGTTCTTGTCGAGAAGCTAGGGTACTGGATGGGGGAGGAATCCCACGTCGAGGAGGTGGCTTATCGACGCCCGAAAGGATCGGCAGTGGGGAATCTACCACCCGGTGAGTAGGCGAGCTGGCGAATCCGTCGAGAAACGGCGGTGGGGAGACGAATACTGGGCAAGGATGAAGGGGAGGCGGCGAGCGGGGGCCCGAGAGAATCGGGGGCGGCGAAGTGAATGCTCGGTGAGGAGATGGGCTGGAGATATCCAGAGAACGACCACATCCTTGGCGAGAGTGTGGAGTGTCGAATCCGCACAGAATGGGGGGCGGGGTGGCGAATCCGTGACGGGGAGGAGGAGAGAGGATCGGTGATGGCGAAGAGCTCGCTCGGCGAGCGGATGGGCTGGTGAATCCATGGAGGAGCGGCGGCGGAGAAACCGCCCTTCGGCGAACATGGTCTCCTCCGAGCCCGGGCATGGTGGAGCTCGGCGAGAATGAATTTCGGCCAGACCAAGGTGCCGAAAGGATCGCCGCCGGCGAAGGGCTCGTTCGGCGAGCGCATGGGCTGGCGCACTCGTCGAGATGTGATGGCGGCGAAGCGTCTCTTCGGCGAGGAGACACGCCGCCCTGGTTCATGATGGGAGCGCCCGGCGAGAACGGTATTCGGCGAGCTTGGACGGTGCCGAAGACAAACAGCGCTGGTAGTGGCGAAACTGCTCTTCGGCGATGGGTCGGCGGTGACACGGCGAGTCCCATCTCACGGTTGGGCATCGGTGAATGCGAGGCTCGGCGAGGAGATTCCGAGACGGATTCCGACAGTGGCGTTATCGGCGAAAGGCACTCCATGGCGAGTGGGGACGCAGGGGTTCGGGGAAGGAACACCGTGTCTGGCGGGAGTGAGATCGGGGTGTCGCTCGCCACAGTCAGGCACTCGCCGACTGCATCCTGCCGCTGCGTTCCCGGGCGGTGTCCCGCCAGGCGTGCGGATCTTCTGGTAGAGTTTTTGTCCGTCCTCCGGCCGGAACGACATCGCGAATGGCGTTTTTCAACGAGCGAGCCGGTGGAAGTTATTGTTGATAACGACGTGTCGGCCACGGTATGGGACGATCGTTGACCGTGGCGCAGAGACAAGAGGGTCGGCAGAGGGGCTGCAGTAGGGACCAACTGTGAATCATACTGCAAGGACAAGTGAGGTGGCAGAGAGGAGGTTGGGGTTCCAACATCACTTTGAGTAGACGCAGAGACACGTAGGCACCCAATTCGATGACTGGATGCGATGTCGTACACGGCACTCCCATTCAGCTCTAGTCGGTCTTCGTGTGAAACATGTTGTGATCCACGAGGTATCTTAGCTAGCGGTAGAGATTGATAGTCAGCACTGTAAGTCGAGATGTCAAGAGTACTAACCATAAGCCATTGTGCCAGTCTGTGGGTGTTTCTGCTGGCGAGTTCGTCAAGTCCGTCTAGAGGCCTGGCTAACGGTCCCAATGAGGTAGAGAACGAGCAACAGTACGACGTTGCGGCGCTTGGCATAGGAACTTCTCGGGCGCCTGCATTTGTACGACATCGCCACATCGCTGGCACACTGCTATCCCCTCTGACCGCTCACTTTCCCAAAGATGAGTGCAGACCGCCCTCTGCCCCCGGCCCCTACTCCTGACGACATCATCCGGCTGCGCAAGATCTGCAGTGAACTACACTATGGCTACTATGCCAGGCCCCCCATCGGCTCAGAAGACCGCGTCAAATGGGATGTCCGCTACTCGGACAAGGCCATTGAGCTCAGCAAAAACCTCGCCCCGCTCTATGTCAAGGAACTTCCTGCTATCGCGCTTGCCTGTGCCTATGAGACGAACCGCTTGTCCAAAGCGATGCGTGCTGGCATCTCGTATACGGCTAATTTCGAGTCCCTCCACCCTCCTTCCGCACCGGGTCCCATAACCGAGCCCGCTTCAGGTCAGAACAAGCTTAAGTTTCGCATCAACGACCACGGCGCTATTGGACTGTACCCGAAGGAGGAACAATACTGTAACTGGTGGAAAACTGGAGGTGCGTGCACATATAATGCTGACCGTGCTCTGCTCACCTCCTCATATAGGACCTATCAAGGTCTCGAACTCCAACAAGAACGCAAATCTGAGCAGTGAATCGAAGACACTGGGTAGAAAGGGTGGCCCACAGGCAGGGGGGAATGGCACGGGCGGTAGCAAACGTAAGCATGCCGGAGAGGGCGAAGAGGACGCCGACCCTCCAGACGGGAAGAAAAGCCGGACGGGCGGCCCTCCGGAAGATGGCTTCCCTCCTGAGGAGATACAGTTCGCTTGGATTAAGCGGGTAAGTCATACCAGTTCCTGCTTCTCTATGAATCTGAACAGCGTGCAGGCCACTAGATGCCAGGGATGCATCAGTAGAGAGGAGACCTGCTACTTCTATCCCTTCAATGGCGCAGTCTGCATGTCGTGTGGCCTGAAGAGGGTCGGCTGCTCGCTCTCGATGACTACGAAGTTAACCGGTACAAAGAAGACCCCGAAGATGGTCAGTGGCTACCTTGCTTGGCGCCACAACAAACAGTGCATCAACCCCGGCCAGTTTGGCAACCCCGTCCTGATCCCCCCAGCTGGGAGAAACTCAAGGGCACCGTGCCGCAGTGGTTTCTGGACTGCGCGGCAAGAATAGCTGAAAAGCACAAGAAGAACCTTCCACGACAGCCTGACAATGAAGACATGCAAATTGATGCCGTCCTGCTAGCTGCGCCCATCGTTGAGACACCTCAGGTTGTCTCCGACTCTTCGTCTGCCGAGCCTCCTCCCCCGGCTAGCTCGTCCGCGCTTCCCAAGCCCGCTTTCCCCATTGCCTCAATGTCAGCGCCGACCGCCTCAATGTCAGCGCCGCCTACCATGTCGCCTGACCCGAGTGCTCTACCCACAACCGATGCCGCTCCCCAGCCCTCCGACTTTTCCGATTACGACGCTCCGGGCGCCTACGTCGAGCTAACAGAAATGCTGCCCCCCGAGACTGCCGCGATCACCACGGTTCAACACGCTGCAATGAACGACAAGAATGTCACTGAGAATACTACAGCTCCGGTTTCTAGCCCTGACGGAATCCCTCAAGACGCCATCCATCGGCTGTCCAATGCTCTCGATAGGCTGGACGAGACTGCGCGGCCACCGAGGACGCGTGAACAATTGCTGATGACACCACCAGTTAGAGGTATGTACATTTTGGTCTGGACTAGTTGGGCACGTCGTTGACCTGATCTGTTTCTAGGGTCGTGGCGCTTGATTCAACCTCTGCAGCGACCCCCAGCCCAGACCTCGGAAGAGAAGTGCTTGGCCCTTACGCCGTGGTTCCCTGGACAACTGGCTGGGCTGTTCGGCTTTGACGCATCCATCCCAGAATCCAATACTAGCTCCGCCGTACACAGCACCAGGCCTGCACACCATACCTCCATAGCGCTCGACCCTAGCCTTTTTAGATGGTCCGCGCCAACGCTCGGATTTTTGGAGTCCGTCACGCAGAGGACTTGGCGGCGCGAGTTGATCAAAGTTCAGCTAGAGCAGGTCATTACGCACACTCGCGAGCTCGAATTCCGCATCTCCCAGCGCCGGTCTGCCCTCACTAGAATCACGGAGCCGCTAGCGACATCTGTGGCAGCTCTGGACCTCACATCGCTCGCTAGCACCATCATCGATGATACCGGCTGCTGCGCTGCAATCTTGACTGCGGTCGCCGAGATATCCTCCCAAGTCGTCGCTGCCCTCGACGCTGCAGTTCCCACCGGGTCACTCTTGGCCGGTCTGAGTGATATGATCGAAGTCCTTGTCCGACTTCGTCAGATCTACAGCGACACATGGGACAAGATGGTCGATATACAGGAGACTCACGACACGCTTGACGCCGAGGTCCAGCGCATTGGCAAGGTCGTCAATGCGGTCCGCGAACAATGCCAGAGTGTCCCGGACGCCTGCAGCAGTGCAGTGGAGCCAATGCTCCTTGCTTTGCACGAGCGTGTCGAGTCTGAGCTCAGCGTGCTACGCTCTCGAGTCACGGACCCATTCCACCTCGCGCTCGGAGTTGTGCGCGGTGTCACAAGCATGACTGACGACCAACGCAACACTCTCAAGGCCGCTATATTTCAAGATCCTGTAGGAGATGGCACCACCGCTGAGCTCCCGGACGTCCCGGCAAAGTCCTTCCCCCAGCTAGAGAGCCGGCTGCTCGCGCTCGAAACACGTGCTCGAAACTGCGCGCAAGGCACCTCCCAGATGTCCGCTCACCAACTCGCCGACATTCCGCGTCGGCTTTTGGACTTGGAGGCCATGCTCGCCACTTCAAACGTGCCCTCCCAACTGCTTGCCATCCAGGAGCGGATGTCTCAGCTCGAGAATGTGGGGACAGGTCGCCGTGCAGAAAATGGTGGGTCGCCTACCATGTCTGTGGAAGTCATGTCTGACATGAGGACAGTCGTCGCAGCGGCAGCCGACACAGCTGATTCGGTTACTGCACTCGAACGACGTGTCCTCAAGGTCGAGGACTCTGCTGCTGCTCTGGCGCAGGGTATCTGGCTCGCTCCTATCTACGCTCGTATCTCCGCACTTGAGAACCCTCCCGTCGAGAAGCGGCTGGCGACGTTGCGCGAGGTTGCAGAGTTGACGCGCTACGTCGGCACAATAGAGGAGGCGCTCGCCGAGAGCGATCTCGCCGAAGAGGTCGCGGGCCTCCGGCAGCGCCTCGATCGACTCGGAGCCCCCTCACCCGACGAGCAACTCGCCGAGATTCGGCGCTATATCGGTACCATCGAAGAGGCAATCTCGGACTCCCCCATCCTCGAGGACATATCCGCCATCCAGCACCGCCTTGTCTCACTAGAGAGCCCGTCGCCTGAGCGGCGGCCCATCACCACAGCTGAACTCGCTGGGCTTGAACTCCGCGTCGGGGAGCTCAGCGACACGGTCTCTGAAGCACGCATCGGGGAGCAGCTCGCGGACGTGCTCAGCCGCCTTGCTGCACTCGAGGACCCCGCTCCCGAACGTCGGGCTGCCACGCAAGGCGAGCTAGCCGAGTTCAGGCGTTATGTTGGCATCGTCGAGGAAGCACTTTCCATGTCCCCAGTCCTGGGGCAGATCGCCTCTATACACGCCCGTCTCGTACACGTTGAGAAGCAGCTCGCTGAAGGGAGGATTGCCTTCGACGTCCAGACCACCAGGTTAGTCGGCGAGGTCCGTGAACTGCGTGAAGCGACCCCTCGCCACGCTGATATCGCGGCGATGTTTGCCTCTCTAACGGAGCGAGTTGCGGTGCTCGAGCAGCATCCGGCCCACATCCCCGATGCCGTCCCAAGACCACAAGGCCCGGATACCGCCTGGCTTCTGCATCAGGTCAGCGAGACCTCGGCGCGCGTCCTTCGCCTCGAATCCGTCGCAAATGAGGCTGGAACCGCGCTCTCTGTACCGGCTGGCGTTGCAGTGAGCGTCTCAGGGGTTTCAGAAGGGCTTGGGAAGCGCATTGCGGGTCCCTCGGCAAACGATCCGGCGCAGGAGGCAGTCGCCGCATGTCTTCAGCAGTACGGATTGACTCCGTGTCTTTTGAAACGGCTAGCACTTAGCGTGGACGACGATGAGGACAGTGACATCCCTTTTCTTGGTGACGATGATGAGGACGATTACGGGGACAATGGACATCACGAATACATTCACAGCGTAGCTTAGTTGTTTGCTGCCTGTCAGAGCTTTGTGCGACAAGATCTCAAGTAATGCATATCTTCTTGGAATGTTCAAACGTACATCGTTACCATTCAACAAAATGCAGCGCGGTACCGTCCGTATTCCCTGTGCCGTTCAGTACTATCGGCGAACCTTGCCACCAGCTCTTTTACGGCCCCGGCCCCGGCCCCTGGCCTGCTGATTCTCCGAGCCCGCCCCCATCTGAGTCTTCGACCGCGTGATCCTCTGTGAGGAGAGCTCCTCCTCACGCGCTGCTTGTCCTCGGGTGCGCGGCGCCGTTGCACCGGACTGTGCGGAGATACTGGACGTCGGCTGATATTGACCGGCGGATGCCTGGGCAAACGCCTGTGCGGAGATACTGGCGGCGCTTGCAGTGTGGGGCGGAGGAAACAAATCGTCGATGGTGTGGGCGTCGGATGGAGCTAACTTTACGACAGAGCTCGGCGTGCTGAGCGCAGCCGACACATTCATCGACTGGCTGTGTGCGGAGGGATTCTGCAGCGCCTGCTCGATTATATCAGCATCAGCAGCGTCGTCGTCATCCTCTGAGGAAGTCAGCTGGGACAGAGAAGTGTAAGAGTCGCTCCTGCGTGCGTCGACAGTGGGTCCTGCAGTGTGAAAGGCGGCTGGCGAGGATGGGGGCGAAGGAGAATAATTCCCAACAGTAGGGACGTCAGAGTATATGGGATTTCCGAACAATCCCCCCTCCTCGTCAGAGTCGCTGTCATCCGTGTGGTCGACAGCATCGCTTGGAACGTGGCCCAACGTTGAGAGAGTCATGCTACCCTCGGCAGAGCTGGCATGAACAGTTTCTGAGCGGGATGAAGTCGATGCTTGGGCGAGATGTGTAACGGGGCGAGGGCGAGGCGGAGAAAAGGTAGTATCACAGAGGTCGAGCAGGAGATCTGTCATGTCGATGCTGAGGATGCTAGAGCCTAAGTATCTTGGGAAACCCACTGGCACGAAATCATCCTTTGCAATGGTGTCCACGACCTGGATTTCCCGAAGAAGAAGGCCGGCTGCAAGACAGAATCGCTGTACATTCCCTTCCGAGTCGGAGAACTCGATCCCCTGGAGCAGCCATTCAAGTGCAGCGTCCACCAGAGTCGGAGTCTCATGAAACTGCTTCGGGAGGTACGCCGCATCGCTGGTCCAAACCGCCCACGGCACGCATGGGTGGGCGTCAACAGCTGGCGTGCGGTACAGCTGATCTGGCATGAGAAAATGGTAGGACAAATACACAGTGATGGTACTCGCCTTTTGATACACTCGATTTATCATAGACCGATACTGCGGCTTCAGACTGAGGTTGCAGTAGAAGGTCCAACGCTCCTTTGGAGTCTCGGCACAGGAGCGGGGCGAAGTGCAAATCATCGGGAGCACCCACTGCCTCGGTGGCAGGGGAACGGCACGGCCCTTTCCCTTCGGTTTGGCGGAGTGTGATGAGGGTCCCGCCGCCGGCACAGCGGTCGCCGACGCGACAGTCGCCGTCGTCCGAGTCGCCGGCGCAGCGCGGAGTACAGCGCCACGCGGTGACGGTGCGCTCGCCGAACCCGTCATCAGAGTCAGAGACAGGCTCGCCGGCGAGGTAGCAGGTGTGGGGGAGACGGTGCTCGCTGACGCGAGCGGATTGCCACAGGAGTTACTCGACGTGGACGAGATAGGATTGATCTTCCACTCTGTCTCCTCGAGATAGTGCGCCGTGTATGACTCGTCGTCTTCTTCGTCGCCCTCGCTCCACGGATCCTCACCATCGCCCGACTCCTCATAGCTGTCGTCATCGCGCCGCTGCTTTTTCTTCTTCTGTGCCTTCTTTGCCTTTTTTTCTGCCTTCGACTTTGGAGCCTTCTTAGCGTTCTCCGTCTCGCGTTTGGCAGCCGCTTTCATAGCGCGCTTGCGAAGCTCGTCGTCCTTCCTGGTAGCCTGCTCTGCGCTCTTCGCCATGTAGGCGGACACGCGATCAGCTTTGGTTCCGATGGCAGCGGGTGGAGGAGTGTTCTTCACGCTTTGCGAGGACGAGGTGGGGCTGCCAACACGAGGGACCGCATCAGGATGGGGGACAACGAACGGAGCCTTCTGACGAGGTGCAGCAGGGGGGCCGGACGGCGACCGTCGTACACGGCGGTAATGTACCGCTCATTTGGGACTTTGCCGACGACATAATGCGAAAAGCGGAAAGCGCTGTGCCGTTCGCCATCGGGACCCGTCTCCATGTCGAAGATGTGCTTGAAGAGGACGAGCATCTGACTTTCGAGTAGCTTGCTCGGCTCCTGGATAGGAAAGTCGTCGGGCAGCATACCCGAGTCGAAGAATTCGTGGGGCTTCGAATGAAGCAGTCCCCAAGGCACAGATCGCGTTGCGACTCCTCTGGCGCAACCTGAAAGTCGTGACTGAGTTTAGCATATCATGGGATGCATAGTAGACCTACTGTAATGCAATCGAAGGTATTGACGCAGGACATCGATGCGCCGGAGGTACTTGAGTGCTTCGTCATCCTCTGTGTCGACAAGAATTGGGGTTCCGTCATCGTAGAACTCAAACTCGAAAGTGCTCCGAACATGTCGTGCCCGAGATTGTTCCGGAGCATTGTTGGTGTTGTTCGTCTCGTCCGAGTCAGGGTTGCCGGCGATCCACGGCTTGAAGTAAGCCCAGAAGTTCTTCCGAAGCTCGTGGTCCCACTCTGGGTTGTCGGTGAACTTTAGAACCTTTGGTGCGTCTTTGGGGGCTCGCTCGGCAAGCAGATCGGATGTGTCGTACCTATGAAACATCAGATCGAAGACGACAACACTGGATGAGTATGCATGCCGTACCTCATGCCCATCACTTCACCGTTCACGTCTACGAACCCTCCATAGATGGTGACGACCATGCCGCATTGTTGCAATAGAAGGCTCGACATGTTGCGTAGCCACCCCAGCGCCCGTCTGTTCGCCAAACTGTGAGACAATCAGCATAACTATCGCGGATAGAAACACGGTCGCGGGTGGACATACATTGGTTTCAGATGCGATTCTGGGCCATCAATGTTCCACTCGTCGGCAGTCTCCTTATACTCATCTCGTTCGCTGTCCGAGAGCGCTTTCCACATCTTTCGACGCATGTCGTTCCAGCCGACGAGGTGAGACCCCTGTGCATGGTCATCCTCCGCTGGGCTTGCGTCAGGTTCTTGCCCAGCCTGAGCTCTCAATGTGTTGCGTATTTCCGATCGCTTCTGAGCCTCGAAGACGCGCTCGCCGTTCCAAGTCGTGATCTTGAATGGAAGGCGGCCGTTGCCCTTCTTCAACGTCTGCGCCTTGTTGTTGAACCAGTTGCGCACCTTCTATAATAGAAACGTCAACTTGTACGTATGATAGAATGACGGACATCAAGTACCTGGCAGCCGAGCTCAAAGTACATCGCATCCTTCGGGTCGAGTTGGCGAAGTGCGAGAATATGTTTTGCGCATTCTTCGACGACCTTCTCCTTATCGGTGGCGCTGCTCTGGCGAAAGCGATCAAATTGCTCGTCGAGATAGTCTGTCTCTGTGTCGGGCAGCTTTGACGGTCGAACCATAGTAGCGAGCGAAGTGGTGACAAGAGCTCGCCACAGGACTAGTAGTAGGTCGAACAGTTCAATAATGCGGTAGAAGGAGGGAGATGGGGGTGGAGAATGCGTACCCCATCCGCGACGGTGTGGGTCACTTATATCGATGCACATTTTGACGGTGATCAAGCCGTGAGGAGCGGGACATTGACAGATAGTAGTGTAAGTGCCTCGTCGAATGCAGTGGATTCCCATGGGAATCAGCGGGCGCCAATGTAATGGCGGTGTCGCGTAAAACTTCAAGGTGCTGCTGTGCCTCCTGACCTCGACCTTCACTGTCATCATGGACAACAGCTTACTCTACACACCTGCACAACTCGAGTCTCGCAAAGAGATTGCTAACTTCATTGTATCCATCTATCAGCATGAGCTCTTATCGCAGAGCGAACCCTCATCTCTTGCCCTTCCCGAATCCCTGCCTCCACCTCAAGCTCCGGTTGGAATGTCTAGTAACCTTCACACCGAATGTGCTAGGATCGCCGCTACTCTAGTCAAAGCCGCAAGGAACAAATGTGAGTAAAGATGCTTGCACGCCTCGCTTTGATGGAGCCCGAGCTGAGTTGAATACGCAGATGCGGTGTCTTGGGACGCTGTTCGATACTGCTCCAAGCGCCCGTTTACGTCTACGCTGAACATCGAGACAGAGAACGAGCTACTCGAGCAATACCCGCCCCTTACGCAGGCATCTGTTATCATTGATGGGACGACACACTACGGCCTGGTGGCAGACCCTGCAATTTTCGTCGACTGCCATGGCAATGTGCTTGCCTGGTCTCTACCGCAAGTATTTTGTGAAGAACGTCAGGTATGCCTCTTTCTCTTTCCAAGACGACAGAATCTGACCACCCCGTCTAGGCTGCAATTCTCAAGGTCCATAGATCCGTCGAGAAGCATCTATCGCAGAAAATGGACCCCATTGATCCCAGTCCTGGCCAGAAATGGCGTTCGTCCTCCCGCTTCTTCACTCCGGGCCTAGACTGGACGTCTGGAATGCTCGCGTTCTCACCTGCATGGTTCGCGCATGGCAAAAAGGTACGTTATGCGGATGTTATCACGGCAGGAGAGCAACTGACCATTGTAAGTACCAATATAGGCTCATCCAGATGTGCCGATCTGCTCCCCCTTCCTACAGTCATCCGACGGTGCCGATTGGATGAAGGGGATGCAGGAGACAGGCGGGCTGCTTGACGGCATTCTTGCTGTGACTCATCCGGCACTCTACCGCGAGGCGCAAAACATGCTACCGAAACTCTGCGCACGGCTGTCGGGCCTGCGCGGTTTGCTCTATAATTGGCCTACCTGCTACAATGTGGCACAGGTAGTCACCAACCGCATGTCGCTATACCATGTGGACACCTCGGGTCGACCGGGTTGGCTGGACCTCCTTCTCACCCTCGGCACGTATGGAGAGACAGCCGTGGTGCAGCTTCGGAACCTGGGCGCCACTGTCCCCTTCGACTCTGGCTCTGTGGTCATGACCGCATCAAAGGCGGTAGTTCATGGTGTGCCGAAAACTCCGCCGGACCGGGTGGCCACAGAGTTCTTCATGCTGGACAACCTTCACGAGTGGGTGGGTGCGGCTGATCCAGGTTGGGCGAAGTACTCCGAGATTGTCCCGTTCTAACACAAAGTCACTTTGTATATAAGTAGGCAACGTCTGATGCTAGATATTACACCGTCTCCTCCACCATGTCAAAAAACGCGCATCTAGAGAAAATCACAGCATTCAAGGAAATGACTGCGAAGGTTCGGCACACTGCACGAGGGTCACGCGTGGTTCCCCAAACCATTCAAGTCCCCCTGACCATCCCGAAGTCTGCAGCGCGGTCCAAAGCGCAAGTACGCGCCGGGTCATCCACTTTACCCACTGCCGAGGCCCCAAGCCTGTCTCAAACTCCTGTCGACGACGGCTACAACGACATCACGGCCGATGACCATCCCCTTCGCGCTCGCCGAAGCAAGGTCAGTCACCCGCCGACATCGCAATTGTTCTCCCACTCACCATCAGCAGTCTCAACACGACTACCAACGCGAGTACCTCGAGGTGCGAGATGAATATCTTGAACGCTCGTTTGCACGGGAGACGCTACCGCCGGATGGAATCGCAAGCTGTGGTCATCCCGCACTCTGGCGTTGCAGGACCTGCCATGCTGAGCCGACATTCTGCAGTTCTTGCTGTCGCGATACCCACGTCTCCCACCCGTTACATCGCGTCGAGTTTTGGGAAGGCACTTTCTATCGCGCTGCGTGGTTGAGGCAAGCCGGCGTCGAGATCTACTGCGGCCATGGCGGTAAGGCCTGCCCTCCGCGCACACTCAGCACCGGGACAGCCTCGCCGAGTTTCCCGGATCCAGTCGCTGACCCCTCCCAACCCGACCGCGACGCCGATCCCATCGTATCCGCTCCTGACGACGATGACCTTCCTGAAGAGACCGTCTGGATAGATGAAGATCTCTCGGATTGTGACGATGAAGATGCAGATTTTCTCGCCGCATCAGCCGATGGGGAGGACGCAGAGGACATTGCCGTGCGCGTCGCCGACCTCCCATGGATCGGCGAGCCTAGCGCTCAGGAGCCTGCCGAACATCACTCGGTCTTCGGCGCCACCCGTTCCATCGTCGTCGTCGATACGAGTGGTGTCCACGAGCTCCCTTTCACCTTCTGCAATTGCTCACTGTCTCCACCTCGGGACGATCTACAGCTTCTGGAACTTGGCTACTATCCAGCATCAAAGAATCGTCCACGGACTGTGTTCACCACGCGGGTGCTGGACGATTTCCTGCTGACAAACCAGGAATGTCATGCCTCTGCAAGAAACTATTACAACAAGCTGCGTCGCATAACGAACAATGCCCTCCCGCATATGGTGCCGGTAAGTCTGCTACGCCCTCTTGCAACAGCTTGAAGGTGTCTGACTTTGTTTGATCAGGATCGATACCGTGAGCTGCTTCGAGTGTCGCGGCAATGGCGCGTTCAGAAAATGCGTAAATGGGCGGGCTTTGCACATCGTTCGGTCCCTATAGGCCCTGGAGATCTTGCTGTGAAATGTCCGGCGTGTCCGCATCCTGGCATTAACCTTCCAGATGACTGGCAGCAAGATCCCGAGAAGTGAGTTCTCCATTATTTTGGCAGTATCGAACTTGTCACCAACCATACCTGAAGGTGGAAATACGCCCGCGCGGTCGTGCTGGATGGCAACTTCTCGGCGCGACACCGACCGATGAAGCACCCGGAAGACGACGTCCCTCTCGCCGATGGGCACGCCTTCACAGTCACGCAGGCGCCTTACAAGCAGCACCTAGCCACTGGCAAGGAATTTAAGGAGGTAAGTTGCGGTTTCTCGCAGTGGCGGCACCGTCTTACGATCTGGCTTGTGCAGGAGCTCACCTGTCAGGACCACCGTGCTGTTCTGACGGCTGCGGTCAACCGGGGCAAGTACGAGTCTACTGGTATTGGTGCAGCCGCCTGCTCTCGTCACGGCTTCTTCCAGCCCCATGCATGTGTTGACTTTCAGCAGGGAGAAAGGTCATTTGACGCAATGCACGGTACAACAGCACATGTCACTGACTCAGGTTATCACAGACAAATCAACATGGACTACATCGTTCATTGGATCCTGGCTTACCTGAATGGCCTTACCATCATGATTCTTCTCTATGACATCATGTGTCAATACTTCACTCATTTCCATCAGCGCTTCAAAAACAGCCCGTTCCTGTCCATACCTCACAGCGTCCGTTTCCTTCGCGGTATCGGCCAGTTCCACGTTCATGGTCATCTACCGCGCTGCTATCCAAGATTCTCCCTCAACTTCATCACCGGCGCGGGCGTGCAGGATGGAGAGATCATAGAGACGCTCTGGAACAAGCTGAACGGTATCGCCGACTCTGCTCGGGGGATGGGCACGGCTCATCGGCATGAGATGATCGACGACATCATGAACGATTCCAACTGGGCCAAACTTACTCGAATCGGTACTGTGCCACCTTTTCTTCGCCGGACGTATAGAACTGATCTCACAATTGCTTAGTACCAGCAATGATACAGAAATGGAAACGCGTGTGCAAGGAGCTTCCGCTGGCGACGCACGCATACGACTCCCTCACCGCAGCCGCAGATCCCCAAGATATCTCAACCTGGACATCGGATGCTGCCAGAGCTGACATCACACGCGATGAAGACATCGAGGCTATGGACATTTATGATGTGCATGGCAAGCCACGTGAGTTGACTCAACACTGAGTTACGCAACATCTGACAATATGTTCATACAGTGCCGACTCAAAAGGAGATACAGATGGATCTTATGGATGACGAGATGCGCGAGCTGGATACTAGCAGTGGTGGTGCTGCGTCTTGGCTGTCGACCGGTCTGAAGCTGGAGCAGCGGAAGTACGTCCTCCACTCACCCGCTTGAACCCCAACTAATCTGAATCATCACAGGATGGCAATCGCGTACTCAGCTCGTCGGTTGCGCACGAGTGCGGGGGAGTCCGAACGGCTCGGCCTACTCGTTCAGCGTCAGAAACTCACAAAGGCGATCGCCGAGTTCCAAAAGGCCGCGAGGACGCATCTCCGCGCCCAGAACCTCGCCGACGGGATCTGCCTCCCCCGGATCCTACCGACCTCGGAACCCAGTGGGACGATCTAAACGACACTTCTCAGACTCAGGTACCCTCCGATGAAGATCTCCTCCAACCGGAGCGGCAAGCAATTGCTCTTCCCTCGACGATCGGCATGCCGTACATCATGCTCCGAGGGTTGCGAGACTTGGCAGAGAAGGAGCGGAGGCTCCGTGAAGGCCAGATGAACGATTCTCTGCAGTCCATACGCACAGCGATCGGCTACAAGTCTATGCTCTATCGACACAGGGTTCGCAAGGCGAACTTGACTCGCGCCAAACTCCGCAGCTTCGATGAAGTCCACGTCGCCGAGGAGACAATTCGGAGACACGTTTGCATCTATACCCAATCTCGGCAAGCGACGCTAACCCTCTTCGAGGAGGGGAACACTGTAGACGCGCGGGAGAGAATAAGTTTCCTAGCTCGCTACAAGCCCATTGCAAAGGACGATCTCAAGGCCAGCACCACTGTCCTCGAGGCGCTAACTCCGAGACTCCACATGCAGCACGAAGCGTGGTTCTGGAGCATCGAAGATCCAGCTGCGGGCACAACAGGGGAATGGATCAAGAACTGTACGTCTCGTCTGAGCAAAGCTTCTACATCGAGTTTCTAACTGACAGTGCCACACAGTTCGCAGGATGCTCTGGCTGCGTGCGCTCGCACGTAAACGTCGATGGGAGGAGGAGAGAAAGTTCGTACTCTTCGAAATGGACTGCATCGGCAGATTTTTCGAGTCGCAAGCCTCCGACTGGTCCCAGCTCGAGGCGGCCAGCAGAACCCCCGGACATGCAGCTTACGCGGCTCGCAAGAAGCACATGTGGCGATCACTCAAAGAGCACGCAGTTTCGAGCTTTGCATATGCCCATGCTGTGCAGTCCCCTACGGTCTAACAGGTTTCTATGTGACTCCACAGTACGCCTCTTGTCTTCCGACTGCGGCCCCACCGCTGACATTCTTCGCACCGACAGTGCCTCCCGCCGCACGGCGTCCAAAACTCCCACTCGACGAAGAGCCGAATCGCTTCTCGCCGGCCATGCTGCTTCCCTCTCCGATCGCCTGCCTCATTCGTCTTCCCCTCACCAACTCCGCTTATCGTCCCATGGACTCGACACAACCACTCGCCGAATGGGTTCCCGTCGATCATTCCGTCGCCGAGCGTTCCTCGTCGCTCGTCCGACTCGTGTTCGCCGATAGGACAGTTCGCCCCCTGTCCCCCAATCGCCGGGCCTCGCAGCGCTCGGCGACTACCGACAGCCCATCACATAGGCTGTGTCTCGCCGAACGCCCCGCCGTGACCATCCGTTCGCCGGCAGAGCTTAACACCTCCACCGTCGCCGAAGCTTACGCGCCTCGCCGATCCGCTGCTCGTCGCCGAGTGCAGGACCGCCCGCCGCACTGCTGGCTCACCGACCGGTTTCAATCCCTGCAACCTGCTCGCCGAGTGTTATGTCACCCACCCTCCGACCAGGACCTCCACGCCCTGGCCAATCATCGCCACCTCCCGACTCCCTCCCACCCTGCTGTCGCCGAATGGGCGCATAGCGCCAAGCCCTCCGGTTCGCAGAGCGCCCCCGTGCGTGCTCCCCGACCTCGCCGATGCGCCCCCCTCGCCATACCCACCGAGTCCGCAGCTTACGGCGGTACGCTGCCCATGCTCTGTCAATCAACTTGTCAAGAAGTACATAGAGTCACGACAATATGCTAGTACAGTTCCGGCGCATGATGACTGTTTTTCCATTCTGAGTGCTTGCACAACGAACCTTGACATTGGTCCTCCCACCTCGGCAATTGAAATGCACCCATGTTGGCCAGGTCGACCAGCCCAGAGGTATTGTGGAGAGATATCATTCCTTCCTTCACATCACCCCGCTTGAGCACGTCCCGCGATCTCGGCACATCGACCTCCGCAAGTTGAACAACGCCCCAGGGGCACTCGTTCACAACAACAAGCCTCGCCCTGCCCTTCCCCCTTCAATGATACGTGTTACCCTCCCGTAGATGTGCGGGTCGAGCGTGCGGTTGTCGGAAAAGTGGGGATTGGCTGTGAGGCCAAAGTGGGGAGCCAGCGCGATCCTGACCAAGGTTTTGACGGCGATCTTCTCCCCGACGTACATCTCCATTCTGTAGGTACGAAACTTGTTCGACCCCTGGTGGTGCTCGCCTAACTTGCTCACCGGAAGTGTGTCGTGCCTGCTAACAATGATGTCGATAACTGGGAGGGGTCCAAGTAGTTCCCGGAGGCTTTTTGTCGAGGGAGGAGGCGGGGGGGAATCCGGAGAGGAGCAGGAAGACGCAGAGGGGCCGATGAGGCTGCCTCAGATTTTCTGTTGTGTTTGCGGCACATAGAACGGTGGGGAGTGGTGGGGGGCTCGGATTTTCCACTGCGGGTCTGCCTGTTTCTCAGCCCGACAGAAGCCGTGTCCCGGAGGGAAGGTGCGAGTGCGCGTGGTTCAATCCGTGGCTCGCTGCCGT
Organism: Daedaleopsis nitida; assembly: GCA_022606115.1. Taxonomy (NCBI): domain Eukaryota; kingdom Fungi; phylum Basidiomycota; class Agaricomycetes; order Polyporales; family Polyporaceae; genus Daedaleopsis; species Daedaleopsis nitida. The sequence goes on from JABYQM010000017.1 coordinate 202,727, forward strand.
CTAGATGCGCCCGGGTCACCGCGCGGAAGATGTCTTGGGGCTCACGTTGACATCATGGATAATCTTGAGAACGTCCATGTTGTGGGCAGCTCGGGGGCGTGCTGTATCTTCGGTCGAGTAGGGTACGCGTGGTGTGGCTCGGGAACAGGGTAGCTGGGCGTCGCGTAGCTCTCGCTGGTGTTTTATTGTATCTCTGTCGCTTGGGTGACGTCCTTCCATTCCGAGTGTGCGTGACAGAAGGCAGCTTCCTCACCTGGATCACCCTCAGGCACGCCTTCATATGGTTGATGGCTTGCCACCAGCGGTGTAACTATCCCACATTCAGCACTGTTCGCTCGGTCCTCGAGTCTCCATGTGGGAAATGTGTGGCTCCATTCCAAACCTGACATCTCCCTGCAGCGACTCATCCGTAGATCCCGGACTCGTACGCACGGTTCCACCGACTTAATCTTGCGTCCGCGGCCTTATGACACAAGCAGGGAGCTTGACAGTCGTGTGAGGAATGTGGTCTGTGGGTTAATGAAGCAGATTGGTACAGTATCTGAGAGTGTGGCTGCTCATACCTTGCGGATGTAGTGGAAAGTGCAGGACGAGGCGGGCACGCACGCAGGAGCATGCGGAGCTGTGGCCTTCGGCGGAGACATGCGTGTAGAGCAGCGGCGTAAGCGATGCAGTCTACGGGAAATGAGCAGGTCATCACAAGATCAGAGTGCAACTTGAATGCGGTGGCCTGCACCTCACCGTGCGTGCTCGGATGTGGTGCAGTGAGTAGGATGAGACGAGCACGCAGGCAGGGAGCACGATGATGGGGAGCAGCGGTGTGCAGGATCTTATTGATCTATGGGGCTATTAGGATAGATCAGTACTCATTACTCGATAGCAAGCCGTAGGAGAGGAGTCATGTGTACCATAGTAGGCTAGTGGCGCTCTCACTGGCCCCGCATCTCACGAGGAAACCTCTCAGCATCCCGGCCGAAGTGTATCGCAGAGCACACTGCACTCATGATGCGTTGACACAAAAATCGGCCGGCCTGGGACAACCTAATAGGGGCAGTGAGGCTCTTCGGCCGGGATGTACTGAAACACATACATATTGTGGATGGTAATAAGCCGGCCGGCATTGTGTGGCGAAGGGTATCAGAAAGGGTTCCCTGGCCGTGCTATATTCTTTGACACTGCAAGAGGGTTGGAACACCCGTCGGCCGGGGGAACCTGCGTGGCAGGGAGGAATGTCGGCCGGCTGTTCGTCGTGAACATTCTAAGTGTGTCACAAACACAGCTCGGCTGGAGGACGACAAGAACAATCTGTGGGGAAGAGTAGAGTATCAGAAGGAGCTCCCCGGCCGCGCTATATTAGAGGACACTGTGAGAGGTTGGAACGCACGCCGGCCGGGAGACCCTGCCTGGCAGATAGTGTTGCCCTCGTTGTCCTCCGGCCGAGCTGCTTTTGCAATGCATGTATAATGTTCATGGTGATCAGGCGGCCGACAGTCTGTGGTGAAGAGTACCAGATAGGGGCTCCCCGGCCGAGCTATGATATACAACACTCACAGGAGTTGGAACACTTTTCGGCCGGAAGACCCTCGGGAGTGTCCTACCAGATGTCGCCATTCAGCCGGCCGACAGGTGTTCGTACCGTGTACAATGTTTTGTGGGATAGCCCGGCCGCAAGGGCACGGCGTTTGACACTTTCAGCTGCTCCAGATATCTGAGCCGGTGTCATTACATATGCGTGACAGATACACCCCCGGGAATAGTACCTGACAAGAAGAGTTGCCGTAAGGGGTTCTGTTGGAGCACAAACCCGTGCTCGACCTTGCCCGGACACCTGTCTCGGACCCGTACCCGCGCCGTACCCTCTGCATTACGATACGATTCGTCCTTTCCCCTACTATACTATTTATCCGCACCGCCGTCCCGACGCTAGCTCGGGATGGGCATGGACTCTCGTTTCGTCTCAGTCTCACTGCACGCAAGAGCGCTTGCATTTCCTCTTATAGTTACACTGCCGCACAGCCGAGCTTTAGCGCTCTTTCTCCCATTTCTCCCTTATACTCGTCGCCGCTCGTTCGCCCGCCCTCAGTCTTGCTCACTCCCGCCGTGTGCACCGTACTGAGGGTAAGCCGCCATTCGTTCATGCTCACTATAGCCAGTAGCTGACTTGTCACCTGTATCAGATTGTGCTGTCTACTTACAGGTACATAATATCAAAGTCTTGCTCACTCCCGCCGTGTGCACCGTACTGAGGATTGTGCTGTCTGCTTACAGCTCAGTACAACGACTGCAAACTTCTATAGGTTATGAGCCCTGCGCTTTGGACTTAACCTGCAAGACCCCAAGCGCAATCCGCCCGCTATCTCCGCTATCTCGCTTGCATCTCCCCGTCCGCTCCCTATTCGGTTCCCTCGCCTCTAGCCGCCGACATGTCAGCCTACGCCGCCGCTGCCACGTCAACTAGCACGCCTTCGCTCACCGACTTCATCTCTGCCGTAGAGAAGCTCGATTCGCAAGGCAAGAACTGGATCACATTCGAGCAAACATTCACACTCGCCGTGAAGCAGAAGGATGTGTGGGGGCATTTCAGTGGTACGTACAAGCGTCCAGTTCCCGCCGATCCCGATGCTCCGAAGGATGCCGAAACGAAGGCTATCGACACCTGGGAGAAGAGCGAAGCTCTCGCAGCCTACCTCCTGATGCTCAAGCTCGCCCCTGTCACTCATGCGAAGCACAAGCGCAAGGGAAACGTCTCCGCAATGTGGGCCGCCATCACCACCGAGTTCTCCGGCAAGTCCCTCATCCAGAGGTCGAACCTTCGCCGTGAGTTCCTCAACATGCGGTCCAACCCCTCTGCCGACCTTCACTCCGAGTTCGACCGACTCCGAATGAAGTACGAAGACCTTATCACCTTCGGGGTCGACATCTCCGACTCCGAATACGCCTCCGTTATCATCTCATTCCTCCCGCCGAGCCTATCCGGCTTCATCTCACAACTCTCCGCGCAGGTGAAGGTCTCGGAACGCATCACCGCCGCCGCCGCTTCCGCGTCCACTGCTGCCACTGCCCCGGCCGTAGACAAGCCCGCCATCGATCCAGACCTCATGATCGAGCTCGTGCTCGAGGAGTACGACCGGAAGGAGGTTGAGAAGGCGTTGAAGGGGAAGGGGAAGGACACTGGCATCGCCGCTAGCGTCATGTCCACTGAGAAGCCGAAGAAAAAGGGTCAGTGGAACGGCCGTGGCCGCGGGCCCCAGAAGCCTGTCGGCGTGTGCTGGAACTGCAATGGACGTGGTCACAAGGAGGAGCAATGCCCGAGTCCAAAGCCTGCGTCGGACAAGGACAAGGGCAAGGCTCCGGCCAAGGACAACACCCGTCCGAACCCTCCGAAGCCTACTGGCGGATCTGCGAACGTTGCCACGACCGCTCGCATCGAAGAGGCCGCTGCACGCAAGCCCATGTCGGGTGCGTGGTCCGCCATGCTCAGCCCGTACCGCACAACCGTCGAGTCGGACAACGAGGACTCGGACACCGAGGACGACGACGCCTGGTCGTCCGCGGGCGATTCTGCCTACACCGGCCTTACAGAGCAGTCTGCAGACGGTGCTGACTCGATTCCGTCGCTCCAAACTGTCTCAGACTCCTCGGAAGGCTCAGAGTACGTCAGTGAGGACTCGAGCAGCGAAGCCGACCGCTCCAGTGACGGAGATGTCACTCCTACCCCGCTTTCTATGCCGGTTCGCTTGAGCAATGTCTCTGACTGGCTCGCGTCCAGCCGTCCCAATCTCGCCGCTGTCCTCACACCAATCGCCGCTCATGTCGCCGCTGGTCATGTCTTGGATCTGTATGACTCTGGAGCGAGCCACCACATGTCGCCGTACCTCGACGACTTCGCCGTCTTCACCGAGACCCCGCCGCGCTCGCTCAACGCTGCCAACCAGCAGCAGTTCAACGCTCTCGGAGTTGGAGAGCTGAACATTCCGGTGCCTAACCCACCAAACGAGGACTCACAGATCCGGCTCACCGACGTCCTCTACACGCCCGACCTTGGATTCAACCTCGTCTCCGTCGGGCGGATCGACGAAGCTGGATACACCACCACGTTCGCCGGTGGCCGGTGCGTTATCATCAACGCTGAGGGGGATACAGTCGGTACAATCCCGAAGGAGCACGGCCTGTACATGGTCACTCGGGAGCGCGACACTGCCGGAGCACACACCGCTACATCTGTCGCCGAACGACTCACTGAGATGGAGGCCCATCGCCGCCTTGGCCACATCCCGATCCGTGCCATTCGCGAACTCATCTCGAAGGGGTTCATCTCCGGGATTGAGCTCATCAAGTCCGACGAGGACCACAGCTGCGAGGCGTGCGTCCGCGCAAAGTCCACACGCAAGTCCGTGCCCACCGTGCGCGAAGGGAAGCGTGCAGAGGAGCTCGGGGAGGAGATCCATTCGGATCTGTGGGGACCATCTCGCGTAGTCACACTCGGAGGTCGGAAGTACTATATCACTTTCACAGACGATAAATCCCGATTCACGGTGCTCTACCTCCTCCGCAAGAAAAGCGAAGCGTTCGAATCCTTTCAGGCATTCGAGGCGTGGCTCGAGAACCATCTCAAGGCGCGGATAAGATTTCTGAACACCGATCGGGGCGGCGAGTACCTCTCCGACGAGTTCAAGACACACCTTGAGCAGCACGGCATCGAATCGAAGCTATCAGTCCACGACACGCATGAGGAAGCTGGTGTCTCGGAGCGCCTCAACCGAACGCTCATGGAGAAGGCTCGTGCGCTCCTCATCGCCGCGAGTCAATCACCTTTCCTCTGGGGCGAAGCTGTCATGCACGCAGTGTGGCTGAAGAACCGTACGTCGACGAAGGCTCTCGGAGGCCGGACTCCGTACGAAGTCGCGACTGGACAGGTTCCCGACCTCCACGGACTCCCTGAGTGGGGTCAACTCCTCTGGGTGTTCAGCACGACGGATGGCAAGGTCGGCGATCGCGCGAAACCCGCGCGATGGGTTGGTTTCGATGCGCAGAGCAAAGGCCATCGCGTCTATTGGCCGGCGCAACGGCAGATCACCGTAGAGCGCAATGTGCGTTTCACGAAGCCCAACATGCCTGTCACCCTCGACGATGACCCAGTTCAGCTTGAGGGGGAGGAACAGCTGCCTGCCCAAGCTGCCGAGTCGTCCACTTCCGATGAGTCCGACACTGGAGATCATCCGCCGCCCACTCCTGCCGACCTGATCGTCGACCCACTACCAGCTGCTCCCGCTCCGCCTGCGCCTGCTCCAGAGCCTACTCCGCGCCCTGTCCGTGCTCGGAACCCGTCCGCTCGTGTGAGGGACATTCTGGCCGGGAAGGGTGCCGATGCGAAGCTTCCGCCCGGCGTTCAAGCACCGTCTGCCCCAGACGAACCAATTGGAGGCATGGCGATGGCTGCGAAGATGGCAGACGAGGAGGGTATTGACCCGCGCTCGCTCGCAGAGGCAATGAGGAGGCCTGAGTGGCCGCGTTGGAAGGAGGCAATGGAGGAGGAGCTGCGTGCGTTGGACGCGCACCGCACCTGGGTTCTCGAGAGACCACCGCCCGATGCTAACATTGTCAGCTGTCGTTGGGTCTTCCACGCGAAGAAGGACGCGTCGGGCCAAGTCTACCGCTACCGTGCGCGACTAGTCGCGCGCGGTTTCTCTCAAATCCCAGGGGTGGATTTCTTCGACACATACGCTCCAGTCGCGAAGACTCCGTCCATCCGGATCGCTCTCGCATACGCTGCACGCCACGACTTTGAAGTCCATCAGCTCGACGTCAAAAGTGCGTATCTCAATGGCGAGTTCGAAGAGAACGAGTCGATTTGGATGGCTGTCCCGCCTGGGACTGATCTGACGAACGACAAGTCCCTTGCCCTCCGACTCCTCCGTCCGCTGTATGGCCTGAAGCAGAGCGCCCGCCACTGGCACAAGAAACTGCTCCGTGTGCTGCAGGAGAAGCTCGACATGTCGCAATGCGATGTCGATCAGGCCGTTTTCTTCCGAGTCCATGCTGCTGACCTGATTGTAATCGTAGTTCACGTTGACGACCTCACAGTCGTCGCGTCGACGTCCGTGCTCATCCGCGAGGTCAAGGATAGACTCCGAGAAGTCTTCGAGATCTCAGACGAAGGGGAAATCCATTGGATTCTCGGATTTGCGGTTGAACGTGACCGTCCAAACCGCTCTCTCTCCCTATCCCAGACCGCCTATATCGACTCTATCGTTCGCCGATACGGACTCGAGGATGCGAAGCCTGTATCGACGCCTATGGACCCGCACACCACTCTCTCCTCTTCCCAATCGCCATCTACCACCGCCGAGATCGCTGAGATGCGAAACGTTCCATACCGGGAGGCCGTCGGATCTCTCATGTACGCCTCGCTTGGAACCCGCCCAGACATCACATATGCAGTCTCCATCCTATCTCGTTTCTCCGACAACCCCGGCCGTGTCCACTGGGACGCAGTCCGCCGTGTTCTTCGCTACCTGAAGGGAACCCGGACCTTGAAGCTTACCTACGGCGGTCAGTCACTCGACCTCGTAGGATTCACCGACGCCGACGGCTCCATGCACGAAGACCGCAAAGCTATCTCGGGATATGCCTTCCTCATCGACGGCGGCGCAGTTTCGTGGAGCTCTAAGCGCCAAGAGCTCATCTCCTTGTCCACCACAGAATCCGAGTATGTCGCCATCACTCACGCCAGTAAAGAAGCTCTCTGGCTTCGTTCTCTCATCGGGCAAGTCTTCGAGCCGTTCACCGGACCAACTCCTCTCAATTCCGACAACCAGTCGGCCATCGCCCTCACTCGCGACCACCAGTACCACGCCCGGACGAAGCATATCGACATCCGTTTCCATTTCATCCGCTGGGTCGTCGAGGAGAAGAAAATCCACCTGGTCTATTGCCCGACGGACGACATGGTCGCCGACGTGCTTACAAAAGCTCTCCCTTCCGCGAAGGTGAAGCACTTCGCGCTCGCGCTCGGTCTACGCTCAGTTTGAGGGGGAGTGTTGGAGCACAAACCCGTGCTCGACCTTGCCCGGACACCTGTCTCGGACCCGTACCCGCGCCGTACCCTCTGCATTACGATACGATTCGTCCTTTCCCCTACTATACTATTTATCCGCACCGCCGTCCCGACGCTAGCTCGGGATGGGCATGGACTCTCGTTTCGTCTCAGTCTCACTGCGCGCAAGAGCGCTTGCATTTCCTCTTATAGTTACACTGCCGCACAGCCGAGCTTTAGCGCTCTTTCTCCCATTTCTCCCTTATACTCGTCGCCGCTCGTTCGCCCGCCCTCAGTCTTGCTCACTCCCGCCGTGTGCACCGTACTGAGGGTAAGCCGCCATTCGTTCATGCTCACTATAGCCAGTAGCTGACTTGTCACCTGTATCAGATTGTGCTGTCTACTTACAGGTACATAATATCAAAGTCTTGCTCACTCCCGCCGTGTGCACCGTACTGAGGATTGTGCTGTCTACTTACAGCTCAGTACAACGACTGCAAACTTCTATAGGTTCCGCTCTCCGGCTAGAGTGTACTGCATGTCACTTATTTCGTCCGCAGATATCGACCGGCCGGTGGGTCTCGTCGAGTCGAGAGGCCACATCATATATGACCATAGCTCCTGCGGCCGGCTTGCACTGTACAGTAAGACCAATCCATACCACATATCATCAGCCGGCTTATTGCAACAGTGTTGAAGTTTTGAGTGAAAGCCTTGTTTGCTGCCTCAGTGAGTGTTAGCAGGTAAGCAGTCGAGGCTGCAAGCGCTGGCAACAACGGCCGGTGTGCATTTCCGTGGCAAATGCGTCCACCGGCTGGGCCCGGGTGCCCAGCACTCTAGGGACTTAATACACGTCGGGTCATGAGTACTCCAGTCCATACTTACGCTATGGGCTCACTGAGGGGTTGCGAGGGCGCCTTATATACTCACATCCGCGCTTGTCGCTTTGCCTGGCCATAAGGAGCCATAAGGAAGCGCTGCGGAGCCAGCTCACAATACAAACCTTTGCGGCCGTCCAACTTTGAAAGCATTGCGGCTCATCTGCACAACATGTTGTGCTTTGCTATCCAACAACATATGTTTTGGACGCTAGTATCTGAGTGACGACACGAAGGCTCTGATGTTTGTAACCCAAAGTATGCAGCAATCCGAGTCCGCGTTGACATCAGAAACCCGCAACGATTCCGTCGAAGGCAGGCTTCCTGACGAGGTTCTGCAACATGCCATCGTCGTGAGTAGTGTCGCAGACAACGGGAAGATCGAGACACATACCGCGTCCCACGGGCACGCCGCGCCTTGGCCAGCGAACGTGCCGGGCACCCATGAGAACTGTCCAAACAAAGCAAAGCGTGTCCATATCAGCGTCCTATCGCACAGGCCCAAAGTCATGATCAAAGCGGCGCGCCACACGGGCGGGGCCCATGCACGCGCGCGCACGGACCACGTCCCTTCCAAAACTCGCGAGTTAACAAAGTGGGACGCACGCACCTTGTCCGTGAAGTCCCAAAGCGTGATGCCAACACAGCCCTGGACGGCCTGGCACGCGGCGACGACGGTCTGGTAGTCCCTCTGCTGCTGCGCGAGGAGCGCAGCGGTCTCGGGGAGCGTCATGCGCACGTCGAGCTCGGTGATCGCGACCTCGACGCCGAGCGCGGTGAACTCCTGCATGTTCTGCACGAGCGTCGTCGGCACTTCGCCGACGATAAAGTGCGCCTGGAGGCCGACACCGTCGATTGGCACGCCCTGTTGCTTGAGCGAGCGGATGAGGTTCTTCATCGCCGTAGCCTTAACACCTGTGTGCGCGTGATTCAGTCAGTCGACGAAGGGCGACTCAAGGCACGGACAGGCGAGGACGCACCTGTTCCCTCGATGTTGAAGTCGTTGATGTACAGCTTGGCATTGGGGTCTGCTGCCCGCGCAGCGCGGAGAGCAGCAGCGATGTAGCCTTGGCCGGTAGTGGTGAAGAAGACACTTTGCCGGAAGGATCCGTCGTCGTTGAAGGGTTCTATAAAGTATGATCGTCAAAAAGAGTCGACGAACCCTCGAACTCATTACGCGGGCACTGAATACGCACCGTTGATCACATCCCAGGCGTCTGTCCAAAAAGGTCAGTAGTCTGTGCGTGATCAACACAAATGCCGAGGCCACCACGTACATCTGGAAAGCAAAGTCCATGCTATGTCAGCTACGAGAATGTTCGCACGCGCGAGAAGAACGTGCGGACTTACACTTGTCCCTTGTAATGTCCCACGAGCGTGCTACAGTGAGTCTGAACGATCGAAGTGAGCTGCTGTGAGTTGAAGTGCCCGTTCGTGACCCAGGCAGGCAGTTGGTTGTGCCACACGCAGTTGTGACCTGCACATTCCATCAGCAATCGTGATACGACACGAGAGCGGCGGCCGAGTTACCTCTGAGAAGCTGGCCGTTGCGCTTCGCCAGATTCGCGATCACGTCACCGTTGGTGAACGTGAACACGCCTTGCTGGGGCTCTGTAGCATCCTGTCGCGTCGCCGTCCGAGTGCGGTCAGCGTCAAGCGTGCGAGCGTACATGAGTAAGCTTGAGAAGACCCACCCATTTCATGCTGTTCGTCGCCGTCGTCTGGCCGAACATCTGATTGTTGTCAAGTATCGCGGTGTATGCCGTATTCGTGAGCTCCGGGTTGTCCGTCGCACTCCCGAAGTACAGCTTCCCAGCCTGCTTCGCGAGGGCATGCAGGCCGGCGACGTTAGCAGTCGACCCGGGGAGGTTTGCATCCGCGACGGGGCTGGCGGGAATGGCGAGCGCAGACGTGGCCCAACCGAGGACCGCGAAGAGAGAGGAGAGCTTCATCATGTGTGGGCAGGTGACTGTGAGGCAAGTGACTGGTGCTGTAGCGCGTTGGTTGGTGGGGAGACGTACAGCGGAGTGAAGAGCGAACTCACCGTCGCGGCGGTCTTTTATGACGAGCGGCGGTCAAGTCATGCGTTCAACACACGCTTAGCCTTGCTTGTGGTAATGTCCCCGAACAACGCAGTCGTGGAGAGCGAGCCAATGTTGGCCCACATTGAAGGCACACCGCAGGTCCCGTGAGGGTACGCTCGGCGTGAGCGGGGAACGAGAACCTATATGTGTTCGACAGGTGGTCCGCAGGCAGCTGCATTGCGGAGATGGACACTCGTGACTGCACGCATATTGAGCGTGAATGCAGGTAAAAACGGTGGCCGTGGGTGTACGCACGGAACACGTTTGCGAGACTGACCATGTACATGACGTAGGCTTTTTCTGAGCTGATGAAGAGCAGCTGGCGATGCACTGAACAACCGGAGATGTCCTGACATTATGCCTGATCCTCAGCAAATGTAGACACAAGACGAGTTCACTTACATTATGTTGTCCAAGGATTGCTGGCGCACCAGAGGGAGCCGTGTACTTCATATGATCCTCCACGGGCGACATAGGATGCCTCGTCCGGCACAGGTGTATCGTTTAAGGTTGTACATGTGAAAGTTCAGCTGAAAACGTGCGAAAAGACATGACTTTTCTGGAGGAATTGGAGAAGGAATGGCCCTGAGTGACTGCGCTCCCCATGGTGTCTTCACATACGACCAGACCGCATGACAGCACGAGAGACCACGGGGGCGTGGAGATGAATGCTTACCTATGGCTTGTTCTCGCATATCCCGTACGGAATGTGTAGGACTGTCACGTCTTATAATGGGTTGTCATGGTCAGGCACCGGTACTAATTCAGACTACAGACGTACCTGTACTGCCCCGGGGCCATCGAGCAACTTTATATCGGCGGGAGCAATCTCTGGGCACTTGGTCTGTGTATCCGAGGCGACGATCGTTCGTATCCGTCTAAAAGAGGCCTTCTTGAAGTCGTGTTCTGGTCTTCGCGGGCTGCTTCACATAGCCGGACCTATCAAGACACTTGTCAATAGCTGAGAAGCGTGCAATAAGCTATAGTCTCTAGTTGAGTCCTGCCGATAGAAGTCGAGTTGGCGCCTGTGGCTCTCCGAACCGGTGTGCGATGGTGGCGACGTATACCGACGTGAACCAGAGGCCATGCGCGCGGAAGTGGGCAGCAGCCGATCGCTCCCATAACTGTCATAACGATCTTCTCTCCCAGACGGATGCACAGTTCTGGAGTAGAACGTATAGAATTAGAAAGCATGTGTTCGGTGAATACTGGGAGAAGAATAAGATAGCGGTCACACAGCTAGCCTACTACCTGCGTGAAATGTGAGTCCGACGTACAGTGAGAGTAGTATAACTGCTTACACTCGTCAATCGCTGTACCTGTTCAATGCCCCGCCCTCGGCATCGTCGTCCGCCGCCGCTTCTTTCAGGCGCACAGGCGCATAACTCTGTCCGACAGCCCTGCTCTTACCCTTCATCCCACGAACACACATCGTGAGCGTGATCCCGACGAGCACGAGGCCGACGAGCAGATTCGCGGCGAGGAGCACTACAGCCACGATGCCCCATGTCTTGCTGAGCCCCATCCACTGCGAGCCAGAATCCTCCTCGTCGCCAGCGAGTGCGCCGCTGACGCTGCCGCTTCCAGACGTCGACGGATTGCTCGCGTTGGCTTGAGCGAGAAGCGATGGAGCGAGGGTGGCTTTGGCGAATACGCTCGGCTCGATCGTGGGCGGCAGCTGGGCGAGGAGCGCGCTACGGTCCTCGAAGAACTCGTTCATCGCCGTGTGCGGGTCTACCGTGGAGACCAACTGCACGAAGGGAAGCCCGTTCGTGTGGTTCGTCGGGTTGAAGTCGCCGTAGTCGAACCTATAGATTATTCATGAGAGTAGCACGATACACCGAGGGCAAGTGGCACTCACGACGCGTAGACGCTACGGAGGAACGCGTCCCCGAGGATGAGATCGAACCCGCCGAACCCTCCGGCGGGGTCCAGGGTAAGGTATTGGTACGTCGCGAAACACACGGTCACGTTCTTCTCAGAGCCGTTCTCTACGATCGGGACCGCTTGAGGCAAAGTAAGGTCAAGGGGGTGAACCATGAATTCCCGGCCGCTGTGGGCTCCTTAGTGATCGAAGACACAAGTCCAAGTTCAAGAACATACCCGAAAACAAAAGACAGCTCTACGCTCGAGTTGCAGGGGATGACCCATGCCGTGACGAGGCTGGAGTTGTAGAATGTAGCACCATCAATTTGACTATAGATAGCGTCGACGGCGTCCTTCGGCAGAGGTGGAAGAGAAAATCCGGTGTCCAGGACGGCGACGACCTTGCCTTCAGGTACGCCCGGTACAGACGATTTCGCGAATGTGAACCGCTCGTCGTTGATCCTCATCTCGTCGAGGAGCAGACTCCAGTGCTCCGGCCGGACGCGCGGAAGCTTGGGTGCCTGAGCGACGTCCTCGTAGCCAGACGCGTGCCCGCTGATGACGAACGTCCCGGTGTTCACCTCACCAAGCCCAGAGGGACGGCCGAGCTGGATGTCGAAGTTGTTCGGGAGTGACTCGTTCATCGCGAAGAGGTTCGTGATCGGAGAGTGGCCGAGCTTGGCCGCGGCGTCGGGGCCCCACGCCATCTGCAGGGTGGCGAAGATCTGGGCGTTGTCGAACGCCATCCCGAGGATGCCTTGCACACCAGGAGGCATGCTACTGACTTGTGTCGCGTTCAAGAACACTGCGATTAGAAATATCGATGTCAACCCGTATTCCTTATCAGGCTGAACGTACAGCGCACCCTGCGACGAGATGGCGTACTCTCCGATCTTGAGATCGGCGAAAGCGATGTTTCCCGAGGTCTGTCCCTGTCCATAGACTTCGGTGGCTTCGATGGAGGTCGTGTTGGTCAACTGGACGTCACGGCCACGGGCATCGACCCAGAGATCAGTAGAACCGGTGTCCAGAATCACGGTGAAGTCTAGCGGATGAGTCTCAGTATGCGGCCGATGCGTACAAAAAGGATAACACATTACTTTGACCACCAAGTGTGATTTCGACCGCGTACTATGCAGCGTGAGTATCAGATTCAAAGCTCGCGCTCAAGGACCACTCGACTCACTTGTATCCCATCCGCGGTGTTTACTCCGATGTTGTCGTTCATCATCATCGTCATGAAATCGGCACCGTTGTTGGTCATTTGAATGCCAGATCCCGAGACATCAGTGGCAGCAAGAACAGAATGCAAGTGTCGACTAGAGAAAAGGCCAAAAGCGAGAAGAAGGGAAGGGGAGAACATAGTAGTCGAGGCAGATGAGACGACTACATACGGCAGATTGAGTCCTATATAGCGAGAGCCAGCAAGGCAATGAGACTAGAAGAGCGCGATGCATCCGCAGTAATGCAAACCCCGGCTCCAATGTTCGTGAACGTTGATACGGCGAAGTTCAGTTCTATTTCCGGAGGAGTCGGCCATCAGGAGGAGAGCGGTCGTGATGCAGTACCCGAGATATTCCCAAAGAGGAGCTTGCTGACAGAATATGTTTGTGATGCGTAGTGGTGGCACCGGTGTTGTGAAGACTCACCCGGCATGAAGACCTGGGAAGCATTTTCAGAGTCGTTAGGCAATTAGGCAATGCAGTGTGGAGTGAACCGCTTCCTGACCACATGGCCTATGCGTAGATTCGTCAGAATGAGGCTATATACTTACAAGGACAGAAGTAGTTCTCACTGACGACAAATACTTATGAAGGTGAGACATCCACTGCATTGCCTTGCCTTCACGTTCGCCGCTCCAACGCCGACTTTGGTCAGCACTTGAGTCTCCTCAGCCTGCATGGGTTTGCATATCCCTCGTTGAGTTGCAAATTGCTGTTGAGTGGCCCGCGATGTCCGACGTGTCGCGTTCGAGGGGTAGGTTGGTGCTGTTACGTCGACGGCCGTTTAGTATTAGGCGCCAGTAGGGGTTCTGAGTACTAACTAGAGGGGAGGCGGACGTCCCAGGAGAGGCACAAGTAGTATTCCAAGATTAACAAGAGCTTCTGACACAGATGTGTCCTAGAGAGCAGAGGAAACGTGGTTGGTGTTGGCGGTACGAAGGTAAGGATTGATCGGCGTCAATACTACTATATATGGCAGTGTGATGGCAGACTCAACTCCTTCAACACTATAGGCGCCGCGGCGTGGTATGCTTCTACCCAGCTTCTACCACTAGTGACTTTATCACACTGCTGGGGAAATATGCACTGCCTAACCTCCCATGTTTTAATAGACGCTACCACCTTTGTTACCAACAAGGAATCACACCATCTCCATATCACAGTGGTGACGACGGCCCGGCCCGGGCTCAATGAAATCATCACATCTTAGCACATACAGCTTCGAGTCAACAGAGTCTGTATAGAGAGCTGGTTCAACATGCGTCTATAGAGCTGCGTCTATGCATTTTATAACTACATACACGCAATTGACGGCTACTTCGAGTCGACCCAATCAGGCTCTAGTAAGTGCTATCTTCTAGTAGGCTCCCGCGGATATCTACCAGTCCACTGAGATAGTGCTAGCGTGCCGAGCGCCATGGGGATACATTCCCTCGTGCACACTCCGTGCGGTTGTGCGCTCGTATTGAGTTCGGGCAACCTTTCGCATCGCCCCACTGGCAGCTCCTAGAGGCTGACAGTGATCCTAACCGGGGATGGGAATGTTCGAGCGTGAAAGAGCGGTTCCTGGTTGGGGTGGATCGAGCTGCTCGGTGATGACGGTAATGGGTAGCTGACTAGGCTTACAGGTGCCAGAGGACGTTCGTGGATGAGAATATTGTCTGCTTCGAGGACAGACACGGTTACGGAGTGGCGAGCGAAGTGGAACGTGCTCGGGTGGTGCGGGATGGCAGGTCAGTGGTCGAGGTGGGAGGTCGGACATGGTTAGGGAGATGTGAGCTGTGTGTGGCGGTGTAGAGTTGGAAGAGGAGAGTCAAAGGAGGAGAGTTATTGAACGGGCGGGGATGACAAGGCGGCACCATTGCCAGCTCTGGTTGACCTTCGAGCCGACGACGACATCCCCGGGCCGGAGCTGACGAGCGAACAGAGTGAGAGCCGAAGGGAGACCGCTCGTATTCGGGGATAGACGGAATGGCCTTCGCACTGAGTGTGTTTGCACTGGTCGATGGGACAAGGTATGGGATCAGCACTGCACCCTAACGCATTCACTCGGGCCTAGAAGACCTTAGAGCCCGCGAGCGAGCTTCTCTTCGTAGTCCGAGTCGGAATCGGAGCTAGTCTCGTGCGTCCGCTTGGTACATGACGGCCCAGCAACGGTAGAGGAGCGGGAGGCGGGGTCCACAAGGCATCCCCATCTTCATCAGAGTACCCCACATATCCTGACTCTTCGTGTGCTGTCTCTCCACCCGCGGCGCCTTCCTCCATGGTTCCTCCGCAGTCTCGCTCTACGCTCTCGGACGCTTCGACCCACAGCTCGACCCGGTCGTTCTCAGCAGGCCACTGCGAGGACGTAGAACTCGCGGTACCTTATGGGGAATGGCGGGTCTTTTCGGACGATGACCGCGAGTCACAGGTCTTGCCGCTAGAAGGGGTAGAGTGAGCAGAGGTGTGGCGAGAAGATCCGGTCCGAGTTTGAAGACGAAGGAGACGTAGAAGTCTGGATGGAAGTGTCTCGCGGATGGGGGTTCATCGCGCAGTTCGCCGAGATCCCGTCGTTTCTGAGATATGTGTCCTGCCTGTGTGTTGATCCACAGTACTTGCAGCGCTGCACTGCGAGTGGGTGAAGCGGCGGAGTGGGCAGAATACGCGTGCATGATGTTCATCGGGCAGCTCGTCTTCGGTCTCGTTGTCATCATGCTCTTCATAGGAAGATGCACGCCGCACGTACGCCGGATGTACGGTCCCAGGGAGCTCGAGCACTTGATGCCGCAGCAAGGTCCTCACGCCTTTCTTGGCGTTCACCGGTAGAGGAATGAAAGGTCCGGGGCGCGGCTCTGGGGTGAGATTATGTGTTAGTCAGACTGAGAGGTACGTGTTCACATCGTGCGGAGATGTACTCACTGACATAGTCGTCGATCAGTAATGCGGCTGTATCATGACAGGGACCTGACCAGAAGGCCCGATGGGCCATCCTTTTCGGCTGCCCATGTAACCAGAGGGCAGCCACCGTGAACACCGCTCTGCACAGGTTTCCAGGCAGCCATCCTCGCAAGGCCACAAACTGGCTTGAACATGTGTGCAGCATGCTGACCAGACGCCGCACAGGTCCGTGTCGTGACGTGGTTTGAGCCCGAACCACCCTTGTGCCGTCCCCGATCACCTCGAGTGACCGTTTTCTGGGAATCAGTGTAGTCGCGCTGTTGGGACGCGATTCCCCAGCTGGAACCGGTTCCCGAGCGAGCATGGCACCTGGTAATGATGTATCAACGTTCGTGAAACTAGACGGAGATGGCATTCAACGCTAAACTCACCCTGCACTATCCTGTTTGACGACGATCGTGCCGTAGAACCACAGAGCAAGCGCGACCCGGTGTAGGTGGATGTTGGAGAATAGAGGCACTGTTGAGAAGTTTATCTGTGAGATGAGGGGAAGAGTGTTTCGGAGGGTCATGGCCCATCTTCCGAGTCCGGTTGCGGATGAGCCTGAGATAGGAGATTGATGGAAAGGTTGTGCGATCGTGTTGGAAGGGATGGGGGTCTCAGAGGGCGGAGGGCCGTTCTTATATACCCCTCGTGCGAGGGAAGCGGTGCGTATGGTGCGCCTGTGACTTCGATGTCTTTAACCTTGCAATCCTTTACATCGTCTCTTGCTGGGAGCAGCACGTCAAACGGACGAACGGTCTTCGAGGTGAGCTGTTTTATTACTCACAGACTCCTCTACGCTAATTAAGTGTTGTCTGCGTTTGTGCATAATCAGAAAATAATGAAGACAATCTACTCATCTTTTGTACGGTTGCGCCCTTGCTCTGAGCTCTCGACACCACTCCGGCGATAAACCCGAACACATATTGTGCGCGCATGTCCATTATCGTCTTGGTGTTTGCGCTGCATTTGAACCATACATGAGTCTTTACTGAACAATTCATGTTAACGCCCGCCTAAGCGCGAATGCTACAAAGGAACCACTCATACTGCAATCAGACAATGAAGACGCATCCACGATTTATACAGCACTCTATACACACCTGGTAGAGCCATTGAGGAGGATTGCTTCACACATCCGCAGCATTGTCCTTCACAACCCACTGGGAAATGATGTTAGTCAGTCGCGGGAACAAAAGGTTCAGATACCTACCAATCGTCGTGAATCGCTTCGCATATCATGCGATGCCATTCTAGTATGCCGTACCTTCACCACATAAAGCGAGTGTCGTCTGAAACAGAGAAATAAAAGCCGAGTCATGCCATTGAGAAAGAGTGTTTGAGTACAGGCTTACTATGTTCGGAACAGAGGCCCCCAGCACTAGACTAGAAGGATTGGAAATCAGGAGGGAGTTACGCGCATTTCGTGACTCATACTACTACCAGCCAAGAAGCGGTAGCTGGAAGTTTCAGAAAGTGTCCTAATAATGAGTACTGAGTGACCGTTTCCGAGTTGGAAATTGAAGAGGTGAAAAGCCATTGAACGCAGTCTGTGATGTTTCATAGAGTGAGTTGGGTCGCCGTATCCATAGCAACGTTGTGGCCGTCATGTTGAGCATCAATGATGAACAAGAGTCAATAGTCGAGCCAAAGACATTGCAATGAAAGAAGGAAGAGAACTTGAGAGGAAGAGAGCCGACGCGAAGCCCCAGTGGGAGAATAGCGGACCGGTTCGGGCCGGGAACTGCTCCGCTCCCGTCCCGGGCACTCCCGAGCGCCACAAGAGCACCGCGGCTCTCACTTCGACAGTGACACTGACTGCCAAAATTCTCCTACTCACTGCGCTGGTGCATACTCCGAGATGTGCGACTTCTCTATTTCACTTCAAGAGAATGGTCTATGGCCTGCAAAACTGACACATCACCTAGTAAGTACTTGCACTCCGAGTCTTCGAAGTAGATTGGGAATGAGCGCATCGCCCTCGAGGGGTCATCGCAGGATGCGTTCGAAAAGAGACCTATACAAAGCTGCAATGAAGTTGAGGAGTCTTCCATTGCAGGCCAACATACTGCAAGTGCGGGGTATATGGTATGCAACTGACCTATCACACTACTAACTCTAGATGGCTTTCGACTATACTTCCGACGTTCTCTCGCGACACGCGAAGGATTATCTCTCAGCACACACAGCTCCGAGTCAGCAGGGCTGCCATTTCGAATTCCTCCTAACTTCCGCGGTCAGCAACGGTGAGCGTCGGGTATCGGCTGACTACATGCATACAACAGACGAACTGATTACTACTCGATACAAGACTGTGAGATCACTTCTTCTTGGCAGCAGCTTGCCTCCTGCTGCGCTGCCTCGTCGACGCACGAACGGCGGCAGGCTTCACGGACGGCTGTGCGACCTGCAAGTTCATGATATCCATGAACTCCACCTTCGCCTCCTTCGACATATCCACGTGCGCCCCAGCGGTAGAGCTCTCCGCCTGGTCTACGGTCTTGACGTACATGACGACGTCTTCGGAGGACCTGCCGGGAGCCAAAACGGCACGCTGGGACTGGGGAGGCGGGATGTGGAAGCCGAAAGAAGGATGTGCAGCTGGGGTCGTGTCCGCTTCCATCACGGGCTTGCGCTTCGCAGAAGCAGCCTTCACCTTGGTGGCAGCCTTCCGTTTTCCAGAACTTCTCTTCGCCGCGGTCTTGGCTTGAGGTGCCGCCTTCTTCTTGGTCATTGCGACGGTCTCAATCGAAACACTCGACGGTTCTGTAGCCTCCGAATCGACATTCATCATCGCTGATATCTGAGCTTCAGCCATCTCCTGCTGCAGATGCGACAATGTCGATGGTCCAGCGACCGGTGAAGACTGTTCCTCGCCAGACGAGCATACCGGCCGTCGAGGTCCTGCCTTCCCCCGCGCGTCCGACTCCTGCGTGATGGGGAGCTCTGTCCTACGCCACTTGCGCGGTGGTTCTACCCCATGATGTTCATCGGGCAGCTCGTCTTCGGTCTCGTTGTCATCATGCTCTTCATAGGAAGATGCATGTCGCACGTACGCCGGATGTACGGTCTCGGGGAGCTCGAGCACTTGATGCTGCAGCAAGGTCCTCACGCCTTTCTTCGCGTTCACCCACTGGACCGGTAGAGGGATGAAAGGTCCGGGGCGCCGCTCTGGGGTGAGATCATGCGTTAGTCAGACTGAGAGGTACGTGCTCACAGCGTGTGGAGATGTACTCACGGACATAGTTGTCGACCAGTAATGCAGTCGTATCACGACAGGGACCTGCCCAGAAGGCCCAATGGGCAATCCTTTTGGGCTGCGCGTGTAACCAGAGCGCAGCCACCGCAAACACCGCTTTGCACACGTCAAGGAGCAGAAATTCTAGGTGAGGCCGCAGAGTCTCTTGGACATGTGTGCAGCATGCTAACCAGACACTACTCAGGTTGCTTGTGGTTGAAGCCGGGACGATCCCTGCCCGCTCCCACATCCACCAGTCCACTTCGGTAGTGGTCGCATGCCAAACAGCATGCTCAGACCTCGCCGTGTGTATACTCTGGGCAGCCTTGTGCTCAACGGTCACCTGGGCGATGTACAGTGTGACGAGGCCTTCCAGGCTGGTTGGTCTCGGTGCCGGGGATGGAAAGGTACGAGGGTTAAACAGCAGCTGCTGGTTAGAGAGACTCGCGTAGTCTGCCTAGGAAGAACTGTCCGGTGTCTCGGACGGCGGTGGGGAGTTGACTCTTCCGGGAGCCATGGCAAGCTCGTTGGACATGGGATGCTGGAAGTCTGGGAGGACGGACATGGTAGGTGAATTGTGAGGGATGTGTGGCGGCGTGATGTCAAATGAGGTGAGTGTTTTGGACGAGCCAGATGGTGGCGAGAAGAGACGGTGTCGTTGGTTTGTGGTTGTGGTTGGGAGAAGTGAGAGTCAACTTGGTGAGCCGCCGGACGGATCTGAGGTTGTTAAATGGTGGGCGGCTCCCGAAACTGGATGCATCCACAACGCGACGCGACGCGTTATTTGCAGTTGTTGTCTCCATAATTCCACAATGCTTTCATCAGGAAACGTGTGCACCCCAAGCCCATACATGACCATAGGCATCATGCATGGGCACTTACCTAGTCATTGACCAGGCACTAACACGGGACTAGCATAACGCCTAGTACGTTGTAACACATGATCATGCAAGCAGAAATATGTGACCACTGGTGATGACGGCTCGGTGAAGTGATGAGCATGCACATTCATGCCTGAACATTGAAGCATATATGAGTGGCCATGCATGGACATGGAATACGTGTCTGCATGCCATGCATGATAAGACGTGCCCATACAAATGATCAGCCATGGGCTTGTATGAGGGGTCTACCATTCAGGTATGACGGTGTGTTATAGTCTCATCAGCGTTGTATTAGCAGGCGTAGTCATAATGTACGTACGTCGAGATATTCCATGGTCACTGAGGGCGGCAGAGAGGCAGTGATCAAATGGACGGTAGCTGATTCTGGAATAGAACAGACCAGCGCTTGCAGGATTCGAACCAGGAAGTATGAGCGACGCTAATCATTTTCGGATACCAGGATACAAGGGAGACTTAAGTATACAGTGTCATACGCGTGCAATAAAGGGGCGGGTACAGTCTGAGCAGCAGGCGAGCAAATGAGAGCGGATGTAAGTGCGCGGCACGGATGCGGTGAGTGCGAGAAGGCCGTATGAGCGCGCGTGAGAAGAATGACGTGAATGCGAGGTGACGAGAGGGTGCGAGACAGCGAGCGCAGCATTTCAGAGTGAAAGCGAGGCAGAGCTCGCGTGAGACGACACGAGTGCAAGGTGCAGCGAGTCGGGTACAAGACGACGCGACCGCGAGACGACACAGTACGAGAGGTCCGAGAGGATGCGGGATGACACAAGTCCGAGATGACGCAGGTCCCAGAGGAAGCGGGTCGAGGCGACACGGGTCCGGGATGCGAACCTGAAGTCGTGAGACGACTATGCCTGGGCATCGTCTTGATGGCCCGGAGCCTCAGATGGGATGCGACGAGGAACGGCAGGGGGTTTGCGGCGTCCGGTACATTCGTTTGCCATCGCCTGACGGAACGATGTCAAGCTGCGCTCCTGCCGCGTCTCTTCCGTGTCTTCGTCACCTTGCCCGAAGACTTTCCTGGATGTGCTAGTTAGTACGTCATCGAAGGACAGGGATGAGAGCGTGTGATCATACTCGTTCCACCAACGGGTGAGATCATCCACCCAGTCGGCGTTCTGATGCATGAACGTCAGAATGTTGTGGATAAAGTCTTTGACGTTCCACTTGTCACCGTCTTGCTCGGACCAGGACCCATATGAAGTGAGAGCAGAGCGGCACTGAAGCAGATCAAATCATAAGTGATAGAGAAAGAACACATGAGGATGTGCACAACGACATACGAGGACAGCAACATATAGGACGGCGTGGATGGTGATCTTCGTCATACCGTGCTTTTGCGCAACAGTAGGCTGACCTTTGCCCGAGCTGGTCCCGGGGTCGGCACAGTCAGTGGAAGAGAAGCTGGTGAACACGGTCTTGACCATCTGTAACAAACACGTTAGTTAATCACACTAAGAAGACACAGAGTGACTTACGTTCACGAGAAAGTGGCTCTTGAGGAACCCGGGCTTCTGCTGACCCTCCCTGTATAGGGCCATGTCATACATGAACATCGGCCAGTCCTCAGAGAACAACTCAATTTCGCTGATCTTGACGAGTCGGCAGAACCTAGTAGGTGTCAGTGAACGAACATGTCAAGGGTATCCGCGACATACTCAGTAGAGTCTTCGAGAAACTTAGCGAGGTGAGGCGGGGGCAAGATCATCTTGGCAGACTCAACGTGGTTGAACCCTCGGTTCAACTTGGTGGCCAGCTTGGCGTCTTCGAACTTGGCGACGACAAAGAGATGATCTTTGACACGGGCGAGGTCGTCTGTGCGGGACTTCTTGGCGACGGTGGTGCACTGTAGTCGGAGAGGCGTAAGGTGAAGTAGATCATGCAGCCAAGGGACGTACAAATTTGGCGATCTTCTGGACAAGGAAGTCGTTATCCGCGAGGAAGTCGATGTGTTCTTCGAAGGCGGGGAAGAATTCGACGAACATCGGGAACAGCGTGTAGGCTTCCACGGTCGTGTCGTACTCCTTGGCACTCCTAGAAGTATACAGAAGGTCAGTGTATGCATATATATGTGCGCATATATGGACCAGTACGGATGGTCGGGGTCGTCCCGGTCAAAGTCGGAGAGGGCGATACCCTTGCTGATGACATTTGCGTAGTTGGCAGAATCGCCGCCACAAAGGCGGGTGATGTTGCGGACCTCGTCGTACAAGTGCTTGTACCCGTTGTCGAGCATGGTGGGGACGCTGTATATGCATGCATAAATACATAAATGAGTCGTCACTGTCGGACATACCTTGCTCGGGAGTCCAACGACCGGATTGCATCAGCCCAGTCCCCATCGACGGTCTCACCATCAGTGCGAGGCCGTTTGGGATCCGGGCCATCGTCCTGTTCTTCCTCTTCATTCTCAAGACACGGGGGCGTAGGGTCACGGCGTGGTGGGGCAACCTCATGACGAGGTGGAGGGGGCGGCGGCAGCGGAGTCAACCTGTCGTCGTTTTGGTTGGCCGCGGGACATGTTGGGCTGGGCGAGGGGTGCGGAGTGGGAGAGGGGAAAGAATGGTGGAAGGAGGGAAAGGAGGGATGTTGCCCAGTGGACGTGCGGGCTGGCTTAAGTAGGGTGTCCCAATCGATGGGGATCGTGATAACAAATCTGCCCAGGGAGTGCTAGTGCTGCAGAAGAATGGGGGAGGAGAGGAGGAGGGCGAGGAGGTGCTGAGCTTCAGCGGTGCTCACGTGATCACGTGATGCAAGCCGGTCGCGATCGAACGAACACGCGACGCGTTTATCACAATTTCTGGCTCTTCCCACCATCTTCCTCCTCCCGGTCCTCTCCTCACGATTGGGCAGCTGCGGGTTCGTCCCGCGCCAGGTGTCTGACCGCCCCCGACGCCTGGGCTCAAACGTGAGGAGTAGTAATCTCACCTCACCCACTGCAGTCTACACTACACCCCGCCACCTCCACAGCAACGACAGAGGCGAGCGCCGCACAGAGCACAGGCACTTGAACATGCCCCTCGCGTCTCCATCCGATCTGTCGTCTCAATCTTCGTCGACGATACGGACTCCGATCCCGACGCCGGCAGCACACAGCTCATGAACAAGCGAGCGGGCCCCCCCCCATGGATGCAAGTGAGCTTGGAAGATGGACAAGGTTCGCGTCGAAAGGAGGGATCAGCAAGTGCACGGTACTTCAAGACTGCATCGCGGAACGGGTGGAGGACTTGATGTTCATGAAGGTGAGTTCCCTCCGTCTCCCCTCTGTCGCGTCCTGTTAGTTATCTGAGTCTTTTCAGGGCTACTGCGAAGGTGTTGTCGACACCTTCCACAGCGACGCTGTCCGCCTTCACGGCCGTCTCAAGAAGCCGGTTTTGACAAAGCGACAGTCCATCGCCTCACCCGACTCTTCTCCTTCGTCTGCCCAGAGCGTCATCACCGTCGCTGCTCGCGACATCCTGTCTCCAGCCACCTCATATCGCTGTGAAGCCGGCGAGATCACCAAGCAGCCGAGCACTGACAGCCCGATCGAGCACCCCGACTCGCCTGACCCGATGACCTCATGGTTTCCTCTCGGCGACCGCCCCATCTCTCGCGGTTCAAGCGTGTGCTCCGACGAGTCATATCCGCGGGTGTCCGTCGCACTCTCGGACAACGGCGTGGGTAACATCGGGCCCTCTCTCCTGCAAGGCTTTGTGCAGGGCGACAGTGGCTCCTCCTCGGACGACAGCGATGACGAAGGCCAGTTTGCAACAACACGACATGTCCCTGGTCCATGATACCCACCCACCAATGACTACGCTGTGCTCACCACTGTACTCATGTACGCACCCCTCTGCCTCGTCGGCAACCGCCTGCCGCTCCCTGTCCCACTCCGAGTCGTCCGCCTCTGCTTCTCTCGCACGTCGATCGGATTTGCGTCAACTCCCGATCTCGTCTGACGCCTCTCTCTCGGCCTATGCCTTGATCGCCGACCGCGGACGCCAATCGGGCTCTGCGTGTGCATCGGTGAGTAGACCTCCCTCTGGTGATCATGTCCCGGCTACTAGAGTTTGACTGACCTTACCATCTTTTTACCAGCTTCTCCCGCGAACTCGCACAGAACCCACCATGTCCGAGCTGCTGGGTTTGGGCCCCGTCATCGGTGACCATGAGGTCGTCGTCGGCTAGCATGGTTAGGGAGGAGTCGTCTTCGACGCGACAACCTCTCTGGGCCACCCGGGCGTGTGTATTCTGCAGGATACATCCCTCGACCCGGGACCATCAAGAACGTGCACCATGCGGCATCCGCAAGAGGCAGATCGCCTTCCTCCGAGCCACAGGAAGAACACATGAGATTGTGAGCCGATTTCCATGCCGTTCTCCGGCCGTGCAACTGACTTTCGGAGGAAGTGAGTGGGCGCGCAGGTCCTCCTGTCCATCGCGTCATACCACGCACTGCAGAGGATCCAGATGTGAACGGCCGCTCGATGATCTGCCTCGGCAGGCACATACCATGCTTCAAGTGTGCCCTGCACTCTCGTCGCTTGGGAACATTCTTGCGCAGCCTGTTCGTGCATACAGGACGTGTGAGAAGTCCTCAAACAGATGCGTACCGACTCCCGCTGCAAGTCCCGCGTCCATCGTGCTGTTACCTCAGGCACAACAGAGTGGGGACAGGTGCGTCCCCTTCATCCTGGATTCATCGACGCGTGAACGCATGAGCACACGTCTATCGTGTCAGAAGCAGCCTTCGCGGCCTGTCCGCAAGCACAGCACGATGCTCCCGCAGAGCGCGACAAACACAGACCCGCCCGCAGCTCGGGGCAACGACACGTGCAGGCCGCCGTTGGGATCGGGCAGCGAAGATCACAAAGTGAGTCATCGGCTTCGGTCCACGACATTGGGCAACTCACACCTGTCAGAGTCTTGTCGTGCGGTCACCGGGCATGGACGACGTACCATTCAAGAATCAAGACGAGGTGACCGTGGTGACCGTGGCAGTGTGGAGGAGATCTCGCATTCGTAGGTGATTGTGATCTCGATTTTTGGCGCAATCACATCTAGTCTCTGCACACGGGGTTCACTCGGGCTCAAGATGTGTTGCGTCCGGCGTACCCGCCAGTGTCCTACACGGTCTACTGCCGCAAGAGTATGTATGCCACTCCCGTGTGCGCTCGAAGACGGACACTGACCACTCCTCGCTTCAGATTGGTGTGTGCGGTCCCGAACGTGCGCGAAGCGAGCCGCGTTCGAACATATTGCAGATCCGGCACCCCGCCAGGCCCATCCATCCGCGTTCGCAGTCGGGGCCGCTGCATTCATGAGGTCAGTACCTCCGCCCAGTCTCGGACGATTTGCACTGACCGGTCCCTCTCAGGCACATCTTACGGGTCGCGCGACACTCGGAAGGGCCTCGCTGCATGCTGCCGGCACGAGTTGGAGCTCGAACGCGCCACCGGTCCCCACGGACCGTCTGAACATCGAGTCAGCGCGCAAGCGCAAGGAGTCGAAGGGAAGCTGCTATCGAGACTAGCCGAGTCGACTACGTCCGAGTGATCCCGGAGCTCAGGACCTCTTACCGCGGATCCTAGTGAGCCTTCATCTCCCAACCGCGACTCAATCTTGACCTCACTGCTTCATAGGGAATCTGTGAGCCAAGGGTAAAAAGAAGTGGATGTGTTCCGCAGGAGTCGTCGCCAATTGGGCAGACACATCCGGTTCTGGACTGAATAGTAAGCTTGCGGATTGATATGACTCCGGCTCCTGAGGCGAAGGTTTATTTCAGCGTTTTATCAAACCCGAGCTCTCCCACCGCTCCTGGCTGAACTCCATCCTCTCGCTGTAATCCGCTACAATATTCCGGCCATCCGTATCCTAAAAAGTCCGTACCTTCTGATGTTGCCCCGGGATGTCCTCGATGTTAACCCACATGCCGAATAGATACACAATATATCTTGGTTTTGACCACATTACGCTGATGTGATGCTTGCGATGACCCATGTGCGATCATGGCATCTGTTGTCCCTCAGTGTCAACCTTCAGCAACAGCTCTTGGGCATCATCCATGACGACCTATCCCGGTTGACTGACCACACTGAACGTCATAGATTATGGTTATTCTCCGTATGTCAGGGTATAAGACGACACTTGTCAGATCATGGCCGATAGTCTGCTCGCCCCTTCCCCAGCGCCCTCAGCTCTCATGTCCTCCAGCTTTCGCTGCCCGAACGCAGGCTGCAACTTCAAGGCGACAAGCTCTCGTGCCTTGTCCATGCACAAGTGCAAACTCGAGCTTGCTGTCATCTCGCAGAACCTAAACAAACGCAAGATTATCGCTGAACGTGGCCAGCGCAAGAAATTACGCGCAGAGCAGGAGCTTGCGGATTTCAGAGATGACGTACGTACTACCTCTTTGACTCAGTTTCACCCTGATGCTGAGTTGTCTTCGAAGGGTGTGTTCGATGTTCAAGACGACGGCGCCGATATGCCCCCAGCTCCTCTGCCTGCATCCCTCGCTTGTCCTCCGGCCACATCTTCTGCACAAGCCCCTACTGCCAGTGGTGGCCCATCTGCTTCATCGGCACATGGTGCACAGGCTCAGGGGGCTGATGCTCCTCCCTCCGGGTCGCAACCTGGACCTGCGACATCGACATGCTCAGGCCGAACCGTCCGTTTTCCAGCAAGACTTTATCGAGACTTCGTCCCCTCAGGTTCCAGTACCGCTCTGTCAGATTGGACTGCTATCTTTCCGTCCGATTCCGGCTCACCTTCTCCTCAGCCTTCGTCACCAGGAGGCGACCCCGAAGACGACCCTCCCAGGACCCCGACTGAAGAGAAGAACACGCCCGTAGATGTGTTTGGGCTATTCCGTGTCTTCCGTCGTGTCCCCAAGAACGACCCGGATCTTCACTTCTCCCTCGAGTCGATCTGCGACGCCCCCGGCCTCGACCAACCAGATGCGGAGGGCACGGACTCTGCTCCAGGCTCAGGCTCAGCAAGCATCTTCTGGTTGACGCAAGGGTCTACGGCAGTCGATAATCCCGATGACCTGCCAACATTCGGTCCTTTCGGCGACAGCGCGACGCAGTTCCGCCTGATCGACTGGTTCTACAGACGCGGGTCTGAGGTCCTGTCTCTCGAGCGGTTTGACGATCTACTCGACATCATCCGTTCGAAGGGGTTCTCTCCCGAGGAGCTCGAGGGATTCAGCGCGCGCAAGGCCGAGCGCATGCTGGAGGCCTGGGGTAAGGAGGAGAAAGTCTTCCGCCCGCAGCATGGATGGTACACCTCGTTCGTCTATGTTCCCATGCCCTGCACGAAGTTCTCGTTCATGTCAGAGGATGCCGCACCAAAGTTCAAGGTCACAGGCCTTCAGCACCGTGACATCATTGACCTAGTGCTCGGCTGCCTTTCGGACAAGACATCACGCTTCGTGCGCAACTACCACTTCGTCCCGAACAAGACATACTGGACTTTACCACACACTCAGCAGCAAGCACGATCTCAATCGTCAGGTATGTGATATCACACATGGCTGTCACTATTTGCGATCTCATTTCCCCTCATCCTTCGTAGACTCCTCTTCTTCATCCAATTCTTCGCCACCACCCTTACGAGTCTTCACCGACTGCTACAACACTGACGCGATGCTAGCCGACGAGGAGACCATCCGGAAGATGGAACGCATTCCTGGTGACGACCCCGATGTAGAGTATGTCGTGCTTCCACTGCTTTTCTGGTCCGACGAGACTGTACTGTCCAGTTTCGGATCCGCCAAGCTGTGGCCGATCTATCTCTACCTCGGTGCGCTATCTAAATATGTCCGCGGGCGTCTGACCGAGTTCGCGGCGCATCATGTTGCATACATTCCCGATGTATGTCCTCATCTCTCTCTCTACTTGTCATGCTGCTGATTGAAACTCTTAGCTACCTGATAGCTTTGCAGATGAATACGAGGCTGTCTACAACGTCCAACCCTCGGCCGAAGTTATTTGCTTCTGCCGCCGAGAACTCTTCTGTCAGATCTGGCTCTTCCTTATGAATGAGAAGTTCATGCAGGCCTATGTCTCTGGCATCCTTGCTGAGGGCGGTGACGACGTCAAGCGTCGCCATTTCATACAGGTATACACATATTCCGCTGACTATATGGAGAAGTATGTTCTATTGCCCTGCCCTATGTCAACAACCACTGACTCCACTTAACAGAGTAAAAATTGCCACCCTCAAGCCGAACTCTACCTACATGGTCCCCCTCTCTCTTGTTCACAAGGACGAATTGTGCGAGGCCGGAACACCTGTGGACGCTCTGCGACGCTCGGTCTGTCGCGAAGATGATCCTGCCACTCACGCAAGAATCGCACACGCACGCAAGCTCATCTTTGACAAGGGATACTCTCTAGCAGGCAAGCGTGTCAAGGACCTTCTCAGCAAGTATTCTCTCACGCCAACTCAGGTACGATAACACACATCTACCCGCTAGCTGTCGACTAATCTTGATCCTGCAGAGTGCATTTTCTATCCGTCTATCGCCTCATGGTGTCAACTCATATCAGATCCTTGCACCGGATCTGATGCATGAGTTCGAACTTGGAGTCTGGAGGGGCATTTTCGATCACCTGGTCCGCCTCATCCATGCTCAGCCTGGTGACAATGCAATCAAGGAATTCAATCGCAGGTACGCTTGTCCGGTGCCTATGTAGCCATCCGCGTACCACTTATGTCTCCTAGGATGCATCTCATGCCCAAATGGGGACGTGATCGTATCCGCAGGTTCTATGAAGATGCATCAACACGGAAACACATGGCAGCGCATGACTACGAGGCTTACCTGATTGTGAGTTGAACTCAGCAGGAGCTACTGCATGTTCTGATCACATTTCATAGGTGATCATTCCGGTCATCGAGGGTCTTCTCCCTCTCGAGGACAACTCTATTGTAGCGAACATGCTCTTTGAGCTCTCGAACTGGCACGCACTTGCAAAGCTGCGTATGCACCATGAGGTCACTCTACGCAACATGGAGCTCGCGACATCACACATGTACGAGGCCATTCGAAAGTTCGCTTCCACTACCTGCGCTCGGCATGAAACATTTGAGCTCCCGAGTGAAACTGAGGCTCGCGCCCGTCGCGCACGGACTAGGCCGACTGGTGCTAGACCTGGAGACAGCGCACGGCGCTCCGTAACGTTCAATGTCATCAACACATTCAAGTACTACAGTCTCGGTGACTATACAAGCTACATCCGGCGTTCCGGAACAACCGACAACTTTACCACACAAGTCGTGAGTCCTTCAACTTCAATGTATTTACAACTTTGTGCTCACTATAGGACAAGGGCAAGCTCGAGCACCGGCATGTCAAGCGCGTGTATGACCGCACCAACAAGGTCAACTTCGAGCGGCAGATTGCGCTTCATCAGCAGAAGCGCGGTTTGGTTGCAAGCTGGCGCGCAAGTGACGACTACATTGTCCCTTCCCTGCGCAAGGAGCAAGACAAGCGTGCTTCTATTGCAGAAGCTGAATCGCTCGAGCGGCTCGGTATGCGGCCCAAGCAGACGCCTCGAGCTCGAGCTCGGGCATCCCCTTCTGACCACTACTTTGTATCACAATCCCGCCGCACTCCCATTCATCTTCGTACTTGGGTCAGCCAGCACAGGAACGACCTGGCGGTCAAGGTACATGTTTTATCGCTCTACAATATCACAACTATCACTAACCTTCACCTGAACAGGGCTTCATTCCACAGCTGTACGAGCACCTCGCTGCTCGAATGCTTGGAGGTGATTCACTGTATGCCGAGGGTGACGAATTCACTCGGGAACAGCTTAACGGCATCCGCATCCTCGAGGACAGGATCTACCAGCACAAGTATGTCCGGATCAACTACACTACATACGACATGCGACGCGAGCAAGATGTCATACATCCACGCCGGCAGGCTGACATCATGGTCCCTTCCCCCGAGTGGGACAAGGGCTCCCCATACTGGTACGCTCGTGTCCTCGGCGTGTTCCATGCCCGTGTGAGTTACCAGGGTCCCGACTCCGATCAAGCCCTACACAAGTGGCACGACTTCGACTTTCTCTGGGTGCGATGGTACACCCGTGAAGCTGCCAAGGACGAGGACTCCTCGCTGCCGCCATTCGGATTTGAACATCGCCGTCAACCGCGGCTTCAATTCATCGATGCGAATGACCAGGCCAATGCCCCGTTCAGCTTTGTAGATCCCGACGATGTTATCCGTGCTGCCTACATTCTCCCCTGCCCTGCTGGAGACTATCCCCTTACGAACGAGCTTCTCGGCCGATCCCCTCTCGCTAGGCAGATCCCAGTCGAGCCTGGAATCGAAGACGACGAGTTTGACTATGAATTCTACACTGCAGCCATGTGAGTGTCTCATTCTGCGTACACTACCTCACTCTGATTGCTGACACGCGTGCTAGGTTTGCTGACCGGGATATCTTCATGCGATATCACGGAGGCGGGATTGGCCACCGAGGTCTCGGCGTTACTGTCCACGAGTCGAAGGCACATGGCTTGCGCATCAATCACCCGGCATCTCCCCCCGAGCTCGACTATCTTGACGAAGAGGACGTCGACATGTACCATGCTGAACCTGACCCTGACCAACCGGATGATCAGGACGACGACCCGGACACTATTCAGCAAGATGCTCTTGGTGCAGACGAAGATGAGGACGGAGGGTTCAAGGGTAACGAGGTAGATTTTGAGATACGCAACCCGGAGAACGAGGATGATGAGGATGCTTATCGTGAGGACAGCGACAGCGACTTTGGCTCAGACATGGACGACAATGAGGTCTATTATGATTTGTACGCTGCTGATGGGTTCGCACCGTTGTAATTCTATATGTGCTGCCTGTTCTCATGTACTGTAAACATTGCTTGTATTCTCTTGTAGTACGTTGGTATCAGCAATACACGAGCTCTGGTACTACTACTACTATTCTGTTGGGTATAGCCTGGAAACGGTCATGTCTGAGCATACTGTATCAGAGCTTACACGCTCTGTTCATGATCCCTCTGTACAGACGTCGTATGACCACTCATGGTCACTGTGCATCTTTCACGGCTTACCCCGACCATGCATGTCCACTATGCCTCTAGCATTACGAACAATGCTCACTCAATATCATAGCGTGCCCTGCCTGGCGCGGTACGGCCACGGGTGATAGTAGCGCGTAACAGGTGTGCTCGCATGGGCTTAATGTGCTTGGTTTCCTGATGTTCGCCTCCGCAGCGCTGCTTTCTCCTGCTTTAGTGCCACCCGAGTCTGACATGGCGGCCGCTTTGCGACATGGAGCCACTTGCTTTCTCGCACGGTGAATCACCTCAATGTACCGCCATTCTTCGCTGGCTCGCGTTTTCCATTCTTAACTCTACAACGCTCCTACCAAAGCTAGTACTACGCTTATGCTAAGGTCGTTGCCGCATCGGGTGGTGCCACAGCCGCCTAGTGCTCGAAGTGTGATGACGGGCCATAACAGCGAGAAGATAGTGACAGTCTTCCCTAGAAATAGCTGTTCAATTATCACTCCGAAGATTTGTTAATGCAGCGGATGTTGGGTCGAACAACGAATCCTGAAGATGTTTAACCAACGCCGAGAAGCGCTTCAGGCGCATCGGGGCGGCATTTCCAAATCTGGATCCCGATTCCAGCTTACATAAGCATCATACAAGATGACCGCCTTGGATTCTCGAGCGACTCGCAAGTCCTTTCCTCCCCTCCCACATCCCTTCTCTAGTCGACGTTGACGAGCTCGACGATCGAGCTTGACAAGACGATGTCGAAGAACTCACTGTCTCCCGCCACATCCCTGCACCCTTGAAGCATCACTTCAAGTTCCACCCTCTATTCTTCCGAGTTGCATCGAGCTCTTTTACTAACACGCTACATCATGGAGCAACTATTTGTCACATTGCCGCTGGGAATGGTCGCATAGAAATCACAGCTGAGTTGGACAGAAAAACTGAGTTGCTGGCACTGTTTTCTCCTCCGCGTCCTCTCGACCGTCGAGTCGGGATTATGCATACCTCACTCCAAGCCACCGCGGCCCGTGAGCAGGAGCACGTCTCGTCATATAACTAGAGGTATGCAACAGATGATAACTATCAGTTGAAACGATACAGTTTCTAGGATCCTACAGGAACCGCACCACGCATATAGGAGAATCCGTCCGACATGGGCATACATGGAAATCCTTTCTAACCATCTCTTGCTGCTACCGCTTTGGTCTGCCTCCGCCTCGTTGGCGTGGCACGCTCCAGAGCCTTCCGTATGTCCCTCCATGCAAGCTCATGATGTTCATAGACTCGACCTTCAGCACCTTCAACATCACCTCCACACATTCCCCAGCGGCAGAGATCTCCCCTCAATGGCGGCGACCTCATTTCCTCCGCGAGCGTGCGCCAAAGGCAGGGTGCATCGTGAATGGGAGCAGGAGGACTTGACGTTGCAGGAGTTGACTGATCTCCTCCTTAATGTTCTTCCAAGCTTCCACCCCATCCGATGGTGGCAGAGGTACCCCCGCCTGGCCCAGACAGTTATCTGAAGAGTGGACCGTGGTATGTCAGTCACTTGTTGTGGCTACTCCGTGAGCAAGTGAGATGCCACTCACTCATGAAGTCGTCGACTAGTTGCGCCATCGTATCGCGGCAGTTTTTGCCCCAGATGGCCCAATGAGCCAGGTCTTCCGGTCGAGACCTCAACCATAGGGCCGCAGACGCGAAGATCGCCTTGCACAAATTTGTCGAGAGCTCCCCCGCGCATGGCCGCATCGTCTTCGCGACATGCTTGCAGCATGCCTCCCACGTCTCCTGGAGAGCCCTTGCCATGTCCTGCGGGTTTGTCTGATCGGTGACCGACTTGCGCAGTGCAGGCACTATGTCCGACGCCTCCCACATCCACCACGTGACGCCAGAGTGGGTGTCATGCCAAATCTGCTGGTTCGGCCGCGAGGCGTGCGCAATCTGTGCGGCCCTCCGCTCCTGGTCAACCTGATAGATGTAAGCGGAGGTGAGGCCTGCGACGTCCGGGGTAGTCGTTGCAGAGTTGCTCGTGTGAGTGAGCCGCATGCACGAGACTGTATGTTGGAAGTTTGGGGGGAGGATGGACATGGTTACGGGTGGAGGTGGTTGGACGAGGTGACGGTGCAGGTTGACGGTGCGGGTCTTATATGTTGGTGGGTGCTCCTCAAACCTCACGCCGGGACCCAATCTGCGATGCGACGCGTTCTTTGACATAGCTGTCAGTGGATCCTGGAGCCGCTTTCTCGTGCACTGCGTTGCTTTCTGCTTTAGCACTGACAGTCCCTGACATTGTGGCCGCTTTGAAAAAGGTAGCCACTTATTGTCTCGCGCTGATACTAGCAGCGGTAACATGATCTATACTCCTAGTACATTAATATGTATCACACGACCTTGGCGATAGGCATTGATGCATATGCTATCATCAACGCCTATGGCAACCATGACCGTGACGGTGAAGTTGACGAGCTCGGTCACCGTGGTTATTCGTGAATTTTCAATCCTTGGCAACTGGGCGTGTCACGTGAAGATGATATGACTGCAGGACAGCGATGTTCAGTGACTTCAACAACATGTACATGAGTAGCAATTGGAGCTACGTACTGGAAGCCCTGTTCGGTAGCCGCTCCAAGTTCCTCTTACACTCGCATCTATAACTCGGCTGAGAGACTGTCTTAAATTGGTGAAGAGACGGCTCAATGAGGCAGGTCCTCCGTCTTCGAATCTGCTCCACACTGCCTACGAAACCTATATAACCCTCCCCTCTTGTCTCCGAGTCCTCTCAGTCGCCCCCCTCCGGACTCCCTCCCCCTCCGTCCCTCGACTGGCAACCCCTCAGAGTCGCGCACTGCAAGTATCCTCTCCCACGTCGTCTCTCTCAACAACCCTGTAAGTGATCCTGCATGCACCCTCTCGCATATAATGAATTGCCCTCTTTCTCTCTCGATGGTTAGTACTTAAACGAACGGTTAGGGCAGCCTGGGCAGCCGCCGAGAAGGAAGCGCTCAAAGCGCATCAGCCCCACATTCCATATCGGTATATCGCTCATACCAGCTGACATGAGCTTGGCGGCTCTAGGACTATCGGTATTGCTCCTCTCCCTCCTCCCCCCGTCCACCTGAGCTTGTCGACATCGACAGCGAGGGCCGACCACACCACAACGATGTCGAAGCACACTCTGTCTCCCGCGCCACTGCCTCTCTCGAAGCGTCTCCACACTCTCCACGATCCAGCGACTCACTACTACGTCCAGCCCCGGCCGACTTTCGACTCCTTGCTCTACGATGAGGTTATCCTCGTCATCTTCTCCTATCTATCTTGGAAGGATCTTTGCACGACACAGAGGACTAACAGAAACTGGTCAAGGCTGTCGCTCGACAATGAGGTACATATATACACGTGACAATCCCCGGACCTCGAGAGGTTGAACTATTGTCGAACATAGCTATGGAAGTCCCTCTACATCAGCGATTTTGGTAGGATGCGCCTGCGCGGGGCTCGAGGCTTCATCGCGAGAGACGATGGTCGCGTAGTGAGGCCCCTGCCTGGCCGTGCGAGGGTCGATGAAGTGAGGGATTGGAAATGGATGTTTCGCATCAGCTCGAACTGGCGTACAGGTGCGCAGTCATTTCTCTGCATTGAGCTCTATATCTAACACGGCACATCGTAGGTCGCTGCTCTATAGAGCAGCTACCCGTCATATCGCCAGCAGGACTGTTTGCGCAGACTTCGCAGCTGAGTCCGACATATATTCTCCTCGCTGGCAACGTTATCATCTCCGCGTCCTCTCGATACTGTCACACTCCTACCATCGTGCTATCAACCCAAGCTCACGCCCCTCACGCGCTCTCTTGTCCTTCTGCTCGCTCCGGCAACCCAGTGCATATCACTGCCCTAGCCTTGGACCAGTCGCCTCCTATTTCCGGTCACCACGGTCGGCTCGCATGCTTTCTGTCAACTGGCGAATTCGCAGCATATGCGATAGATCATCAGATGCCATCCTCTTCATCGCGATTGTTCACTTTCATTCCTTCCGGCAGGAACTCGCGCACTGCACCTATCGTCCAGGCTGTCTACCATCATCCACTTCTCGTGACGCTGTCTCAGTCCTTCCATCTCTCGCTGTACGATCTATCGGATGACACGGTGAAACACACGCAAACCCTCACGTCGTTCACATCGTATCCGCCTAGCTCGCTCGTGCTCTCTACCCCCTCCGCGGCGACCTACAAGCTCATTCTCGCATACGCGATACCCGTTTACCCTTCCCACTGGACTGTCGGAGCTACAGAACTGATCATTGCCAACTCGCCCTCCGAGCGCATGCACGTCACGAAGACGCGCACCACAGGGGCGGTTGACATCCCTCAAGGTTTTGTGGATGAGCACAAGATGCGCGCTGTGCGCGAGCAGTGGGGGCGGAAGGTTGCGCGCGTCGCTGACACGCAGACCGACGGCAAATGGGTCGTGCTCGCTCCTGGCCAGGCGTTGCCTCCAGTGGACGGTCCCCCGAACATGCTGCCATCCGCTCCTGATTACGCCTCCCCTCCCTCCTCGCCTTCGTCCAGCGGGTCAGCATACGCTTCGTCAAGCCTGCACAGTACGACAGGTCTGCAGCTCTACCGCCTCCATCTCCCTGCATCTCTGTCGAGCTCGTCTGCGCCGAAGCTGTCGTTCGTGCGCACGCTCCACGGGCAGATCGGGCCCGTCTGCGCCCTCGCCCTCGCTGATGGACGGTGCGTGAGCCTCGGCATGAACGGGAGCATCTGGGTGTGGGATCTCGAAGCGGGCTCAGGGACACAAGTCAGCACCGGTATCGCGGACGGGTCTGAGGATGAGGACGACGAAGATCG
Organism: Daedaleopsis nitida; assembly: GCA_022606115.1. NCBI lineage: Eukaryota > Fungi > Basidiomycota > Agaricomycetes > Polyporales > Polyporaceae > Daedaleopsis > Daedaleopsis nitida. The sequence continues at coordinate 238,759 of JABYQM010000017.1, forward strand.
CACCGAGGCATGGAACAGTGTGGTGCGTCGCTTGGCAGCAGGCGTGAGAGGCACCGTCGCGTTCGACGATCGCAGGATCGTCAGCTCGAGTGGTTCCGAGGTAGAGGTGCGGAGATTTGACGTATAGAGCGGCGGTAGTCGGACGTGCGTTTGCGTGCTATCATTATCCTCTTGTTCTCGTACTGTGTTTTGTATCATAGTCTGTGGAAATTTTCGCAAACTTCTGGTAAGTATCGTCTATCATTCGCGTTATACATGTCCCTCAGGCTGAACACATACTTCTAGGCTTGCACATCTCGACCTTGCGGCGACGATAAAGCAAATTGCGAGTGGTACGAGAAGTAGTTGTAGGTCCGTATCTGGCATTCCAATGGTCGATCTGGCTAGTGCTTCCCTGCTACCACTGACGGTTCAGCGTCTACTGCAGGTATATCTCAACCACGAGCGAGCCCAGGTATTCACGCTGGCAACCATTACCCCTCACCCCTCCTGACACCACTCATGCACGCTCTCTCTGGAGGCTACTGACATCCACGTTCGCCCAGGGTCGTCCTGTTGGTCAAGTACGTTCACATCCCGTCTTCGCCTGCCCATGTCCTGATTCATGCTTTCAAGACCGCCGTGAGATCCAGTCGGATATCACCTTCCCCGTCGAAATATGGACCGCGATCTTCGCCCTCCTCCGAGGTCCAATCTCCGACGCACGGTTCAGCGCGAACGACCTTGTGTCCTGCACGGTTCTATGCAAAGCTCTCCAAATGGAGGCCGAGGCCGTCTTGTATCGCCACGTCATCGTCGGCGCTCATTTTGAGAAGTTCTCCGGCTTCCTGGCCAGTCTCGCAAAGAACCCACGACGTGGCCGTGCGGTGAGGACCCTGTGCATCCTCGCGCCCCGCGAACGCTGGGTCCGGCAGGTCCGCCCTCCCTCTGCGACACAGAAGATCCGTAGCCTCGTCGCGAGGAACAGGAGCCCGGTTCACATCGACATGGCACGTCTGTGTGCGAACATGACATCTGCGTTCGCGACGCTCGTCAATTTGGTCGACGTGGACTTCTACCCGTCTCTCCTCGACTTTGTGCCCTCCGCAGACGGACATACGTCTTACAACCGGTCCATCCATTTGACCGTCGACGCCGGCCGCCGGCCGCGCTCCGGTCCCTTCGCCTGCTCGTTGAAACCCCGGCTCTCGCTAACCTTCCGGGGCAACTGGCACCGCTGCCTCGTCCTTGCGCATCCCACGGACGCCGCGCGGAACCTGCAGACGAACCCGCGCGACGAGCTGCGGCGCAACCTCCTCTTCGGAGAGTACACCACCCACCACTACCTCGCCAGCCTCGCGGACCGGCTCGTGTCCATCACGCTCGTGGTCGACGGCTCGCATCGCGTGCTCTTCGACGGCGCGCGCCACCTGTGGCCCACTCAGCTGCTCCAGTCCGCGCGCCTGCCGTGCTTGGAGCGGCTCGAGGTCGATGAGGTCGACGGCCGGTACGAGATGGTATGTGCTTCCCCACTCCAACGCTCCGAAGAAGATTCTGCTCACGCACTTCTGCTCTTATTCTTAGCCGCAGGGACCATCCAAGCTCGTTATTGACCCACTCGCGCACCTCCTCGATGCGCTGTTGAACTGTCCGCGCCTGAAGTCGCTCGTGTGGCGCCCCGCGCCGTTCCACCTGAATCTCGTCGCGGCACACGAGAGCATTCTCGCGGCGTTCGTGCGGTACCCGACGACGCTTTTCGCCGCGTTCTATCTCCTGGAGCGAGTGGTGATGCCGAAGACGGTGGGAGCGCGTTCAGGAGAGTATGTCGAGATAGTTCGCGGGCAAGACGGGGTCTTCACTGCGAATCCGCTCTCTACGGGTACTGCTTGAACGTCTCGAGTCTGTTGAAATGTATGCTTGAGTAGAGAAGCGTAAGACGTCCTTGTGAACTTTAAACGTACAACACTGAGATCCAATACGCGTGTCCTGAGAGTACAGACATCCTCGCATTCCCGAAACCTATTCGAGCCCGAGCGTAGATCTACACGTGGACGACCGGGACAAAGCAGGGGTGAGTCCTTACACTCAGCTATCCAGACAACTACACACAGAGACCAAGCTACTAGATCGGAGGAGCTCGGGGAATGACCAGCCGGACCACACCGTCTTCCAACTCCAGGGTCACAGTGCATGGTATTCGGAATGCCCAATCTAACCATGTGTCCTTGTGTTCGGGAACCAGCTCTCCCATCTCGCGGATACAGACCGTCCCGTTCACCGCGCCTGATACCAGGAGCCGACCGTCTTGCGAGAAGACGACATGCGCAATCACAGCAGCATGCTCCGTCAGCGTCTTGACGCACGACCCGTCGCCTCCTGCAGAACCGCACGGTCTTGTCCTCCGATGCCGTTGCGATGAACTGCTCGTCTGAGGAGAACGAAAGCGCGTGGATGCAGGCGCCGGCGTACTTAGGAGAGTAGGACGCGACGTGACTCCTCACGTCAATAGGTCCTCATCGTCTGCCTAGGGGAGACTGGCCAAACTCCCGACAGGTCGTACAACTTCACAGCCTTCTCAACGTCGCTTGTTCTTTCCACTCGCATTGAAAGATCGTCGGGATGACGAGTGGCCTAGCGACGCTTGTCCGAGTCCAGAACTCGCTCACAATTGTGCGACATGCTCGCTTGTCTCATACCCATCCGTCTTGGGTATCGCCGGCACCCCACCACCGAGGGATGGCTACGAGACGATTACCCTGCTATTTTGCTGCGTAATCCTCTTTGCATCTCAACTCTACCGTCTCCTCTCTACACACTCAGCGTATGACCGTCCCTACCTGGGAAGTGCAGTCTGTCCCTCGAGTGAGTACTGCCTTCCGTCACCACTCCAGAGTCCAATAGCTGACGATTACCGTGTGCATGTCATGCCTTCGCTGCGTTAATGTTCGTTCAGGTAGATCTTCTGCCAGCTCACACAGGACCGTACAGCTGTTCGCGTATTGAATGAATTTCGCGCTCCGCCACATGCGACTGCAGATTCGACACAAATAATTCGAGAAATCCGAGCTGGCTCTCCGGTTCCCGTGAGCCCAGATATCATATACCCAACAGCCCACGAGAATGCTTGCATCAATCAGGACCTTTGCGAACTGACCTCACACGAACTCCTGGACAAATCGGACCAAAATCGGATGCAGTAGCGATCCTGAGCCTACGACACGTTATGCTCGACCATGTTCAATTTCCCCGTGAGCAATAAGTGTTTTATGAGTTGTATGTACTCAATATGAGCTGGTTACTCATTGGGCTGTCTCCAAATCTGTGACGAGTGGTAGAACCGGTCCTAGAACATACACATCCTTCCAGCAGGTACCGGCGCTGATAGTGTCAAGACCTCCGAACAGTCTACTACAGTATGACTTGAGCATGGAAATCTTGCCATTATCCTCAAATGAGCGTAGAAAGCACTGCAGAGGGGGGCCATACGTTTGTTTGTCACCAGTATTATATCGTTGTCTCTCGCCACCACACATGGTAGGCATCTACTAGAATGATGATGTGGCACCTCTATCTCCCCAGCGGAGAGAGGTATGGATGCCATTCAACTTGGCAGATGTTCCTTCACCACTACACAGCCTGCATACGAAGCATTGAGCACTACATAAGAGAGAAAGACGAGTTTCTGAATTTTCTGAATTTTCTGAATTTCTCATGTCGAATCTGCAATCGCATGTGGCGGAGTGCGAAAATCATTCAAATCGCGAACAGCTGTACTATACACTCATATCTAACGCCTACCGTAATGTGACCGAGGCAGTCGACCTCTTGTGCTCTGAGAAGAAGGTTCTACAAGATCCGAGGGACCTTCTCGTCGTGGACAATGAGGGAATGCATGCAGAGTTGGACGAGACGAGATGACGAGGGGCAATGAGCTTCACCTGGTACGTTCTCCAAATATCTGTCTTACATTCTTGTTCGAACACCTGCAACCTGTGACATGTCAGACCTAGGTCGTGCATGTGGAGAGGAGTCTAGGTCTAGCGTCACCGTGATCAAGGACACGCTAAACGACTTCGAGGCATTCGAGGTTCGATCACAGTCCACTTGACACTTGTCTCTTCGCGTAGAAGTGCGCTTACATCCCGACTCAGACTGCACTGTAGCTGAGCGCTGAACTCCAGACCGTCAAAAACAAGTAGCCATACTAGTATGTTGCAGTCAGAGGTTGAAGGACCGTCCATCCCATCGTTCATTTGGTCCTCATTGTCTGCCTAGGGGAGACACGAGTCCTCTCGGCGTAATCCTCCGCGAATGCCCGGTCCGCGCCGGGATCCTCGACATTGTCCAAACGCCGAGCCGCGTGCCCATCACTAATACATTGACACCGCCATGCATGAACAGCTATGCACTGTTCGTTCTTTGCAATTTATTTTACTCAGACAATTCAAGACGCGGAGAATGACGCAATGCACTTCTCGATGGGAATACTTATCTGATGGACCAGGGCTATGTTGACACGACTTCGATGGACGTTCAAGCGTTCACAGCTCCTAGGGCCCGACTTCAAATGCTACACTCTCACTCTCGACACTACTCTCTGAGATCCCCTCGATCGTCGTATCTCAGCGCAGGATGACAGTGCGAAACTCTTCCACCACCAGAGTTCGTTCTTCCTGACAGTCCGTGCATGCGATACCATATCTAACGATGCGTCGTGATAGTCTACCGGCTGGAACGCAGCGCTCGTGGGGTACTCTCCTCAACAACGCGAAGAGGCTTGGAAGTCCTGTGCAACGGCCGTCGAGCGCCACTACGAAGAAAGGCTCAAACGATGGAACGCGGAGCTCGACATGCTCCTTGTGTTTGTGAGTGGTATCAGCCTAACATATGCTATCGTGGATCGGGCTGACACATCATCTCCTGGCATAGGCCGGACTATTCTCGACAGCCCTGACCGCGTTCATCGTGCAGTCGTACCCTTTGCTTCAGCCTGACAACACGGACACCGTTGTGCTCGCTCTGACATATCTATCAAATCAGATCGATAGCTTTTCTATCTCTTCGACCTTCGTCAACTCGACTCAGGGCTTGCCCTTTGCGCCCGCAGCGGACGCATCCTTCACAGTCCCACGCCATGCTGTCTGGATCAATGCACTCTGGTTCTCGTCCTTGGTCTGCACCCTCTCCGCGTCAGCGATTGCTGTGCTTGTCAAGCAATGGCTGCATCAGTACAGCCAGAGCCTGTCAGGGATGTCGCCCGAAGTAGCCCGTCTCAGGCAGTACCGATATGACAGCATGCTCAAGTGGCGAGTGCCTGAGATCATGGCTGCGCTTCCCATGCTCCTCCAAGCCGCGTTGGCCCTCTTTCTCACTGGCCTACTCATCCTCCTATGGACACTTCATCCGTCGGTCGCAATCGCCGCCACAATCCCCATCGGCGTGCTCATCGTCTTCATTTCCGCGACGACTTTGTTGCCCATCTTCTACTCAGACTGTTGCTATCAGTCTCCCCAAGCGCTGAGCGTGCTTCTCGGTGCACAATACCTCGCGCGGGTCTCGTCTAAGGTCCTCAAGATCGTCGAGCGACTGGCACACCAGTCGGCGCTCGCGCACCAGGCTGCTCTTGCACATCGCTCCGCGCTCGCGCCTCAGGCTGCACGCGCGCACGCATCAACAACACTAGCGCAGCAATCGGCTCTGGAGAAGTCCTGGACGTCGCGCAAATATGTGCTCTTCGCGCGCATCCGTGACGGCACGCGCGCCGCGTTGAAGCGTATGGCGGCAATGGGCAGTTTCCGGAGCTGGAACGCCCGCGAGAAGCCCGACGCGGAGGCTCGGCATTCTGAGCTCGAGCAGTCGCTCGCGCTCACCGCGTACTACATCACGCTCGACAAGTCCATGCTCAACACGACGGTGATCCCCTACCTGTCCGAGATGGACGCGCTCTCGGCGCGCATGTCGATCCGGTACGGCGAGCTCCTGCGCGACGTCACGGATAAGTTCGACTGTCGCGAGTGGAAGGTGTGGCGGCCTATCATGCCCTTCGTGCTCGTGGTCCTGTCGCTCATCACCAACGAGCCGAAGAAGGGGACGATCCGGAAAGTACTGCTGGCGATGCCGCCACACCCGCTCTCGCCCGCGAAGTCGAAGCTCGGGATGCTGTACCTGCTCGCGATGTCGCAGCTGGTTGTGCGGCGGATCGCGGCGCGCGAGGCGTTCCAGAACATACTAGCGTACCTGCAGTATGCGCGTATAGACGCAGAGGACAGTGTTTCGCTCGGCTCGTCGGTCCTCGAAGACGGTGCGTAATCATCGTGGTTCCGAGTGGAGGTAGCGAATGCTGACCTATAATCGCAGTGGAGTCCACCTTCCCTGTGAAGCCAGCTGAGTTCGAGGAGCTCCTCGACTTGGACAGGTTCGAGTCGGTCAGCCACTACCTCACGGGCGTCGAGTACTCCATCAAATACCTCCTCCGACACCGCACGCGCCTTGAGGCGGCTTCGATACGTGCCCAGAACGTCTTGCGGAGCTTCAAGCTCTTCCTGCATTCCCCCCTCTGGCGGATCCGCCGGACACGACTCGAGGCCGTCCTGTGGGCCCTTCTCTACTCTCAGCTGCCCGCTCTCCTGCAAGAGTTGAACGACGACGTCGACACAGCCATCCTGGTCACGAATGACTTGATCGAAGGGTACAGGGACGCAATCACTATCCTCGAGCAAGAGTTCGAACAAGGCGCAGCCGGACACACCATTGGCCAGACGGCCTCGCAAGGTGCTCGTTGGGCGCTCACCTTGATCAAGAGAGCTTTCTCGAAACTGGAAAACGCCGTCAACGTACAGAAGAGTGCATCTGCAGAGAAGCAGAGAGACGGCAAGGCTGCTTCAATACCTGATGGTGGGTATACCGTCGATGACACAAACGCGCTTTCCTCACATTATGTCTTCGCAGGGCATCCCTCACATGACAGGGAAGGACCGCCTCCTCAGCCAGACCCGGCTAGTACATCAGAACAGCACTCCATACCATTTGGAAGCAGCGCTCCAGGTATCACCTTCTCCGCGAGCCACTCGACGTCCGTAGGAGATGCCTCGGAGGTGCTAGATCCCCAGTGGATTGAGATGCTCGACACATGGGAGCTCGGTGCGTCTCTCCACACAGTTGCGCATTTGAAAACACAGAACTCACGTCGACTTACCGCTAGAACCGATCACGGTCACAAATCCGAGCGATCGTGCCGGCCAGAGTCCAGACGAGTTCCCAGACAGCCCTCTTCCGGACCCTTTCTTCCGCAAGACGTCGCCTTTGCCCAGCGAGGTCGCCCCTCCTCCGCCGGTCGCTGTGCGCCCCGTGCGGCACTTTGGGCGCGCGCGAAACCTGTCGCTATACAACACCCGTAAGTCCAGGAGTTCAGAGCATGTTCCACGCAGATCTGAGACTGACTTTGTGTTACAGTTCCTCTGCCTCCCCTACCTGTGTCATCGAGACGGACGTCGATCGTGCAGTTCCCCGATATTTCGCAAGTCCCCGAGTCCATCGCTCTCACACCTGCCGCCGCAGGGTCATACCCTCACCAAGCTGGTGCACCAATCCCTCCCGACGAGATGGTGTAGCCCGGGAGGTGAACCTCCGTCTATGGTAATGGTATGTCGACCTGCACATGAAGTCTATTCCTCACGATCTCGAGTATACAAGCGACAAACTGGAACCAGCTGCCATTCGTGAACATAGACATACATCTTTCTCTCTCGACGACTCCGACTCCTACCGGTTCTGGCCATGATTATCACCAACCCCTCAAGTATGTACCATGAATCTCGGGACCCCAGACTGGTCCGAAGCTCTGTGCCGCACCTACACGATCTCCGCCAACTCCTCAAGCGACCTGACTAGGACGTCCACCTCCCCTCCCTCCGCCTTGCTCTTCACGAACTCCCTGTCTTCCGGGTCGTCCGTGATGCGCGGGACGTACACCGTCTTCATCCCGTGCGAGGCGGCCGCGCGCAGGTCCCAGAGGTGCGCGGCGACCATCGCGCACTTCTCGGGCGGGATGTTGAGGTGGTGGATCGCCCCGAGGTACACTTTCGGGTTGCTGCGTGTGTGTGGTCCGGTCCGGTGAGTTCTTGTTACGACGCGTAGGGCGGAGGACGAGCGACTCACGGCTTGCAGGTCCCGAAGAGGTCGACGGAGAAGACGACGTCCCATGGGAGGTCCGAGTTCTTCGCCTGGATACGATCATGGATGGAGGCGCGGCCATAACGGTCCGGCTCAGCACCGACACGCGGGGGACTGGGAGTCGCTGCACGCTTACCAGGTCAACGAGGAAGCGGATGTTCCCGTTGGAGAGGGCGGCGACGATCGCTTTCTTCTTGAGCGCGTAGATGCCCTTGGACGAGTCTGGCCAACCTGCATTCATGGCTGTAAACGACGCCGACGTTCGCTTCGATAGAGGGACGCACCCGGAGCCTTGTGCCATGCCATCACCAACGCCTGCCTCTTCTCGTCGTCCCAGGCCGAGGCGAGTGCCTTCCAGCGCGGGTTCTCCAGTAAGGCGTCGAGGATCTACAAGGTGTAGCCTCGTCGTCGGAGACGGTCGAAGTTGTGCAGACTCCGGACAGGCTCACCTGTCTGTGCGCGATGTCCATGTTCGTCGTGCCTTCGCCGCCACCGGCGATGCGACGTCTGTCGAGCTCGTGCTGAACACGACGTACTAGCGGGTCAACACATCACCTACGCATGCTGGAAGTATCCCGTTCGCCACTCGTTAGCGAACGCGTCCCAGTCTACGCAGTCTGTCTCAGATGCTATTAGGACGTCGTGTGCGACTGGCACACCTTCCTGCACACCGTCCGGCGCGGCGGCGGCGAGCGCCTTCGTTATATTGCCATACCAGTCGACAACGGTGCCGAAGACGTCGAAGATGTAGGCCTCGACCCCTTGGAGTGCGTCTGCTTGTGAGGACATGGTGGAGGTGAGAAACAGGCTGGTGGGATCGTAATGCGTCGCGGCTCTCCGTGTAAGAGTCCCGTGGGTCGGCGGGCTGAGCATGTGCGCCGGCTGAGTAATGACGACATTCATTGCGACGATTCGGTCGCAGCTATTCCCTTCTGCACCGAAACGCAGCGTTGGAACTTTGCAATATTAGTTGTAGTATATAGAGATATCAGTCCTGATACTTAGTTGCGAATCCCGCCTGGAATGTACTGGCAGAGAGCGGCTCGAAGCTGTTGATACCGTGTCAAATTCGATACCTTCCGATTTGGGAGTCTAGTGTGAGCGTCAATATTCGCACACTAGGGTTGTCTCCGTACCACTGCTCTGTTTTGCTGAGTGCTCAGTACCATTACGCCATGGCTCCCTCCCGTGGCCCTATTTCGACACCTCGAACTCTGCACAAAACACTCGGCAACCACAAGGGTCCCGTTCATGTCGCCCGCTACGCCAAAGGAACTGCAAAATACGTGCTCTCGGGAGGACAAGACAGGACAGTCAGGCTGTGGAACCCGGACTTGGGCACGGAGATCAAGTCGTATGCAGCGCATGGCTACGAGGTGCTATCGCTCACAGTGTGCGTACACCTTTCATGCCTGTACTCGTTCAAGACAGATGAGTTGACGCGAGAATACGGACGCAGGGCGCACGATAACAGCCGTTTCGCGTCCTCGGGCGGGGACAGGCAAGTGTTTTTGTGGGATGTGATGACGGGGCAGACGATACGGAGGATACCAGGGCATATGGGAAAGATCTTTGCGGTGGAGTTCAACGAGGACGCGAGCGTGCTTGCGAGCGGTGAGTCTCGGTTCGGCTTGTGGGGGGAGGGAGAGCCTGAGATGCTCAGATCCTTGGAGGCTCGTTCGACTCCACGGTCAGGCTGTGGGACTTGAAGTGCGCATTTATTTTATCCTTACCACTGCGGCCATACTCATCGGGACCTCGCAGGTCGCAAAACCGTTCACCTATCCAAACTCTTGAAGAAGCACGCGATGCCGTTCAGGCTATCCACGTCGGGGGAACGTATGTCTTGACCGGCTCGGTGGATGGTCATGTCCGCGCGTATGACTTGCGCATGGGAGAAGTCCGGACGGACTTCCTTGGTCGTGCGTATTCTCCTACACACCGCATGCCCTCACTAGATGCTGATGCTCGCAAACACCCTTTAGACCCTGTCGCCGCCGTTGTCCCTTCTCAAGACAACCAGACGTACCTCGCGACGACGCTCGACGGCCACGTGCGGCTCATGGACATGTCCACCGGCAAGATGCTGAACGACTTCAAGGGCCACGCGAACTCCTCGTATCGCATCCGCGCATGCTTCGGCCAGGCCGAGGCGACGGTCCTCTGTGGAGACGAGGACGGGGCGGTGTGGGCTTGGGATCTCGTGGACGTGCGTGGTGGTTTCTTGCCCGTCTCAATGTATTCCCTTGTGCTGACCGAGACGCGAACGCGTAGGCGGCGCCGCTACAACCACACCCGCCACCGCGGGTGCACGAGAAGGTCGTGACCTGGATCGAACACCATCCGACTGAGACGGGAGAGCTCGTCACCGCGAGCGCGGACGGGACGGTGAAGGTCTGGCGGAGCCAATCGTGAGCGTCGTACGTCCCCCTCGTTCATCAATGCACAACTGTACCATACGCCTGTCTGCTATACTACTGGCTCTAAGTATCCCCGCGTCGCCTTTCGCGTTTCGACAAGCTTGTCCCTCTGGTTCGTGGAGGCTGGGAGTCGCATGACAACAAAGACCCCGCACAGATCTCGGTCCGTTGGTCACTCCAGAAGGGTGAGTGAGACTGATCATCGACAGAGGTGTCTGAGGCATACCGTGCTGACTTCTTCGAGACAGCTTCGTACTATGGCCCAAGTCAGCTCAACCGGCGCGCGTTGTCTCGAACGCGGACTTGTACGACTGTGAGATCACTGCGGACGACATGGCTACTATCGATGCTCCCGATCGCGGCAAGGACGGTGCAGTCACTTGGAACCCTGTCGACCTCCCATGAACGGCATAGAGGCTACGCGCACGGCGAGTCACCTAATGCAGCTGCAGATAGTACTACAGAGTTCGGCCCGAAGGCGCGCCATCGCTCCAATTCGTCGAATTTGAAGCTTTACCTTGAGATCGCTGCGTTCTCGTCTGGTTCGTGATCGGATAAGATCGTTCAAGATTATATCGTCGTCACATCGCGGGGCCCCTCTCCCTCGCTGACTGATCGAGACCTTTCGAGTGCTGACAGAGAGGTGGACCCACAGAAGCCCGACGGGTATATATTCTCATGCTTGAAACGTCCAAATCCCACGACCCGTACTCGCCGTTTCCTTTCGACTCTCACGATGTCCACGCTCACCCTAACATCGACCATCAAGCTCCCTTCCGGTGGGTAGTTACAAGTCTCCTATCCGCGCCGCATTGATTGAATTCCCGATCGTGTATCTGTGTATGAAGGTTACCGTCTCCCTCTGCTCGGCCTTGGAGTCTACAAGAATGATGAATGCAAGCCGGCGTGTCTTGCAGCATTGAAGCATGGCTACAAGTGCGTCTACTACCTCTACTTGCCAAGTGACCTGTGCGATTCTGACTACGCTCCCAGGCATATCGACTCTGCGCGGATGTATCGCAATGAAGCACAAGTGGGGGAGGCTCTGCGAGAGAGTGGCGTGCCCCGGGAGGACGTATTCATCAGTGCGTAACACGCGTCATGTTGTAGCTGTTCTAGATGCGAGGAAGTTGACGAATATGCCGCCCGTCAGCCTCTAAGGTCGACAGCGGAGAACACGGGTACGAGAAGACGCTTGCCGCGGTCGACGAGTCGTTGCAGCGGTTCAAGTTTGGTGAGTTGCGACGAGCTGTTGCGCGTTCTCGCGCTCTGCGTGTGCTAAATTATGGCATATGTGCGCGACAGATTATATCGACCTCATGCTCCTCCATAGTCCCCTGTCCGGCAAGGAGAGGAGGCTCGAGGCTTGGAAAGCACTCATTGAGGCAAGAAACCAAGGGAAGCTGCGTTCCATTGGTGTCTCCAACTTGTATGTAGCTGCCATCTCGGCTCCACATCGCGTGCTGACCTGCGAACAAAACGTCCGGCGTACTAGTGGCGTCAAGCATCTCGAGGAGATCAAGGATGCTGGTTTGGAGACCCCGGAGGTGAACCAGCTCGAGGTGCGCAGGACGACGTTTTGTAATTGCGCCGTGTGCTAATCTCGATGTCCAGCTACACCCCTTCTGCCAACAGAAGGACATCGTTCAATACTGCGCGAAACATGGCATCATTGTCGAGGCGTATACACCACTCATTCGCGGAGGCTGGAATGACACGATCGTCGACATTGGGAAAAAGGTAGGTCTCATCCTCCTGCACTGATGACTGCTCCGCACTAATCACGTCACCGTAGTATAACAAGGACCCTGCGCAGGTTCTCGTTCGCTGGTCGCTACAGCGCGGGTAAGTGTCCTTTTATGTAAGAAACGCCGACATGGATGTCGCTGATATGCTCGCCCGACAGCTTCGTGCCATTGCCCAAGTCCGCGCATCCGGCGCGCGTCGTGTCCAATGCGCACGTGTACGATTTCGAGATCACCGCGGAAGACATGGCCGCCATCGATGCTCTCGACCGCGGCAAGGACGGGGCCGTCACCTGGAACCCCATCGACGCTCCGTAAAGGTGCACACGTGGGACGTCGTGAACTACTCCTGTGTAGCACATGATACAATGCGATGGCGAACACTCGACCGGAATAGGAGGCCTTATCGCCGATGTCTGCCATTTATCGCACACTGGCCTCCCAGGACATGTACGGGTGGAACCTACAAGGGAGCCGCGCATAAGGTCAGCTTTGCCCGGCGGTCAATGGTGTGGTTCAAAACGATCAGCTTCATGCTGATGGGCTTCTGGTGAGTCACGGATCGGTGTAGAACCTCTTTGGTGATCAGGTCGACGAATGCGTTCTCGTACGGGCTAGCCTGAGCCTGTCAAGTTGCCGTTAGCCAGGTCGCGTCTGTCCTCATGTCCTCGGGGAGAACGAACAGCGAGAACATGAGACATACTGACCCAGTGACTGACGAGCCATTCTGGAATGATGGGCGACCACCAGAGGCCATATGCGGGGTTGTACTATGTTCGCGTGCGTGGTTGTTATGCAGTCGCCTAAGGAGGTACCGAACCTCGAGAGAGTGCGTAGCATTGACAATTCTCGTGGATTCACTTCGTCATGGAGAACAGGGCTATGTGTACAGTAAATGACAAGTGCGCTTGGCGGGATCGATGGGCGGGTCGAGAGCACTATGTATGGCGGCGAGTCTAGCGAAGTCAGGATAGAGCTACATGACGGTAAATCAATAGTAGAACACATAGCAGATCAACAAAGTCCTAAGCAAACAAACAACGATATCAAGATGCACTGGGTAATAACTACTACTACTGCTACGATGCCGACATATCTTACATTCAACATCAATAATATCCTGCTCAATACACCCGCTCTCAGGACGTCGACTCTTCTCCGTGCTTGCGCAAGTAGCCACGGTCGATCCTCATGACGTGGTAGAAGTCGTGCGCGACCGTCTTCGGGAACCCGAGCGCATGCGCTTTGATGTCGCACAACGCGCGCATCGCAACGTTCCACGGGAACCGGCTCCACGTCTTGTACGACATCTTGCGGTCGTAGACGTACGCATACGACGCCTTGATGCGGTCCTCGTCGTGGTCGCTGAACGCCGGGACCCTCTCCTCGGGATTCGGGTACTCGGGCTTCGCGTGGAACTTCTTCGAGAGCGAGCGGAGGATGTCCTGCCGCTTCTCGATGCGCAGGTCCGTGAACGCCTTGCCCTGCCCCTGCCCGAGTTTCTTCTTGTGGTCGTCGAACACCTCCTCGACGTGTTTCCGGATCACCTCGAGATCTTCCTGCATGAAACACACTCCTTGCTTCTGCTCCTGGAGGGCTGCCCGCTCGCACGCGTCGTACCATGGACGGGAAAGGTCCTTGTCTTCGTCCAGCCTCTCGTCGCTCAGCCGCTGCTCGATGCGTTTGTACTCCTCCTGGCATTTCTTCTCGATGATCATGAAGCGGAGGTGGTCCATCACGAACGGCGGCAACGAAGGCTGACGGGTGAGGTTCAAGTTGAGGTTCAAGTTGTTCTCGTTGGGTTTGGCGAGATGCTCTCTGGCCTCGGCGGTCTCCTTCCATTTCGGACATCGGCTCTGCCAGACCCGGTTCGAGCAGTGCTCGCGGTGGACCTCGGGCTTCACAGTGACTCCGGTCTTTGAACCATCGAGGATCGCACAGAACCTGTGCGGGATGAGCATGCTCAGTAGATGCAGCGCGAAAGTTATACAACAAGAGCGCCCACATGTATGCAAGGAAGACCGTGTCAGGATGGTCATAACCGTTGTGGTAGGTACTGTTCTCCCACCACGTGGAGTACAGTCCTACCAGGGACTTGTCCTGCAACGCACCGAGGAGATATCGCTGTAGCGAGTAGATCTCGAATTCGTCTGTAGACTCTGCAGGAAGGCGAGCGATGAAGTCGCCGACCGTCTCCGCATTCTTCAGCAGACTGGCCTGCACTTTGGGGGGCTCTTTGCCGAACACCCGCGGATCCGGGACGACGAAGTCCTTCACGATCGTCGGATCCCAGAAGACTTCCATAGTGTCGCCGTCGTAATCGCCTGAATGTCAGTCGGTGAAGTCAGGACCCTGAGTAGTATGCTAGTATATGTTGATTGGACTGACCGCCCCCAGTCAGACTGGCCAAATGACAATCCAAGGACTCTCCATTGTAGAATGCACTCTTGGTAGACACGACTATTACGTCGACGTAATGGCTGAGCCTCGGGTGTTCCACAGCTTCGACCTGATAGCAGACTTCAGAGGTGTGTGTTGACGACATAGAGTGATCAAAGAACCAAAGTGACCTCGTCGATCATACCTTTTGCACATCACTTGGAACCTTGCAGGGGTGACGGGTGACCTAGCGAACGTCAGAACAACACCAAAGGATAGGCACGCTTGACTAGCCACTCACTAAAACTTCGCCTGTGATGGTGTCGGTGATTCCGCCCTTTTGGTCTGGCAACTTGCGCTGCGAGCTCTTGACATGGATCTGACCGGGCTGTAGCACGCCATACGGATCTAGAGAAACGAGTGAGTCGGGCGCCGACTACACCCGATCAACGAGACTCACCGGGAACGATGAACGCCGAGCACGACATCGGCACCGCGAACCGGTATCGCGTAGTGAAGGTACGCACGGCTTTGCGCGCGACTTCCGCGAGCTTCGCCCGGAGCACATTGCACGTATCCGGGCGGAAGCCCGAGTCGAGCAGAGCCATGCATGTCTCCTCCAAGCTCGACGGGCAGCCGCTCACCGGGTCCTCCCACCACGCGCTGCTGTGCTCGAGCAGCTCCTTGCCGAGTTGCGTCAGGCCATCCTCGTCGTCGAGCTCCTCCTCGTCCGCGTCCTCAACGACATACCCCGCGGCACGCGCAGTGCCGTTGTTCTCGCGCGCCAGACGCGCGGCCATGACCCCGCCCTCCTTCGCGAGCGCGTGCCACAGCAGCTTCATGTCCGCATCGTACTTGACAGGGTCAGTGCGCTCCTCGCCCCAGTTCAAGAGCGCGCCCACCCGCGTCTCGATGTCCGTCCGGAACAGCGCGGCGAGGGCCGAGAACTTGACGCCGTTCTCGGCGAAGTTCGTGATCGTCTCGGCGGAGAGCTTCGCGGGGCAGCGCAGACGCGACGTGCGCAGGACGTCCAGCGTCCGCTGGGCGGGGTCTGCGCATTCTGGGAGTATGCACTCCTCCAGCGGTTGGGGCGTGTACTTGATCTTGATCTGAGAGGGGCGAAGCCAGATGGTGGGCTCTTGCTCCAGCTCGGGCGGGAGGTCGTCTCGAACGAGGAGCAAGCCTTTCGCGCCCCCGATGCGACATTGCACTGCCGTCGGCGGAAAAGACCAGGCAGGGAACTTTCCGTACAGGGCTTGCATGAGGGCGCGGTTCGCCAGCCCGCAACCATCGGTCATCTGCATCTCGCTTGGCGGCTTTCGCTTTGGCTTAGCGTGGTCACCGTCGGGATGTGGATTGAAGGTCGGACATACTGTAGATGGGTCAACATCGAGATCTGGAGTGAAGTACGGTTATGCGGCTTACTGATGTCGTCCGCGTATTTAATGTTGTTGACCCCAATACGGATACCCGGGACAGAGTTCGACAACCCCAGAGCGAAGCGAGCGGCCCATTTGGACATGGTCTGACAAACGTCAGTACACACGTCTTCGTTCAGGCGGAGGACATACTTGATCTTGATTGAGTTGGTAGTCGTTGTGCCACTTGATGAAGCGAAGAAACGACCATTCCCGGTTTTGAGCTGATGGTCTAGCCGGGACGACACGGAGGTCCTGGCCAAAGCCACGGACGACCTCGTCCGTCCGCACGTAGAAGACGTTCTGCTCCTTGGCGAAAAAAGCGCGGAAAACGGCGCCGTTGATGACCAGAGGGCGGCGGAAGAACTCGCTCAACTTGTCCCCCTTCCGCATCAACGCGTCCTTCTGTATGAGCACTCGGATGAAGCGCTTCGACCCGCGGCGTCGCATGAAGCGGTTCGAACTCCCGAGTGCGGGACGAGCTAGGACGAAGCTGAACTCGTCCGGCCCCTTCGATGAAGCGACGAGCTTCGCGGTGAAGTGCACCTTTCCGCCGTACCAACCGGGGTCATCCTTGCAGTACGTCTCTTCGTCGTTACAACCGAGCGCGCCATGTTCGTGCTTGCAGAGTATCTCGTCCTCACGATCGAGTTCTTGCCACGGGACCTGTGCGAACAATCAGCAGCGCGCACTACGTTTGTCAGTCGGCTCGGATGGCCCTACTCTGGCGGACTGCTCCTTGGCGTACGCGCCGGCAAACTGATCATGGGCGGATTTGAGTTCCTTCGTCAAGCGCTTGACCTTCTCACGAACTTCGGGTGCAGCGGCGGCATTGTTCCCGAGACGGCGCAAGTCCGTGAAGTCGCTGACATTGAAGTTCTGGATATCGAATCCGTCGATGTTGGTGACGTATCTCGATATCTCCCACCTAACGCCCCATGGGAGACACTCAAGATACGCCATCAGCGGTTTCGAGTGGGCCTGCCAGTGACGGAATCAGGTGTTCACCATTAGCTATCATAGAAAGATACCGGGGACCATCACTTACAATTAGAACCGGCTACGGTGGCTTGAAATCCTCTAAAGTCGTTACGGGAGGTGCCTCGTGGTATGATGTGGACACAGAGGAAGATGTAGAGATCGAGCCAGAAGTATTGGACGCCGATGTTGTGACAGACTCGTGCGAAGAGGTACTAGTAAATTTGCCTGGGTGAATGCCGCGTGAGAGTGTCACAGGAGGCGACGCGACTGCCCTCGATACTGTATCAGTGCACCTCAGGTTGGCCTCGTCGACAACGGCCCCTGTGGTGGAATGACTCGACCCTTGTGTCCTGTTCGGGAGCTTTGTAGTTCGTTCATCGTCATCGTCCTCATCGAGCTCGCGCTTGCGTTTCTTGCCTGCATCCACTTCTTGCATGGCTCTCATGAGTGCGTCGGCCTCCTCCGTCGTCATCGCAACGTCTCCATCTTCGTGTCCGTCATCGTAGATGAGGGCGTCTAGTTCATCTATAGTGCCAAACCTCATCGTTCAGCGAGGGGGGGGGGGGGGGGGTTCAAATACAAATAGCCGTTGACTCTCACCCTGAGACATGTCTTCCAGAGTAGTTGTAATATCCCCGTCGCCAAAGATGGCGGTATATTGTGTCGACTACGAATGATTGGTTAGTCTACCGAGTAACAAACTGTCAAGGGATCATTAGAGACTTGGCGACGACCCTCGCTAGCTATGGCCTATGAACCGCCACAGCAGCAGCGAGTCCAGTCCGCGCATGGAGTGGAGAAACGGCGACAAGAGGACTAGCATCATAAACTATGCCACGATACAAACAGACATTGTGTCAATGAATAGGCCAGACAACATAACAATCAACTTGACCCACGAGGGTACGACGGCAATGAATGGTGCATCGAGTTGATGGAACCGAAAACGTGTTCAGATGACAAAGGTACATGGATTGTAGACGGCGCGGGTATGTTTCCCGCTTATCCCAGCTAGATACAATATCAACCACTGATCCGTCTGTTATGCATATTCATAAGTATCCTGCGTTATGCGGTGCGAGTCGCGCTTATGGTACATCGCGCCCTGTTGGCATAGGAGATAATACCACTATCCGTATGAGGTGTGTGCATGCCAAGTCGTCATTGAGATCGGATATAATACACTGTAATAGAACGGTCCTGCATGTGATCACGAGTGTGGGTCGAGGCACGACCCACCGCTCTCGACCCACACTCGTGATAGCACGGCGCAGACTAAGGAGACCTCCAAAGTGAAGTCATAGGAAGTATAAGAGGCACTGACATACAATACGCGCAGAGGCCCTAAAGTGCGCACAGGAGGTGGTCGCGACTCGGACCCATTACAGCCTTATTGCAGCTATGCATGCGACACGGAGCTTGACATTTTCCAGGGCAGATCTAGAACAAGATATATCCATAACTCGTGCTACTCACCTGAGAACATAGAGAAAGCGATGACGAGGCTCGGGAGATACATAGCTCTCCGGTGTCTTGCAGGGTCATATTCGCCGACGCGCGAGGTCGCGTTGGCGGGGGAGCGCCTGCGCGTTGTTTGACGAGGTGGGGAGATGGATGATGGGGTATGCCAGACACAGGCAGCAGACTGAGAGCCGGGTATATGAGGCGCTTAGATTCAGTGTCGAGGACAAGAGCAAGGCGACTCCGAGAGAGCCTGAGAGAGCTCGTCAAAAACACCGTCCTCGGGAGGCACGCTCTAGGCGCTAGCGTCCGCCACAGATCGACGATCATGAGCAATCATGTGATCGGGTCGTTTTATGGGCGTCTACCCTTGTCTTTTGCTTCCGAGCTTAAATTTATCAGGACCGTCCCACCACAGTAAGTAGGTCCTTAAATCCTTTGCCTAGGGAAGACTAAAGTTGCGGTGCGACTTGAGAAACACACACTCCGTGTCCTCAGCAGTCACCTCTCTAAGTTGCTACGGGCAAAGGCGACGGGGGTATTGATTTGCAAGGGTGGTGGTGGATTCCCACCGAGTCTCTGAAACGGCTGGAGCACCTGTGGAAGGCAAGACGGAGGCCCGCTCTATCAGTCCGCGTGTTCGCACAGTGCAAGGCGGAGGAAAAGAAGATTCGGCCAAGGTTACGTTCACTCGTGAGTTTGAAGGCACTGTTCTGCGCAATTCTGTCTACCTCGCAGCCAGAGAAGGCCGTACATCACCCGAGTCGGCGCCCCAGGATACCGTTGTTGGACTCTTCGGCGAATGCATCCATTTCGCTGGTCACCAAAGCTTCCCTGCAGGCTGCTCAGGCGTATTCTTCCCCTGTTACACCTCGCCCTCTTGCATGTACCCGCACCTGTCTAGCAGGAGAAGACCAATCCGGCCATGTTGGACACCCTTCTCCTCAGTCCCGCATACGGCGAAGCCAGCTTTCTGAAGGGGGCCATAGAGCTCGTTGGAAGCGATGCAAAGAAGGACCTTCACCGAGAAGCCAATATTGGCCTCCACGCGAAAGTTCTCGAGGCTTGTGTTCTCCGGCACACATAGCTTGGGCAGCGGGCTGACGTCGTGCGCCTTGGACGCGCGCACAGTAGGACGCAGGTGTGGATGGGGTCGCGTCGTAGGAGGCCGCTGGGTCTGCGCGCATGTTTGTAAGCTGGAGGGATCCCACGCCTCCACACGCCGAAAGCATATAGATGGAAGCCCAGCAGAGAGTACTGGGACGTGTTTCGTGTAAGATCCCTCCTCGTCATGTATTCTTTATCACTTCGTAGCACGGTCCGGATCTCCAGCGGTGCGTCATAGTCCCACTCCCTCACGATACTCGATGGCGCAGCCTCGAGCAACGAAGCGTAGTGCTCCTGAGTCCAAGTTCACTGACTGATTGATATGCATTGCGCAGGATATCGCATGCCCATCCTTGGGCTAGGAGTGTTCGAGAACTTCAACTGTACCCCCGCGTGTCTTGCAGCGCTGAAGTGCGGATACCGGTGCGTTTCTGTCCTCATAGCTAGAGATATGTTTCGTTGATGAACTGTGTCAAATGAAGGCATATCGACACCGCGCGGTACTACAAGAACGAAGACCAAGTCGGTGAAGCTGTGCGCAGTAGCGAGATCGGACGAGAAGAGATCTTCGTCAGTAGGTATTGCCAATGCGATTCGTAGAGCTTCAGGCATCGACATGCCCCCATACAGCGTCGAAGATATATCATCCCGAACATGGCTACGAGCGGACTCTCGCAGCAGTACAGGACTCTCTCGACAAGTTCGGCCACGGTGCGTCTTCTAGCACCCTCATCGGTACACTGGCAGACTGAACTCACAGCTCGGTCGTGGTGGTACTAGAATACTTCGACCTCTACTTGATCCACAGCGGCCTGTCGGGCAAGAAGAAGCGGCTGGAGACGTGGAAGGCCCTCATGGACGCGAGGGACGCGGGGAAGATCAAGTCCATAGGGGTGTCCAACTAGTACGTCGCGCCCGCTCTCCTCCTTGCCCAATGCACTTATCGACGGGACATCGCGCGTGGTGTGCAGCTCAGCGCGCCACATAGAAGAGATCCGCACGGCCGGGCTCGAGCTCCCAGCCGTGAACCAGATCGAGGTGAGCGTTGTACGTGCTCGCGGCGCGAAGGAGCGCTGAAAACGGCATTTCTGTGTGGCAGTTACACCCGTTCTGCCAGCAGCGGCCGATCGTGGAGTACTGCCGGCAACAGGGCATCGTCGTCCAAGCGTACTCGCCGCTGGTCCAAGGACGGCTCGACGATCCCGTTTTGACGCAGCTGGCGGAGAAGGTTCGTAGCCGCTGCAGTGCCCGGTGGCAGCTGTTCGTGCACTCATCGGACGGTCTTGGATGCAGTACAACAAGGACGCCGCTCAGATTGCGATCCGGTGGTCGTTGCAGCATGGGTGAGTGTTCGCGATCCCTCACTGGCACTGGGCTGCCGAGGTATCGACTCATCTATCTTCATGGCGCACGAAGCTTCGTCCCATTGCCCAAGTCTGCGCGCCCGGAGCGTGTGCTCTCCAACTCGCAGGTGTTCGACTTTGAGCTCGACGGGGAAGACATGGCGGCGATTGACGCCTTGAATAGAGGGAAGGAGGGCGCAATCACTTGGAACCCGGTGGATGCCCCTTGATTGAGCGGATTCCGTTGAGCTGGTGAGATTCTCTGTCTGTGCGTGGGCATCTGTATGTATGGCACAACGTCGCTGGTCGTCCTATACATGTACTATTTCCAAGTCCTCCACCCTCCCGGGAAAACGCCCCCGGGATATTCGCGGCCCGAATGCCGGCTCGCTTTCCCACGGCTCCGAGGGGCCATGTCGGCCATAGCCCATTGTCACTGCCATCTCCTCCTCCTCCTTCATCCTCCCATGACATCCAAATGAGATCGGTATGTATACGATGTTAGTGAATGAGTGTACATTGGCTCTAGCTCCTGGACTGACTGCTTGCATCCACAGATTCAATATTCTGGTCCAGACGCTGGCTGGCCGCTGACATATTCGAACTCAATGCACGGCATACGCGCGCGTAGATCCGCTCGATTATGTACCTTGAGGGCAATACAAGCTTCATGACAGGCAAATCGGCCAAGGTATGACATTAAGCGGCTCCGGATGAACGCATACTAGTACATGATAGATTCACAGCTTCACAACTTCATGATGGTTGCTCACACTCCCTTGCGCGTTTGTCCACGCTCAATCATCCCTTGATTTTTAGTGAACTGTCCAGTGAGGGCCTCAGCGGTCCCTTGAGTAATGCGATGATCAGCCCAAGGTTGAACGTTTATCGATTATCCATGAGGTGCGTCGACATACTGATGATCATGTCGCTGAAACTGGCTCCCCTCGCAGGAG
This sequence comes from Daedaleopsis nitida, assembly GCA_022606115.1. Lineage (NCBI taxonomy): Eukaryota > Fungi > Basidiomycota > Agaricomycetes > Polyporales > Polyporaceae > Daedaleopsis > Daedaleopsis nitida. Next base: position 260,720 of record JABYQM010000017.1, read on the forward strand.
GCTGGTCGTGAGCGGAGGGGCTCTCTGCGGAAAGGCATGTGCTATATGAGTACACTGGTGGGCCGCCTGGCAACGATGTACGACTCTTCTGCAAGCTAGCACTTTGAGTGGGACTTCCTGTGTTGAATCGAAGCTGGGGTCCCGGTTCCAGGGCTTGTTGTAGTTGTTATCAGGGTTAAGCTCTCCGTTCCACATGGGGAGTGCGCGATTGTTTCTGAGCGCTGTTGGATTCGTTGTGCTTATATTCCGCAGACAGACCGTGTTGGAGCAGAGACAGCAACCATGACTGATGCTCACCAACTGCGCCCGCGGGGTATTAGCAGGTACTAGCCCTCCTCGATTCTATGTACGACACCGTGAAATCGGGGGAATATCTCATGAGTTGATGGTGATGGGCGAGCGTGACAGCCGAGTGCGAGACGCCGACGAAAACACGGAGACATACCTGAAATCCGCTGCTACACGGTGGCCGTGTTGCGTGTCTTTCGAACGACGAGAACCCCGAGATGCATATTCTCCAGGTGCAAATACTAATGTGTGAGTCGTTTGAGAGGGAGGGACGTTTGCACAGATAGCGACAAAGGTACCTTTGTCGCTATCCTCCCCGTCCGGCTGTCGCTCGGCTTTTGCGCGCCCATCACCATCACCTGGAGAGATTTCCTCCCGATTCCTCTCGAAGAATTGAGAAGGGCTAAGTATCAGCACTCACTTATGACCTCTCTAACTTGAAGCAGCTGATCAACAGCTGATAGTCGAGCACTGCGCAGACCCCACTTGGAGATCGCTTGCGGTCATCTTCTCGTACAATCCCACCGGTGCGGCGATACAGTACAAATCGGCGAAGGTATACAGCCGTGGAGTGGCTTGTTTCATCGTTGCCCTATGGTCATGCAATCTTCCCAAGTGGCCAACGGACTCCACACGGGAAATGATAGCCAACGGTGCTCGTGAAGCTGTAGAATCACGCAGAGGCGAGAAAAGAGGACGAGTACGTACATGAGTACTATAGCTATGTATGCACTCTTGTCTCTCACTTGCGCGCTGGACACTCTGCTGAGTTACAGTACTTACAAGCCGCACGCCGCCGCCCGCGGCACCGCGTACAGGTAGGTGATTACGTCATTCTCCGGACGACGCGTCGCGGTGAACGTGACCGCGTATGGGTCGCGCGCTAAGGTAGCCGACTCGGGTTTCTAGGTGTAAGCGATGCTGCGATATCCAACTTATGTTTCGTCTTTCCTCCTCGTCCAGCTGGCAGCAATTTTGCTTTTTCCTTCTCTCCCACCATCTCTCATATACCTGAGACTCGTGCGACCATGCTGCGCGCGAGGATATGGTCAAGACTCGCACGAATAGCGACCTGCGTGTCGTCTGGCACCATTCAAGCTGCGCTCGATTTCAAGTCCGGCGACGAGTACGTCGAGACGACTAGTACAGAAGTGTCTTCGAAGTACGAGGTGAGCTCATCTTGACTCTACTGGGACGACACGTATGGTTGACCTGGCTCGTGCAGTCTTCAGTATCGGATTGCGAGGACTCGTCATCTTCGGACGCTCCCGTCGCTGGCCGCGGGATACAGTTCCCAATCGAGCTCTGGAGGGTCATCTTTGAGATGGCGGGCGAAGACGCGAACAAGGATACCACTCGCGACATGCTGTCTATCCTCTACACTTGCACGTCCTTCAAGCTCGAGGTGGAAAACGTGCTGTACAGGCGCGTCTCTCTCACTCGGAACGTGTCGCAGCTCCATGCGTTCTGTTCGTCCATCAGTCAAGGCCCTTGGCGCGCGGCGGCAGTGCAGTCCCTCCGCCTGTACATGCCAGATCTCCGACAGGAGGATGACACGGTCAGGGGCCTGCTCCAAAAGCTAGTCAATCTCGACGATCTTCACGTCCAGGGCCTTGGCAACCCTCAGGCTATCTTCGTCGATTCGCCTTTCCAGCTACGCACCTGTCGTATTAACTGGGACGCCTTCCTCGACATCCATGTCGTGGATGAGGACGTCCCAGAACCACTTCCAGAGTCCGAGTCTCGTGATGACCCTGAAGACTCCGAAGACCCCGAAGACTCGGCGAGCTCTGAAGGCCGTGAAGAAGACATACAAACCCCCCACCACTTGTAAAGCGCGCATTCCTGACCCCTCTCAAGACTCTCACCCTCACACGTCCGACCTCACATATCTGGGAGGACACCCACACCCTCTTTCGAAACTGCCGCTCGTACAACATCACACACCTAAACCTCGTTCTCGTCCCCTCCCGTTCCATCCCCATCACCGCCCTCCGTGTTCTCGGAGAGCAACTCGTCTCCTTCAGAATGTCGCTCGGACGTGCCGGATGGGGCAGCACAAGTGCGATGTACCAAGCCTTGTCTCTATGGCCGACGCGACTCCTCCACGACGTCTCGCTTCCCCACCTCAAGCACCTCGAAATCGGCGAGGAGCTCCCGAGAGCGCACGTACGTGACACCACCGCTTGCTGCTTTTTGATAGCAATCGCTAACGACATCGGCATGGTCCGCAGTACGATCCGGCCGCGGACAAAACGCGCGACCAGCTGATGGAGGCCGAGAAGTGGAGCGAGTCATGCCCTGCCATCGAGACCTTCATCTGGCGTCCCGGGCAGTACCACGCCAGCCTCGCCGCCGGCGAGGGCGAGTCGTGGTACTTCTATGCCCTGCACGACTTCGGTAAGGCGCTGTTCAAGGAGTGGCCGACGCTCGACCGGTTCGAGCGGCTCCGATTGAAAGGCGAGATGGACCATGGCGAGGACGGGGCGGCGGCGGCGCCGTATATCGCCTTAGTGCGCAGGGACGACGGGAGGGTCGCGGAGAGCGCTCCCGTGTACGACGATGAGCTCTGGAGGAGAGCGTGAGGCGCAGGAGACGCCGCTGTACTGTACGATTCCGTCCTCGGCTCCGGTCGCATATGGTGCGTGTGCTACACCAGTATGTTGTATGCGATTCTGTCCCACTGCCTTTCTGGATCTAACCTACGCTCGCCGTGCGTATAGGCGATTATAGCCCGCGGTTCTAGTCGTTAATCATGCTATTTATGACTGTCGGCGTAACGCTACAGACTTTGACTTATGAACGGGCGTCGTGTAGTCCTCTTTCAGCCTACACGTATGCTCTCTATCTATTAGTTGATGAAAGTTACGCACACGCAGAATGTCTCGGGCGTGATGACTCGTGCAGAATCCAAGTCAGGATCAGAACTTTCAGGTATACGCCGAGTTTGACTGGACCTGGGCCCACATCTGATCAACAGCCGAGAGCAGGCCGCGGAGTGCCAGGATTGTCGTGTCGCGCAGGCTACCTACAGCCCTGCGCATGTTACGGGCGTTGCTTTAGCGGTGCCAAAGTAGGTGATAGCGGCGTCAGTACCATCCCCACATGCACGAGCGAAGCTGATGGTGATGGTCTTACTGTGGTCTAACGTACAGTGGAGCTCTGTGCAGAACGGACCTGGGAAGTTGGGTGCTCAGTGTGGCGGAAGACAACGAAGGCCAGTGCGTCACGGTGAGACGGAGCCATAACACGACAGCCCCGGACCCTGAGCTTGCCGTACGCACTCCGATCTAAATCTAGAGCTGTTCATACGCCGCTAGGGTATGCATGTGTATTGGGCTATGGGAGAGCTCTGATGTTACATTACCGTGTGGCCAGCGACTCCATGATTTCGATTCGTACACAACAGCAGTGCATGGATTGTACCGAATGAGAATGTGCATAGTTCAGCCTCTACATGACGGCGGCGGTGGATCCTTTCCTTCAGAGCAGTTGAACGTCATGGCACCAGTTGATCCTCCTATAGAGTCACTTGCCACAGAACGAGTCAGGGAGGGAAATGCGTGATGAAGACAAGATGCTCACGCGTGTGTCATGAAGAACGAGCTCATCTCCTTGGACTAGAGGTAGTGCGTGCGGCGGCGTGCTCGAGGAGCACCTGCTCAGTGTGTACGCCGCCCAGGCGGACGTACATACAGGAACACTGGTGGTGTCTTGGTCCCTAGTGAGATCTGTCGTAGTCTGGATGTGAGGTGTATGTATGCTAGACTGCTCGCCGATCTTCCGTAGATGATCCCGTGCATTTAGTGACGCGAGTAAACTGTTAACATAAACTACGCGTCATGGCAGGTATCGGTCAGATGCCTGCGACCAAGTGTGCGCTCGTATGCTCACTGTGGACTGCAACGACGTCTAGCGTCATTGCCCAGATATCCTCAGGCCGAACTATGAGCTAAGGAGCTGTCTGAATGCGATGAGAGCGAGACTAAGGTGCTGATAGACGTACGATGATTGTCTGGACAGCGACAACAACCCTAGGATGCAGATTCGATCAGATGGTCCTACGAGAGTGATCGACATATAAACCCACGTATTCAGGATGAATCGATTGATCGCGTAGATGATGAGAGTTCGGACGAGCCTCATGGAGCTGAGGGAGGTGAAGCCGTGCAGGTTAGTAGTGAACCAGGTTTACAGAGGTTTGTATGGCGCTATATGCAGAATACCTAGCAAGCTGATAGGGGCTACTATCATGAGGAGCCTGGCACGAAGATGCGTCGATGCATGAAGTTGACTCCGATCATCGAGCCGCGAGGACTTGCTCCGCCTTCGTCGCGTCAGTAAGCATATTTGTGCTTTGTGAGAGAGACTGGGCTAGATTTGCCCGCACAAGCTCATAGAGCCGTGCGCAGCGGCTTGGGCTGGCAATTCGACGCTTCCTACGGGATAATTGGGCCTACCTGGGGCCTACGCTGCTGGCATTCGATCCGCTCACCGGAGGAATAGTTTGCAGGTTGTCCGAGTCCGCTGCATTGTGATTTATAATGTCAGTGATGTTCACACGACTGCATTCCGTGATACTTACTGGCTATGTACATAGCAGAGTACTGAGATCACTGCAGCCAACGTGATGGAGCCCGGAGGACATTGCATTGGTTTGGTCGTGGTACCGCGGTCGTGTCGGAGATTCGGCTCATATGGTGCCGGTCGAACTTAATTGTAGCGCCAGGAACAAGCGTCCGTAACCACTGCCAGCTCAGACTGAGTAAGCTTAACTTATTTACGTCGTAACACGCCGTAAGTACGATGTCCATCACTTCCACCAGTCTTGTCGCTCGTCGTGTCCTCGAGAATAGGTCTGTTGAGACTACCCACGCACAGAACGACTCGTGCAGTAGGGTTATACCTTTTACTCACTGTGACGACTCTGGCTCGGGCAACCTCTCAGAGTCAGTGACTCGCACATTCGCAAGCCTTGTGTCTCGGAGAAGATCCTGGAGTATGTGACTAGTGGAAGCTGATGGTGGTGCTGCCTTTACGATTGGTGAGTACGACTCTTGTACCTCACGCACAAGGTGCTATGTACACCTTGTATCACAAGAAGAGTGGCAATGTGACGGGCCCTGGCAGCCGAGGCCCACCACGGCTTGAACCAGGACGGTGTGTGCAGTCCGCCCCGTCCAGTCCACCTCCTTATCTTCCGCAAAAGCGTCTACATTACATCGTTGAACACGACAATCTACATGGCGACCCTCCTAATTCCGACTTCAACACACATCTTGATGGCTACCATCAACATCTATACCCTCAAGATCTTCATCGTCTTGTTTGCCACCGTCTCTTCGCTCTGTTTGGCCACCATTAATCTTGGATACCTTCTCGCCTTTTCCCGCCGTGTTGGTTCTCTCTGGCACACCTCGCCGGCATTGATCCTCTTCTTCGCCGGCAGCCTCGGTCTGGCTGTCCTCCTTCAGCAACTCAGGCTCTCTCTAGCTTCTCAGATTGACGAGAAGTCACTACGCCGGGCCTTGATTAGGTCGTTGTTACCGAACACTCGCTGGGGTGCCCATCAACCGACTGTCACCCACCCAACTTCGCCTCCTTTGGGCACGGTTCGAGTCGACCTCGACGCGTTTGAGAGGCTCACTCAAGACCGGCAGCGACTCCATGTCAAAGCCACACAGTTAGAGGCGAGCGCTGCTTCCCTTCGCAATCGGATCTGGTTTCTCGAGAACGCCTCTGCCACTTTCCGCGCCGACATCACAAAACACGCAGAGGACTACAACGAGCTCGCCAAGGATCACGCTGAACTTCTCGAGGTCAAGGACGCGCTGGTGAGGGAGCGAGACCACGTCGTTGCAGAGCGTGATGGCATGGCGGATAAGATCGTTGCGCTCCACGCCGAGAATGACACCCTGCGCGCGTCCAAGGCCGGTCTAACGGAGGACCTGGAGGAGTTGCAAACGGAGACGGAGGAGCTCATAGACGGCAAAGAATCTATCATGGTGCGTCGTCTACTTGCTCCTCTGTCCCCTTGTGCTCTGAGGCGACGCGGGTGAAGGTCGAGAAGATGGTCTTGGAGCAGAAACTGGCCCTGGCGGAGGCGACGGCCCACAAGACCACCGCCGACCTCCAGAAGTCGCAGGAACGACGGCAGATGCTCGAGGCGCAGGTCGCGGTGAAGCAGGAGGCGGTGAACGACCTGATGGACGAGTTGCAGGGGCTCAAGGTGCGTCGTCCAAGTATTCCACGCTCGTGTCCTGCTCGTGGCTCGCTGACCGCGGCCCCTCCTCAGGAGGACCTGCGGAAAGCGAAGCGTAGCTGGTGCGACGCGCAGAGCGAGATCGACGACCTTCGCTCGACGAACGACGCCGTCGTCGAGGAAAGCGACGCACTAAAGGTACGTCTCTCGCCATCTACGCCCCTCTCACGCCTCCCTCCAAGTGGGCACTCTCCCTCATCGACTCCTTCCCATCCAAAGATCGCGCTCGAAACCCTCCGCCGCACCACCGTCCCGAGGACCGAGCTCGAAGGACTGCAGCGCTCTACCGTGCCCAAGACCGAGCTCGACGCCCTCCGCCGCGCTACTGCCCCCCTCTCCGATATGCACGCCCTCACCGCCGAGCTGCAAGCGACGAAGGACGCTCTCGACGCCCTCCGCGCCGCCCAGGACTCCCTCTTCCGCTGCCCCGTGGCCTGCACCGCCCTGCGCACATCCGCCGACGCCCTAGGCAGGACGCTCGCCGAGCGGGACGCGGAGGTCGCCCAGCTCACTGCCGCGTTCGGCGCGTGCGATGCGCGCGACGCGGAGATGACGGCCTCGCTCGCCGAGCGCGACACGTACATTGCGGGGCTCGAGCGCGTCGTGGAGTACCTCAAGCTCGCGCCCCCCTCGCGGAGTGGCGCGACGCCCTCGCCCCCGTCCTCCTCAGCTCTGCCCTTCCTGTCTCCTGCGACCCCGCTCTCGTCCTCGTCCTCGTCGTCCCCGGCTCTAGGGCGGAGAACCTCCCTTGCGTCGCTGTCTGCGTTCGAGACCCCGACGAAGCGCCCCGCGTCCGTCGCCCTCCTCCTGCGCGCGCTCGAGACGCCCGCCAGCGCTAGGCCTGGGCAGAGCCTGTCCCAGTCGTTCTTGAAGTCCTCTTCGGCTCAGCGTGCTTCGACTGTGGCTGTTGCTCCGATGCGCAAATCTCCTGAGAGCCCGCTGATGCGCCCCCGGTGGACTCTGACTTTGCCTGCGCGGGCTTCGGCTCGGACTGACTCCTCGAGCTCGGCGGCTTCGCATTTGCCTCCGGACTTGGACTCTGGGTCTCCTTGGCGCGGCTGGTGGTACTGATCAGCGATCGTCGCGTCGACGCGTCCTTCTCGGGTTCGATTGTACGCGTGTGTCGTCGTGTTGACACGCACACATACCAGCCTACTACTAGCATCTGTAGTTCTCTGTCGTCCTGTGGTCTTCTCTGCAATACAACACTATCCCCGACTCAGAGTACATGCTTATTGCCGTGCGTGTTGGGCGAGCTGCGTGGGCATGGCATGTCTGCGTCCTGAGGTGTCGTGACCCATGGCAGTCCTGATATCTCGCGGTGAACGCCGAACGCAGCAGTCGCGACGTGCTTGTTTGATGCTGACTTGGGCGATACTGGTTGGAGGCGCGTGTCCGACCTGCTGTGCACTGCTATGGAGTTGTGGCCGAGCATCAAGGAGGCGGCGTTGGATTGCCATTTGTCGTATGCTGCCGCAACATATCCTTGAGTCTGGAATTGGTCTCGGTACTGAAGCTACCTAGCATGCTGTTGCGCATGTGTATGAGGCTGTATGTGTGGCCTTCACGCTCCCCGTACAAGCTCCCAACTCCAAGAAGAGGCAGATCTAAATTTCAGGCGCTCTCTCTGGTGTCTCTTGCTCCGTGTCACTGCCAGTGATATGCAACTCTCCCTCGTCGAAGTAATCCTCGTGTTGTAGGAGCGCTGATGGACCCTAGGACCCGACTGAATGCAAGGGACGACATGTTCGAGTCGACCGAATGCGCGTGCTCTAGCCGCCGCTTTGCGGCTTGCAGTGCCAGCAGGAATCGCGAGATTTGGATACTAATTACCGCAGGGCTGCCGTGGTCGGAGGAGGAGGGGCGTCAATGGCCGCGTACGTGTGCGTATTGAGCGTTGCTCACGGTTCGAAGAACGAGAGCAGGGAGCTCGCGAGCACCTGTTCGCGGCCATATGCATACTAAAGCACATCGATATGTACCGGGCGGGAGATCAGCATAGGATAGTTTGTTGTGCTTGAAGCCTGAATTGACTAGAGATGTTTTGAGAACGGAGTGACATTCTGTATCAACTTACTGGTGGCCTCATGCTACTTATGGAGACGGGTATTATTTCAGTATGTTCCTGCAATTCTCATTCATCGAATCTACAATGCCCGTGATATCCGAGTCCGACTCCAGTTCACAACCTCGTACTATTGTCAGCATCCCGGGTGAGCATATCTTCGTGTTGCAGAGAAATGCCGATCGAACCGAGGACTCTACTGAACTCGATAGAGGACATGATCGAGTTGACTGAGTGCTGACGTTCCAGCTTTTGCTTTGCGCCCTGAAGATCAAACAAGAATCTCGAGACCAAGATGCCGTTGATGCTGTTATCATATGTAGCTGATCATCAATGCTGGTAAACATCAACACTACTCACGATTTAAGGAAGATGGGTATACAATGGTAGAACCTTCCACCGCATGCATACTGTATCATGTATTCATCAGCGACAACTTGCAGCGGAAGCACTCAGAGAGCATACCAGGATTGTGTAGACCAGTGTACATATAATGTTGAATCTATGACAGGGAAATCGGCATACTGCAACTCAGGTTGAGATATTGGTATCTCGGAAGACATACGTGGTATACATGGCTCCTAGACGAGAAATCGTCAGAGAAGAGCCTTCATTAATCAAGTATAGCTCACCATTTGTGTAGAGCACCGTCGAGAAGGAGCCTGCCCCCTCCATGCCAAGTAGGCTCTTCAGCTTGACTATTTGATATGTCGCTCGCCATGTCACCGCGAGGAGTATCGCATCTGCGATGAACAGACATACTTGCGAGGCAAGTCCCACTGTTCAAACTATATCAGAAAATCCAAGTGACGATGGACGACTTATTTATCAGACTTACAGCTGGTAGGAGAGTTATTCACTCGGTGATTTGAGGCCCTGATATACTGTACTACTCACTAGAATAGTTCCTTCTCTGGTATACTTACTGTATAGTTGCAGGGATATATCCAGGGCAGCGACCAGGTGTCCGAGTCGACTACCATGATCGAGACATAGCCCGTCTCCGCCTGGTAGTACCTGGGTGTGAATATATGTCTTGAAGTAGTGCTAGCCTACTCACGATGCTGACGACAACCGGTACAAGAGAGAGTGTCAAGACTGCGATAGTCACAGGCCATTGTTTCCCGGACAATCCATATACGCGCATGGTCGAAAATGCTACGATGTAAAATGCTGAGAGTCAGCCTGAGTGACAAACTCACTCGATGCTTCATTAGAACTCACCAGCCCACGGAATATATTGCGCTATTTCTAGCGTGACTAGAAGAATGGACATTGCTGCGCAGCTGTGGTGACCGCGGGTTTTGGGAGGGTTTTCAGCAGAGAACTGACGGCACGCTACCTCTGTGGCATACTGTTAGTCTCATCTCCATGTTTGGCTGAGAAATCTTTCGTACATCGTAGTTTGAGGAGGAGAAAATGCCCATGAGTCTACATAATAGCACGATGTACCGGTTAGAGAAGAAGAGTATGGTCGCTCCAGTGGTCTGCGATTTCCAGAACAAGTTGATCTCCTGCTCGAGCGTAATCATGTATTCGTGCACCAAAAGGGCTGCACGGCGGTAAGGAAGCGTTAATCATACTAATGAGATAGTATGTCCTACCGATGACCCCGAACGCACAGAATCTGTACAAGACGCTTTGGTGCAAGTGAGCGGAAGACTATAACCGATGGAAGGACATGGCACTCACTTGATGTGCGCAGCAGGGAGAATCTCTGCGGCGACTGCTGCAGCGTCTGGGGCTGAAGCCATCTGGAGAGATGTCAAGCTCGTGGTGGTATTGTGGTAGAAGATTCGGCACTCAGTACTCAGTACTAACTCCTTCTTATAACGTCACGTCCGACCGAAAGTTGCGAGGCACGCGCCTTGTTGGCAGCTTAGTATCAGCATACTGCCCAAGCACATAAGTGGCTCGGCCCAGTCCTCTTGACATTGTGTGTGCGTGCGCTGCCATAGGTCCGAGCCCACCTTGTGTTTCATCGGAGCGTGATCGTCCGCTGGCGTTACGCCGCATGTCCGTCCATTTGCCGCCTTGAGAACAGTAATGTGAGGCTCCGATGATCCGCACTCCGGGACGGAGTCGTAGCTCTCTCTCCTCAGCCACCGCTCATTCAACTTGGCTCACTGCGCGGCTGCCAATAGCAAGGCGTTCCGAACATGAGGGGCAGGTTTCTGAGATGTCTACAGGTGACCTGTGCCAGCATGAGGAGATACACAGCCTGAGCCCGAACTGCCGTGCTAATCCGTGACACGAGCCATCCGAGAACTCACGGGGCCATCTCCGAGTTATCTGCGAGGGACGTTACTTTCTACGGCCACGGTGGCGAGTGGAAAGAAAAGCAACCAACAGTCAGTCAGTCCGGCCGACGACTGCGTGCATAGTATCGTCATCAGATATCGCTCACAAAATATATGTCGCTCCTCTGGTTCATCCCGGGGACGTGCCAAATCCAGAGACGACGGCGGGTCGACACGCAGAAGAGGGTCGCGCCCTGGGGACAGAATGTCGCGGCGTATATGGCTTCGGTGGGCCACCCGGTGGCGTCGCGCGCGCCGGTGCCACTGAGGGTGAACTGCCAAACTTAAGCTTCCTGTGGAATGTAGGTCTCGCTGAGGGACCAGACGACTATCCTTCCTACACAGTGCCAGTCTGCAAGCCGGCGTCGGTCTGCTGAGACCGCGAAGGCACCGGGCTTGATCCAGTTGCGTTCCTGGCCCAGAGGTTTCACTGCGAGGTGCGTGGACTCGGAGCGTAGTTTGTATGTAGCGCTCGGACGTCCTTTGAGGGGCGTCGACCACGATCGCGCCGTTCTCTGCCACCATTATGATTCTCGGGGGGAAGCCGCACACGATGTGCATGAAGGCCTTGAGTGTCCAGTCGAGTGCTCGTACGGCAGAGAAGTACTCTCCGCCGTCTGACTCCCTCCAGGATTCGATGTCCGCGGCCTCATGAGTGTCGAGGACTATGGCAGTGAACTTGGCAGGCTCACCGGCTCCTACGGCGAAGAAACGGCCACTAGGCTCGCAGGATGTTGGGGCGCGGAGCGTGGACCCGGAGTATAACCTCGGCACGGTGTAGCCTCTGATGCATTCGAATTCGGTATCCCAGAACTCGCACCGGTTTTCGGTGTAGATGACAACCCACACGGCGGCCCGCAGATTGGGAAGGAGGGGGAGCAAGAGGAGCTGCGCAGTTTGATACACTGGCTGTTGGTGCCGCGTGCGGTACGGAACTTGACTATGGATTCAGCCATGTTCCTTGAGCATTCACGATCACATTGTGAATAAGTCTCGAGGTCGGAGGGTCACCATAGTACCTGGGAGTCTGGGACTCTCGAAATTACCGTCTGGTTAGCAGGTATTCAAACTGTCTCACTTACTTCCGAGTCCATCGTCTGAGAGCTCGTTGCGGGACTCTTGGTCGGACATCGTAATTGTCAGAGTAAAGCGGCAGATCTGATCAGTCTGGCCAAAGTCTGGCAAACACTGTTTGCCAAGTCACTATGAACCACGTGCCGTTGTCACACCGCGTTGTCACGGGGTCTCTTTACCGAGTTTGCACGCTAAGGAGCCTCGTACCTCAGGCTCTCCGAGACTGCCAGTGCTCACGTCGACATCTCCTCGCACATATGGATCTCCTTCGGCAGACTAGGGCCGCTTCGTAGTGCTCAGGCTCGCCGCCAAAGTTGATGTCACCAGCTGCAGCGTTCGGCAGGCATCTGAAGGTATGCGATGCTTACTACTCGGCATACTGACAATCCGATACTATACTAAGCTCATTTGTTCATGCAGCACCGTCGCGTAGTAGAACGCGACAACCAGCGCAGCGACCTCGGAAGCCTCGTGAGCAGTCACTGGACCGGCAATTACCGAGAGCGACCAAGCCGCGCCGACGTACAGTAAGTACTACATAGTAGCAGCTTTGCTCAAACGTCCATCCTACTCCGTCGCACACCATCTCTAATGGACCGCGGCTGCAGACTCGCGCATGAGCGAATTCAGTACATCTCCCCACCGACATGTCATTCGAATGTTTAGAGGAGAGACCAAATCGATGATGTCACAGTCCACCCACTCCACCGTCGCTTCGCGGCGACTCCCTGCGCGTCGTCCACATAGCCCTCCGCGTCCCCGACTCACTCTCCCTCAGCCCCCTCTCCGATCTCACTACAATGGCATACGACTACTACAGAAGCTCGCTACCCGGCTGGGGAACGTCCCAGGTACGTCCACAAACCCATCCACGCTGGCGCGACTGCAGGCGTTCTCGCGCGGTCGGAGAAGTGCACGGACTGGGCGGGAACACTGACGGTAATGTCGCGCAGTTTCAGTTAGGCAGCCCCCCTCCACCTGGCTTCCATCCCCAACCGTCATGTACGTGCTTACTTCCTCCTCCGTATGCCGTGAGTCAACCTCACGCGGCGCACGACTTCATCCAGGGGGAGGCCTCGACTTTTACAACGCACACGCGATCAACCCCGACCCGTCAGTCTCCGTCTCGTCGCTCGCGTGCGCACTCTGACTCCCCTCGCGGCCACTTGTACAGAGGGCTCTACAACTCGGTCATGTCCCGCGCGCCCTACTTCGGCGCCATGGGCCTCGGGCGCGACGACGCGCACTACTGGCACAAGCGCATCTACAGCGGCCTCGTGCGTCTCCCGCCTCGCCCCCGCTCCCGCCCTCTGCAGCTGAGCTGACAGGACTCGAACCAACCTAGGTGCCGCTCCTCCAACTCCTCCCAAACGACATCGGCGCCGCGGCCGCGTACGAGGCCTACCGGACGTGGAAGCACAACTCGTTCCTGTACGAGCCGCTCAGCGCGGACCGCACGCAGCAGCGCGAGGGCCTCATCGGCATGGCGATAGCTGAAGGTACGTCCGTCACTCGCGCGTCGCCCCTCCGACTCCTTGCTTTGATGCGTGGTGCTCACTGTGGGTCGAACACGCGCGTTTGCAGCGACGCGCCTCTGGCAGTACGCAGGGCGCACGACGGACACGTACGGGCTCCGCATCGCGTGCGAGGCCGCCGCCGCCGTCGCGTCCATCCTCGCAGACCGGGTACGTCTCTCTCCCGTCTCTGTCTGGCCGCTATATCTTCGTACCGGTACCCTCGCCCCCATCACCCTGAGCCCTTCGTCGTCCATGGGACTCACTCCTTTGTCACCTCCCCACCCCCTCTTCCTTCCCCGCGCATCTCTTCCCCAAGTCCCCCTTCTGACGCTCACGCGCACCAAACATAGTGGATCTCTCGAATGAGCATCGCCGGCGGCGGAGGGGGCCTCAACATGGGCATGGGCGGCGCCGTCCCCTCGTATGCGTCCAGCAGTGGCAGCTACGGCTACGGCGGCGGCGGCGGATACCGCGGCCGACGCTCCTCCTTCGGCGGCGGGCTCGGCGGCTCGCCGTACCTCGGCGCGGGAGCGTCCCCCATGGGAGGCGCGAACCTCGGCATGGGGGGCGCGGGTGCGGGTATGGGTATGGGTATGGGGGGCGCGGGTGCGGGTATGGGTATGGCAGGCGCGGGTGCGGGAATGGGCATGGGAGGCGCGAGTGCGGGAATGGGCATGGGTGGTATGGGCGGGATGGGCGGGATGGCGGGCATCTCCCCGACCGTCTCCCCCGCTCTCGGTCCCGTCCTCGGGGTCGGCCCCGGCGCGGGCATCCCGCGCTCAATCTCCCCTTTGCCCGGTGCAGGCCTCGGGGTCGGCGGCATGGGCATGGGCATGGGTACGGGCGCAGGCGTCGGCGGAATGGGCGCGGGGATGCCGAACGTGAACGTGCAGAGCGTCCCGCCGGGGTCGACGATCATCCTCGAGCGCGGCTCGACCTCGGGCTCGCGCCGGCCGCGCCGGCACTCGCACGGGAGCTCGCACAGGCGGCGGGCGCGCAGCATCGACGTCATCCAGACCGGGGGCGCGCCTGGCGCAGGCTATGGTGGAGGCGCGTACGGAGCGGGCGGGGGCCCGTACGGGGCGGGTGTGGGCGGATACGCGGGAGGCGGAGGGGGAGGCTACGGGGCCTACGGCGGCGGCGGCGGCGCGTATGGAGGCGGGGGCGGGTACGGGTACGGAGGAGGGTACGGCGGAGGCGGGGGTGGCTACGGGGGTGGTTATGGAGGTATGGGCGGGTACGGGCAGGGGATGTACGGCGGGGCGGGGAGGATGTACGGGGCATAGCGCGCGATGCGCTCGGATGCAGGATGGCCCCGCACGAGGACGCGGTGATCATCTGAAGTGTACCGTTAAGTATTTGCTGTACGATCGGGATCGGCGTCGACATGTGCATGAATGTTGTTGCTCTGCTCTGCTCTGTTCTGCTGCTCACTATAAGCTAGTATAGATCTGCTGTACATGTAATGGATCGTATGTACGCTAACACCGCGCTGTGCCTGGTTCAGATATTACTGCTGTGCTTGCTTGCTGCTGTACCCCTCCTTGCGCCGATCGTCCATGCAGTACGTTGAGGCTTACATGACATGTCCCGCCGCCCTCGGCGGGCGGCGGGCGGCGGCGAACGATCAACGATGTAGCTAGATATGGGGCACGGGCGCTCGCCAATGCATTGACAGTAACCGGAGCCAGCCGAGAACACAGTACTTGTGGAGATGGATACATCCATATGCATTGGACCATTGCACCGGCAGCAGCCCTCGGACCCGCGCGCGGGCGCGAGTCGGGGGCGGCACCGTGGTCTACAGCGCGGCGGCGCCGAGCATGTGTACATGTACATGTACAAAAACAGAGGGCGAGGACGGCCACAAACGGATACGGATGCGGATGCGGAAGCGGATACGGAAGCGGGAGCGGTTACACAAGAGGGGAGTCCGTGTACGATGTACAGTACGACCAGAGGAGACAGGGAGACAGAGGGACAGCCAGACAGAGATAGAGATAGAGATATAGAGACAGAGACAGAACAGATGGGCTAGGTAAGACAGACAGACGAATAGACGTGCGTGGGCTAGGGAAGCGAGGAGGGAGACGTCAAATACACAGCAGCAGCAGCAGCAGGGAGTGGACGGGAGCGTGGACGGGAGCGTGGGCGTGGGCGTGGCGATGGACGTGTGCGTGATGCGCATGCTATGTATGCAGGGTGCGGGTGCGGGTCCTGACAATGTTCGCGTGCGTGCAAAATGTGCGTGTGCGTGTGCGTGTGCGTGTGTACGTGGATGATGATGGTGCGGTGCGGTGCCTGTGGGAGGAGGAGTGGGGACGAGAACGGGAGGCGTAGTGTTGATCCTGGACGTGAGATACTGGTGTCCAATGCGAGACGAGCGATGTGGTATGCGAGATGCGAGACGAGACGAGGCCTGCGGACGGAGAGAGACGGGGGACGGGGATGTGGTAGTACACTGTGGGCTCCTGCCGGTGATAGAGAGAGACGAGAGATGAGACGCGAGAGACGAGAGGCGAGAGGCGAGAGGCGAGAAGCGGGGATAGAGCGAGCCACTACGAGACAGGACGGATGGGAACCGGCGCTGGCGCGATGAGAACGCTGGACGCTGGACGCGGGAGAGGGAAAGGCGACGGGAACATGACGCATGGTGTGCGGGAAGGTGAGCAACACGAGAGCAAACGCGACGACTTGTCGGAGGGGCGGCCCATGGAAGAAGGAAAGAGAACTGGGGCAGGGCAGGGCGCGCGTGGCGGAAAAGATGTGATATATACAAGGCCGATAGGAGAAGAATAAAGATGGATATATGATAGATATTCTACAGGTATAGGTGCAGGAGCAGCCCGCCGCCACAGGCAGACGCGAGGCCGAAGACGAAGACAGAGGGGGGGGACGAAAGAGGTCAAGTGCACTGGTAGGTCGCAGCCGATACCCGCACGGCACGAAGATACTGTGGGGCATGGCGACTCACGCAGCACTCTTGTGGTGTGCGTAGATCGGGGGCAAAGGGACACGGGCATACCGTAGATGGTGGCAGGAATCAAGCCCGCGCACGCGCGGCCTTGCGCTTCCCACCCGCCGCGCCCGACGACGCCGTCCTCCGCTTCTTCACAGCGGGCACCGAGGGCTGCTCGGGCTCGGGCTCGCGCGCGGGCTCCGCGTTCTCCCCACTAGGGCTGGTGGCGACGCCAAGCACATCCCTGGCGAGCTCGTCCGTGCGCGCGCGTTTGCTCCGCGCCGGAGACGCCTTCTTCGCGTGCGTGTTCGCGTTGACGTTGCTCTTCGCGAGCACGACGTCGTCCGCATCCACGAGGGCGGCCTTGCGCTTGCCCGAGGTCTTCCCCTTGGCCTTGGCAGGCGTCTCGAGCTCCATGTCGGCGTCGACGTCGACAACCGTGCCCTCCTCGCTGGGATAATCGGCGTCGCTCACAGCGGTGCTACTCCCGCGCGAGCGCGCGGCGCCCTCCTGTGACAGGCCCGCGAGCTCCGGAGACGGCGCGGGAGATGGCGAGAGCGTCGAGAACGGGGTGGAGAGGAGTGAACACGGACCGGGAGGCGCGGGCTTGCGGCGCGCACGCGTCGAGCGCCGGGTGGCGGTGGGAGACGCAGTGGCGGCAAGAACGGGCTCGCTGGGGGGCGGGGGCAGATCGTCGGCGTCGAGCGGGATGTCGGTCGAGGGCTGGTTGAGGCCGAGCATGAGCTCGATCGCCTGAAGAACGGGCGAGTTCGAGTACAAGTCCTCCTTGACCGCGCGCGTGATGAACTCGAGCGTTGGATTCGGGGCCGGGAAGGCGAGAGGAGGTCGCTGGGGCGGGAGGTCACCCATCCCCTGCGCGAAGAGGAGAGACGGGGTCTCTTCCTCGTCCTCTGCTTCTGCTTCGGGCTCGGGATCTGCTTCGGGCACGACATCTTCCGCGGCAGCTGCGGCGGCCTGCGCATCCTCTGCGTCTTTGGCCTTCTGAGAGGCGCGGGTGGTCCTCGTGCGCTTGCGCGTGCTCACGCGCGGGGCCTCGCCGTGATCTTCTGCGAGCTCGGCAGCGTTCAAGGTGACAGGGGCGTTCCTGCGCTTGCGAAGAGTCATGCCCTTGGGTTCCGGGGGGATGTACATGGATTGGAGGCCGCGCAGCGCCCACAGGTTCTCGGCCTTGCCGATCCAGCCCACGCGCGACTCGATGGGGCACGGCTTCATGTCTAGAGACAGCACGCATATAAGCTCAAGCAGGTCGACCGAGACAGAAAGCGCGATGCGGGTCTTGGGGTCTCGGAGCGCTGGTGATGAGGTAAGAAAGAGTAAATGGACGTACGTATCACGTCGTCTACCGTGTCTGCGGTCCGCAACATGGTGTTCTTCGCCCATAGAGCGAGATGCGCAGGGTGGGTGGGGTGATTGAGGACCTTGAGGGCGGCGAGGGTGAAGATGGACATCTGCTGCACGGGAGAAAGCTTGGGAAGCTCTACGGCGTAGAGACGGGAAGTGGGGCTGGGGAAGAGATGGAACTGCTGAGCGATGAGGTTGGCGACGGTGTTCCAAGCGGCGATCCCTGCGTGCTCTGCTTGCCAGAAGGTGATCTCGCGGGGGGAGCCTCGGGGATGGGTGGGGAGGGCACGGAAAGTGGCGGAAGTGGGATGGACGGAGGGCTCACGGGGAGAGATGCGTGCGAGCACGTCTAAGTAGGTGTCCACCAGCGGGTGGTTCTCCGTAAGCTGGCCGGAGGCGAGGACGCCAGGGCAGACCTCGCGCCAGTCGGGAAGGGGGTACTTGTCGAGACTGCGCGGCGTGGAGGGTGGGGGAGGGAGGGTAGAACGGAGAGAGGAGGGTGGCGGGCGGGCGAAGAGCTCCTGGCGGGCGTCGGAGGTGGGATAGAAGTGGTCGTTGTTGGTGAGAGCGCACCTGCCATCGGCGCGGTCGAAGGAGAAGTCGAGACGAGGGCCGAGGGTTGCGAGAACAGCCATGGTGTCGTCCGTGATTTGGAGCTGGTGAACGGGGAGAGGATGAGGGGGGCGACGGCAAGAATCGGAGCAGCGCAAGACGACTTACGAGGCGTGGGTAGGTGCGTTGGTGACCCGTGGACGGAGGCCGGAGGATGGAGCGCGGGGGATTAGGGTGCGCGTCGGTGAGTGGATGTCGTCCGCGAGCTGCGAGTGGGTTATGGGAGGATGAGAGAGTCGTGGGTTGAGTAGGGGATGGAGGATGTGGCGGCAATCGGGGTTGCACAGGATGGCGTGGGCGAGTGCGCTGGTGATCCGTGGGCGAGGACGGATTCTGAGAGGCGGGGAGCGAGGGGGGCGCGTCGGGAGGCGGAGGCGATGGCGGGAGGAGAGTGAGAGTGAGAAGAGAAGGGCGGGGCTCCGGGGGGTAGATATAGGGCAGAGCTGGCGGTGAAAGCGAGCATGGGCTGACACAAAGACCGCCTGCCACACACCAGGCCAGCTGCCTTTTCCGGCCGCCTTCCTTGCTTCCTCCCCCGTGCCTCCCTCCCCTCTCCCCTCGCCGCCGCCCACACCGCACCTGCCAGCATACGAGCGAGGCCCATGTGCTCCCTCGTCGTCGTCCCCCGCCCGCGCGAGCAGGCTGGAATCGTCGCGCGCGGGCAGCTGCCGCAGCGAGGGCCTTTGTCCAGGTCGCGCGGCGTCTAGTCGAGAGAGGATCTCGCGCATCTAATCTTATCGGGCCGATCGACCTTGGATGCGTGCGCCTGCCGACGGTCGTCCGCCTCGAGGAGGGCGCGTGCCGCCGAGTCGTGCGCGACCCCTTTCTTCCTCCGAGTGGACTGATCATCGATGTCCTTCTCTCCAGGCGCGACTGTGCGGGCGTGAGACGGGGCAGAGGATGGCGCGGTGTGCCGCAGCCGTTCAGTGTGCTCGCGCGAATCGGGCAGCTGATCTGGGCGGCAGTCTTAGTTACCGACGGTCGTCGACGGATGAGCTCGCTGTAGCCCGCAGCGTGCAGCTCGTACAAGTCACCCTGCATCGGCGTGCATCCAGCGCCATCTCATCGCGACACATCTGCATAGATGGTCCAAGTCCAAGAAGCCCGGAAAACGTTCCGGGCCATCGATGGCTCGCAGCCCGTCATGTGCGTTCCCTCCTCCTTTCTCTCTCTTCCCGCCTTTGCTATCCGCGCCCGTTGTGCCACCCGCCTCGTGCAGTTGTCATCCATCTATCGAGGCACGCACGTTCCGGTCCCGCCATCACTGCTCCGGCCACAAAGCATTGCACACGGAACTCGTCCGCGACCTGCGCCGATCCCTACCACACGCGTCCGCCGATCCGTCACTCCGCGGTCCGACAGTGGAAGTGCTCCGCCGACAAAATCTCGGACATACCGCATCTAGAACGGTCCTCACAACGCCTCAACGTCTCCCGGCGTATCCTCGCTCAGCTGCTGGAGAACGTACATATGGACCACTCACGTTCCATATGTTCAGAGCGAGGAACGAGGTTCCCCCGAGAGGTGCGTCTGCGGTCCCCCAGCATGCTCACACCGTTGGCTCACACACACCGTTTGCCTATAACCACGACCGCGCGGATCCGTGGTTCATCTGTAGGCGACCGACGCGCAGAAAGCCACCCACCACACTTCCGCGAACCCCGTCCACCTCCGTCGCAGCACGTGCCGATCCGCGCGGCAGGAAGCTCCCTAGACTCGAGTTTCTTCAGAAATGTGTATGTCCACCAACCTATCTGTAAGCACACCATGTACTCCCGACGACCTCTTCTGACAACACTGCTAGGCCCCGATGGGTTCGCGCAGAGCACACAACGAGAGTCAGTGCGGGACGTCTGGGAATCCCGGAACGCGAATATATGCGCGGGCCTTCAAGTCCGCATCGCTCGCACACGCGTCCCACCAGTCCGCTCCGTCATGGCACGCCGCGTCCCGTCGGTAAGTGGACTTAATGCTCCGGTAGACATGTCCTTTCGGACCTCCGTCTCGCATTGCGACGCGATGCACGCTGTCTCGACGGCAAATCCGGATTCGCCGCCTGGCACAGGACGGACAGGGCGCAGAGCGACACCGACACAGACACCGACACGCCGGGCCTCGCCGGACAGCCGAACACTGGCACGCCGCACTCGCGAGAAGGAATCGTTGGAGCTCTCACGGACCTGGACCCCAGTCCCGCGCGCTTCGCACGCGTTCCGTCTGATGTCTGTGCGCATTCCTACGACTAGTATCAAGACGCGTCGGAGCGTACTACGTATGGCCGACGAAAACGCCTCGGTGTTGTTGGACCGCGCTCCGTGGTATGTGTCATGATAGTGTGCCAGACACACAGCACAACGAAGGGACACTTATGCTCGCAGAACTCTGACCCACTGTCGTCGTGCTTCTTTTCCTTTTCCTTGCGTTCGTGGTCCCTGGAATCCCGCGTACTTGGTTCGGGAGCGTCTTCCACGGCCTGCCCCTTGACGGGAGCACTCGATGTGGACAAGGCCTTGGCGCGCCGCCCCCGACTGCCAGCCACGGCATACTCGATGCGCATGGCCAAGTTCAAGCGCGCCCCCGGAAGCACGGCGCAGGTGCAGACTCGTCATCGAGATTCTGATTGAGCACATACCTCCAAGAACCAACCGAGTAGCCTTTCTCACGAGTCACCAGACGTCAGGTTCGAGTCGGATCCTGTCCATCGGGAAGAGTAGGTAGGTACGCATAAGTATGTTCCCATCTCCTGCCGATCCGCGGTGCACGAACCCGCCAAGCCTCGCCGGACGGCCCAACACTCGCGAGAACGAGTCCTGGGATCTCTCACGGACCTGGTCCCCAGTCCCGCGAACTTCTCACGCGTCCCGCGCATACATATCAACGAGCGTTTCGACGCGTCGGGATGTATACCACATACGGCCGAAGACAACTCCGGGCTGTTGTTGGACTACGCTCCGTGGTACGTCCCATGATACTTGGTGTGCCAGAAAGGCTGAACACTACATAGCGCTGAAGCGACATGGAGGCATAGCCGTGCTTCTCTCTCTTCGTTCTTGGCCCCTGGGAGCCCGCTGCGTCGAGAGTTCGAGAGTATCTTCAAGCTTTCAACTTCCACGGCCCGCCCGCGCAAAGCTCGATACGGACAAACCCTCGCGGAACGTGCCGGCTGCAGGCGTCCGAGTCCGAATCCGCGCCCCGCCTCCGCCTGCCTTGAATCGCGCCATCCTCGATGCGCATGGCGAGATCGAGTGCGCCGCGGCAGCACGGCACGGCGCAGGTGCTGGCTAGTCGACGAGGGACGAGGGAGGGCGCATACCCAGGAACCAACCAACCGAGCAGCTGCAGCCCCTCCCATGGTGCACTGTGCGTCGGGAAGAGTAGGCACGCATATACTCATCCTGCCCCTTCTTCTCCCATCCAGCTCCAGTCGTGCACGTTATAGCAGATGCCTTCGCACGAACCCGAACACTGCCGCTCCCGCCGTGTCGCATCGGGCGGCCCAAGCTCAACGGGTCGAGTGGCAGAGACCGGGACCGCAGTGACGGGCTCTGGGCTCCACCTGGGCGCACACACCAAACAGTGTACTTATGGCACCAGCGGACACCGGACTACCATCCAAGGCTCCGTGCGGGGAAGCGTCTGCGCGGTCCCCGGGCGGCAACTCAAGCTTCAAGCGTCAGCTTCTCTGCCCAGTTGAAGGCGTCCGCGCGCCTGGCGCTGGCGTGCTCGCGTCGGGCGACTCAGATATGCGGTATCTTCTCAGCCGAAGCCGCGGCGGAACCGAGTCTGCAGGCGGGGGTGGTGACGACGGGGTGATGTCTGTCGCGGGCCAGAGCGAGCGTCGACCGCGTACGCACTCCGACTAGTATTGGAAGAGGCTTGTCGGCCAGGGTACAGGTACTGGCTTGGACCTCACGGTGCACGACTCGAAGGCGGACGGCTGGGAAGCGGACTGCTCAGCCTCGGTGGTAAGGGGGCTGGAAGGAAGTGGACGAGCTGCCGACGCGGATGCATGCGGGCATTGCGAGACCTTCCTGGGACGACGTCCGGCTGCGAGCTGGCGATGAGTCAGATGGGACGGGATTGGACTCCTCTCGACGTCCGTGCCGCGAGCTCGCATCCCGCGCTGATCTGCATCGCACAGCGCGTGATACAAGGTGTGTGTCTTCTCAAAGTGTTCGCCACTCTGACCACGTCACAGTCAGAATAGCAGTTGCAGGTCCGGATGACGGAGATCCACGGACCTGCGCGTGCGATGGAGTCCAAAGGGGCAATCCGCATCTGAACAACACGATGTCAGCGACACTCTCGAGCCCAGGTACGTACACACTCGCCATTCACCAGGTGGGAGTATCTTGATGCGCAGCGCGATGTACGTTTGATCCATCCTCGTCGACTCGCCGGACAGCGTGCATGGACGGGCATGGACGTCGAGCACGACCGTCAGAACTCAACGCTCGGTCCTCCGAGCTACAAACATCCCGGGTGAGCGACGCGTCTTTGGATAAGACGGAAGCCACAAGTACGTACCGTCCACTATGCGCCCGGCATCGCTGCTCGTCCCGATCGGCTCACAGACAGCGCGATGTCTGCATTGCAGCACAGGAGACACGAGTACGGGACTCGTCCGCAGCCGACAGTCTATCGAAGAGAGGTTCAGCGGCGCGGCACCAACAGAACACAGCGACATACGTACATCCTGAGCACGACTCGACGACGGCCTGAGTCCTGCGGTGCTGAAGGAGGTCCGTCTGCGTCTCCTTCTCCTGGTACGGATGAGCACGAACGTCGCGTCGATCCGGGAACGGCTCTCGGTGGCACTACGGAAGTTGATGCGCCATCCATGGCCGTGCCTGTCGGAGCATGGCACTGCAGGTCGCTGTGTATCCGGCTGCGGTAAGCACGCATAGACTTGACAGCACTGGGCCGATCCACTGACCGTCGTACTCCCGGGTCCCGACTGGGGCAAGTACCGGTCGAGTTGCCGGGTGTTGATGTATGCCCGGCGAGTTCTCATCCCTAAGACCATGCGCACTCTGGTTCAGTACGGCGAATGATGTCAGATCCTGCCGTGTAGCGTGGCTGCGAGAATGACATACCGTCGCCGGCCGGAATTCGAGCAGCACACTTGCGCACACAGCAGCGCCCGCGATCGTCCACGCTGTCAACAAAACGGTATGTCAGTTTCTCGAGAGAGGTGGTGTACGCGAAGCTGACACATACCTCGTGCTCTTGTGTAGCGGCCACTTGAGGTCTCGTCTTAGACTTCCGTCGGCTGGACGCCCACGACGTTCGCATACGCGCACAGTCGTCATTCGGGTCTTGGAGCCGTCTGGCAAGCCGCCGCCGAACCTGAGCATCGTCGGACGCAAGGTCTGTGCCCAATCCGAGATGTCAAAGCGTCCTTGCACACGTGTGAACATCTTACACTATCCAGTCAGGTGAGCGAACACGAACACGCCGCAAGCTGGACATGCACGCACCTGCGTTGCGCATGCGATAGAGTCCACCCAACCGCACTCGAACTCATTCACTACACCTCGGGACCTGTTCGTCGGCTCGAGCGACGCTGTCGGGACCGACTGACTGGATTATCAGGTACAACCGCAAGCAACACGCATGAGCGTCCAGCTCGCATGGGAGGTGAGCTTCATCGGACTCGCGTACCTCCATCTGGCAGCGCACGGCGCACAATCCGCCGGACATGGATGGCGTGAGTCACGACTCGCATGGATTTCGAGGCGGCACATTCATCGACGTCTGCGGGATGCCACGCCAATACTACTTCAGTGCGTGATGATCTGTCCGATGCGCAGCTGACGTACTTGGTAGATCCCAGCCGCCGGGAGGATGGCCAAAGCAGGTGCAGTAGGCTGGAAGGTCGGCCGAGAATCTGCGACCGGCGGTATGGGACTGGGTGAGTACACAAGCGAAGACGCGCCGATGATACTGGCCGGACATCATACCGAATCCAGCGCAGTGTGTTCTGTCGGACACGCTGCATCTGTACCAAGTGGCGCCATTGAGGCTGACGGAGGTTAGGATCAGCCCGTGCGCAATATCGCGAAGACAGACGTGGCACGGTCGGGACCTGGCTCGCGGCGGCGGCGGCTCCAACCACGGCGATCCGGGTGCTCCCTGCCGTGACGACAACAGAAACGCAGGCTGGACTCCCTGTGGTCAGCATTCGGATGTGGGAGCACTCCGAGAACGACGGCTCACCTCATGTAGGCCACATGGGAGCAAAGTCCCGAGCGGTATGAGGAGCGGATGGACCGTCGTCGGGATGGACATTGCGCTGGACGATTGTCGAGGCGTACGGCGTCGAGCTACGTGGCGGGTGCCGGAGATGGCGCCGAGAGAGGTACGCACGACCGAGAGCCGGGAATCAGGCACTAACCCTGTCGTCCGTGAATACAAGTTCGCGTAACCTTGCCATGACGTACGTACCCAGCAATTTGATGAGTGCATCCTTCTGCGTTCTGCACGTCGATGTTCCCGGTGGCGAGCATTGGGGCATCTCACACACAGAAACAATGGTAGGGAGTATGCTGCATAGCGTGGCCGTTCGCGTATCTGGGACAACCGAGGTGAGTAAATCGGAGATCGGCAGGCACCAACGTCAACTCACTTGAGTGCCGCAGCTCATGTCCGCGGCGCAGGTCACGCAGCAAATCATGAAGTACCAGCTCGCGATCGTAGGTCGACGTGAGGTCGACGTGTGCAATGAGCCAGAGTGAGGCGGGAGCTGGGAGGGAGGCGATCGAAGTGTGAGAGGGAGAAAGTGAGTGCCGACCGTCGTCGTGTGGATAGGCTACTTATACGCACGCAGCATGGCCCGTGCACTGGACCACCGCCTTTTCACTCCCGGACCTCGCACACGACACGTCACGTCTTAGCCGTCTACAGGCTGCCTCCGCCAACCAGCGAGCGAGACGGAAAGTGGGGCAGGACGGAGCGAATGCCGCGCAAAGGAGGTACGTTCGAATGAATGTTCCAAGCCCGCTCTCCACGCTCGCGTCGAAAATGGGGTGTCTGCGCTTGGCTTAGCGAGCGCTCGGCTGTATGGGCGGCGTTTTAGCTCGGTTTTGGATCGTAATTTCGTAGGGCTGGGGCTCGAGGAGCACATCCCTGCACTAAGCGGCTGTTCAAACCATTCCGCAAGTTCCGGACGACCTGGGTTGTGGGACGCACCTCAGATCCTCGGAAGCTGCTCTATATGTGTATATGTACTAATACGGCCCGATGCAGAACGAGGAAATGGCAACTGTGCGCAGACGTGAGCAGGTGCTGGATTCCGGGAAGCCCGAGTGCGCATGAACGGCGACCATCTGTTAAATCTGGGGATAGAATGGCTTCGGGTGGTCGTTCGTTGTGCTTGAAACCTTCGAGCCACACAGTAAGCTCATTCCTCATGCAAAGTATACATGGTATCTGAGTATATCGAAAGTCAGTTAATACCTACTCTCCAGACGAACGGCTTTGCATGAGCGCTTCCATTCCCATATCGGGATAGAAGATATTGCACCGCACGAGCGCTCGGTACCAAATACCCGGACCTTGTGCATGTTCTCGCGCGTTCCAAATTGCTGTCCAACACATGTGCGCATCTCTCTGGTCCAAGAATACTCTGTCTACACTGTGAAGTCTACCACAACTACCTCGTTCACTCTAGGGATGTTCAGGCTCTAGGATCTGAAAAGTCAAGACTGCAGTTCACAGGAAAAGAGCGACTAGGTGAGTGCATTCTTATACAGTATCCAGGTAGAGAGCGAGGTGTCTATGCATGCTGCGCAATTGTCGTACAATTTCTCATGCTAGAGGTGTCATTGGCAGACCTAGCCGCTTAACTCGGATGTGGTCGGCAATATTGGGGTATATTTCCACTCTCAGCCTGAGCGCGAGTACTGAGCATACCCGAGGGCCCAGTCCGTTCACGGAGCGGAAATTATGGAGATTGGAGGCGTGAGAGTGTTTGGACTAGCCGAAGGTGTGTGGAGCGACCGTGCCTTCGGAAATGCAAGATGCACTGACACGTATCCTCCGCTCTGAACTCTTCCATCCTCGCCCACCATCTCCCCGTCCGCCGCTGCAACTGCTCATCGATGCATCTCCCAGTCTCTGCCTCTCGGTCATCTATCAATCCATGTCATTTCTTCTATGCGGAGCGCTGCTCAGTAATGTCTTTTCTCAAGCTGTGGGAGTCTTTGGCGAGATGTCGAGGCAAGTACTCTGTTAAAATTGATTCTGCCTGAGATGACATGTTCTGACTTCACTTCATCATGGCACGGTCTGAGACGTATCTCTATGGTGAGCATGCTTGGAGGAGTGAACGGTATGGGTTACACTGTACGTACATGTTCCCATCGCAGCATTACTGCTCATCGATCCTGAACCTCTTTCGTCCACAACACAGTACTCTGCATCCAGGACCCGGCCGAGAAGTGGCAGACATGTCATCAGATGCAACCCAGGACTGCTGCTTCCAGGCGAGTGACAAGTCCAAGCCTTCATGCCTTGCCCGTAAATCAGTGCGGGACTTGCCTCCAAGTTCCTTCTACCAGGCTGTGTCGAGTTGCGTCTATAGGAGAGCCTCAATTTGAGAAGCTCGGGAGCAGAGCGGATGAGTGAGTTCCTTCTCCGCTCATGATTGAACTGTATGCTCATACCTCGTTTGACCCTATGCCATGTCTTCCTCCTTCCCTCCCATTCCGATCTGTTCACGTCATGACACACATCAGGCTCTAGCACTGCTCTCGGACTGCAATCTGCATGTACGAGAGCAAGAACTCGTGTCTACCACCTTACAACATCAACCGGATTGTGCTACGCGACCGTTTCTGGGTAGTGCGTCTGAGGATGGTATGTGCCTCTCAAGTGTTTCGTGAATTGCTGCTTACGTCCGCATGCTCTTCCGACCAGTCATTTTGAGACCCTGGTTGATGCTGTACAGATCCGGGTCCTTGTGCTCTCGCACTACAAGCAGGAGATGTCAAGAGATGAAGCAGACACATCTGAGCGGTGCTCAGGGACGGTGAGTGTTCAATGCTCGTGCTCAATTCTCACACGTTCTCCATGGTTGAAGCTTCCTGCAAGGCGTACCTTGTGCTGTACACTGGAGTACGTCCCTAAAGAGTCCCAAAGTCATGGTGCGTGCCTCTTGAGAGTTCTTAGTTACTGACACTCATGTCCATGACCTTCCGTGCTTCCGCATTCATCTCCACCCCGGAACTTGTGTACAGCACACTACACATGTGAGCTGGGTCTCGCACGTCGGAGTACTCGGCGAGCACGGCACCGACGGGCACGGCGCAAGTCGAGTCGGATTGGGAGCCGGACTGGACGACAGGTAAGCATTTCGAGATTGTCCACGGGAGCGCAGTTGAGACTTCACGTACGGGACATGCGGTGGTCTCAAGAGCGGTGAGCGTCCATCTGCTGTGATCCTGCACTGATTCCCGGTGCTCGATCAACTCGTACACAAGTTATTAGAGCTTCAATTGAATGGACTGCTCGAGCCTCAACCTACGGAGTCAGACTCGGCACGATCGACAACTCTGATCACGTCGCAGGTGAAGGTGAGTGCTAATTTCACGCGCGGAGGTCCTCGAAGTCTGGTTGAGGATGCAGATCTGGCAGGTTGCAACGAGAGGTGATGAACCTTTGCTGCGAAGTGCAGAGAGTTTGAGCTGACCTCTATCACATCCATTCCGCATGCCATACGGGCTCATCGAGACATGGATCAGGGAGATGAGTCGTGCACGGGGATTCCAATCGCTGTTAGATGGTGAGTTGCGGCAGTGTTATGGAGATGGCATACTCACGCGTGCCTGATTCCGCTATCTGACAAGCGGTACTGGGTGTGCAGGTATGACGGAGATGCTTATTCCCGAGTGTGTAGCATACATAGGCTTGTCGTCGAGTAGCACTCATGATAATATACACCATTGCGCTCGAAACTCTCAGTTTCTTGCGACTGCCGGCACAGTGTGTCGCACACATACCCAGGTTCTGAAAGTGCCCGCACCCAGGTTTCCTAAGTTAGTCTCCGTTGCTGACTATGGCCAGATGATAGTCGATCTTGCCAATGGTTTCCTTTAGTCTCTGGAAAGTGGCCTTTCTCACAAACTTATCACAGGACGTCTGCACGACGCGAGATGCGCTCCAGTGCCAAGAGATCTATTTGCGCTACATACCGACTCTCGCTTCCGTCGCTCCACGCGTCTGCAGGAAGGGCACGCGGCTGGCTGCGGATACTCGCAGGAATGGCGGGAGGAGAAGGGCGGGGCTCTGGGGGGTAGATATAGGGCAGAGCTGGCGGTGAAAGCGAGCATGGGCTGACACAAAGACCGCCTGCCACACACCAGGCCAGCTGCCTTTTCCGGCCGCCTTCCTTGCTTCCTCCCCCGTGCCTCCCTCCCCTCTCCCCTCGCCGCCGCCCACACCGCACCTGCCAGCGTACGAGCGAGGCCCATGTGCTCCCTCGCCGTCGTCCCCCGCCCGCGCGAGCAGGCTGGAATCGTCGCGCGCGGGCAGCTGCCGCAGCGAGGGCCTTTGTCTGGGTCGCGCGGCGTCTAGTCGAGAGAGGATCTCGCGCATCTAATCTTATCGGGCCGATCGACCTCGGATGCGTGCGCCTGCCGACGCTCGTCCGCCTCGAGGAGGGCGCGTGCTGCCGAGTCGTGCGCGACCCCTTTCTTCCTCCGAGTGGACTGATCATCGATGTCCTTCCCTCCAGGCGCGACTGTGCGGGCGTGAGACGGCGCAGAGGATGGCGCGGTGTGCCGCAGCCGTTCAGTATGCTCGCGCGAATCGGGCAGCTGATCTGGGCGGTGACGTCAGGCAGTCTTAGTTACCGACGGTCGTCGACAGATGAGCTCGCTGTAGCCCGCAGCGTGCAGCTCGTACAAGTCACCCTGCATCGGCGTGCATCCAGCGCCATCTCATCGCGACACATCTGCATAGATGGTCCAAGTCCAAGAAGCCCGGAAAACGTTCCGGGCCATCGATGGCTCGCAGCCCGTCATGTGCGTTCCCTCCTCCTTTCTCTCTCTTCCCGCCTTTGCTATCCGCGCCCGTTGTGCCACCCGCCTCGTGCAGTTGTCATCCATCTATCGAGGCACGCACGTTCCGGTCCCGCCATCACTGCTCCGGCCACAAAGCATTGCACACGGAACTCGTCCGCGACCTGCGCCGATCCCTACCACACGCGTCCGCCGATCCGTCACTCCGCGGTCCGACAGTGGAAGTGCTCCGCCGACAAAATCTCGGACATACTGCATGCAGAACGGTCCTCGCAACGCCTCAACGTCTCCCGGCGTATCCTCGCTCATCAATCCCAGCTGCTGCAGAACGTACATATGGACCACTCACGTTCCATATGTTCAGAGCGAGGAACTACTTTAGCTCGAGGTTCCCCCGAGAGGTGCGTCTATGATCCCCCAGCATGCTCACACCGTTGGCTCACACACACCGTTTGCCTATAACCACGACCGCGCGGATCCGTAGTTCATCTGTAGGCGACCGATGCGCAGAGAGCCACCCACCACACTCCCGCGAACCCCGTCCACCTCCGTCGCAGCACGCGCCGATCCGCGGGGCAGGAAGCTCCCTAGACTCGAGCTCTTTCAGAACGCTTACCAGCACATTGTGCGGTCGATGTGTATGTCTACCAACTCATCTATAAGCACACCATGCATTCCCGACGACCTCTTTTTGGAAACACCGCTAGGCCCCGGTGGGTTCGCGCAGAGCACAGAAAGAGAGTCAGTGCGGGACGTCTGGGAATCCCGGAACACGAATATATGCGCGGGCCTTCAAGTCCGCATCGCTCCCACACGCGTCCCACCAGTCCGCTCCGTCATGGCACGCCGCGTCCCGTCGGTAAGTGGACTTAATGCTCCGGTAGACATGTCCTTTCGGACCTCCGTCTCGCATTGGGACGCGATGCACGCTGTCTCGACGGCAAATCCGGATTCGCCGCCTGGCACAGGACGGACAGGGCGCAGAGCGACACCGACACCGACACGCCGGGCCTCGCCGGACAGCCGAACACTGGCACGCCGCACTCGCGAGAAGGAATCGTTGGAGCTCTCACGGACCTGGACCCCAGTCCCGCGCGCTTCGCACGCGTTCCGTCTGATGTCTGTGCGCATTCCTACGACTAGTATCAAGACGCGTCGGATCGTACTACGTATGGCCGACGAAAACTCCTCGGTGTTGTTGGACCGCGCTCCGTGGTATGTGTCATGATAGTGTGCCAGACACACACTGCACAACGCTGAAGGGACACTTATGCTCGCAGAACTCTGACCCACTGTCGTTGTGCTTCTTTTCCTTTTCCTTGCGTTCGTGGTCCCTGGAATCCCGCGTACTTGGTTCGGGAGCGTCTTCCACGGCCTGCCCCTTGACGGGAGCACTCGATGTGGACAAGGCCATGGCGCGCCGCCCCCGACTGCCAGCCACGGCATACTCGATGTGCATGGCCAGGTTCAAGTGCGCCCCCGGAAGCACGGCGCACCGGGTGTAGACTCGCCATCGAGATTGAGCGCATACCTCCAAGAATCAACCGAGCAGCCTTTCTCACCAGACGTCAAGTTCGAGTCGGATGGATTCTGTCCATCGGGAGAAGTAGGTAGGTACGCACAAGTATGTTCCCATCTCGTGCCGATCCGCGGTGCACCTCACTACAGCGTATCCGTCTACTGAGAGCGACACGAACCCGCCAAGCCTCGCCGGACGGCCCAACACTCGCGAGAACGAGTCCTGGGATCTCTCACGGACCTGGTCCCCAGTCCCGCGAACTTCGCACGCGTCCCGCGCATACATATCAACGAGCGTTTCGACGCGTCGGGATGTATACCACATACGGCCGAAGACAACTCCGGGCTGTTGTTGGACTACGCTGCGTGGTACGTCCCATGATACTTGGTGTGCCAGAAAGACTGACCACTGCACAGCGCTGAAGCGACACGGACACATAGCTGTGCTTCTCTCCCTTTGTTCGTGGCCCCTGGGAGCCCGCTGCGTCGAGAATTCGAGAGCATCTTCAAGCTTTCAACTTCCACGGCCCGCCCGCGCAAAGCTCGATACGGACAAACCCTCGCGGAACGCTTGGCTGCAGGCGTCCGAGTCCGAGTCCGCGCCCCGCCTCCGCCTGCCTTGAATCGCGCCATCCTCGATGCGCATGGCGAGATCGAGTGCGCCGCGGCAGCACGGCACGGCGCAGGTGCTGGCTAGTCGACGAGGGACGAGGGAGGGCGCATACTTGCCCAGGAACCAACCAACCGAGCAGCTGCAGCCCCTCCCACGGTTCACTACTAGACGTCTTCGAGTCGGATCCTGTGCGTCGGGAAGAGTAGGCACGCATATACTCATCCTGCCCCTTCTTCTTCTCCCATCCAGCTCCAGTCGTGCACGTTATAGCAGATGCCTTCGCACGAACCCGAACACTGCCGCTCCCGCCGTGTCGCATCGGGCGGCCGAAGCTCAACGGGTCGAGTGGCAGAGACCGGGACCGCAGTGACGGGCTCTGGGCTCCACCTGGGCGCACACACCAAACAGTGTACTTATGGCACCAGCGGACACCGGACTACCATCCAAGGCTCCGTGCGGGGAAGCGTCTGCGCGGTCCCCGGGCCGCAACTCAAGCTTCAAGCGTCAGCTTCTCTGCCCAGTTGAAGGCGTCCGCGCGCCTGGCGCTGGCGTGCTCGCGTCGGGCGACTCGGATATGCGGTATCTTCTCAGCCGAAGCCGCGGCAGAACCGAGTCTGCAGGCGGGAGTGGTGACGACGGGGTGATGTCTGTCGCGGGCCAGAGCGAGCGACGGCCGTACGGTGCCCGTGTACGCACTCCGACTAGTATTGGAAGAAGCTTGTCTGCCAGGTACTGGCTTGGACCTCACGGGGCGCGACGCGAAGGCGGACGGCTGGGAAGCGGACTGCTCAGCCTCGGCGGTATGGTGGCTGGAAGGAAGTGGACGAGCTGTCGGCGCGGACGCGGATGCGTGCGGGCATTGCGAGACCTTCCTGGGACGACGTCCGGCTGCGAGCTGGCGATGAGTCAGATGGGACGGGATTGGACTCCTCTCGACGTCCGTTCCGCGAGCTCGCATCCCGCGCGGATCTGCAGCGCACAGCGCGTGATACAAGGTGTGTGTCTTCTCAAAGTGTTCGCCACTCTGACCACGTCACAGTCAGAATAGCAGTTGCAGGTCCGGATGACGGAGATCCACGGACCTGCGCGTGCGATGGAGTCCAAAGGGGCAATCCGCATCTGAACAACACGATGTCAGCGACACTCTCGAGCCCAGGTACGTACACACTCGCCATTCACCAGGTGGGAGTATCTTGATGCGCAGCGCGATGTACGTTTGATCCATCCTCGTCGACTCGCCGGACAGCGTGCATGGACGGGCATGGACGTCGAGCACGACCGTCAGAACTCAACGCTCGGTCCTCCGAGCTACAAACATCCCGGGTGAGCGACGCGTCTTTGGATAAGACGGAAGCCACAAGTACGTACCGTCCACTATGCGCCCGGCATCGCTGCTCGTCCCGATCGGCTCACAGACAGCGCGATGTCTGCATTGCAGCACAGGAGACACGAGTACGGGACTCGTCCGCAGCCGACAGTCTATCGAAGAGAGGTTCAGCGGCGCGGCACCAACAGAACACAGCGACATACGTACATCCTGAGCACGACTCGACGACGGCCTGAGTCCTGCGGTGCTGAAGGAGGTCCGTCTGCGTCTCCTTCTCCTGGTACGGATGAGCACGAACGTCGCGTCGATCCGGGAACGGCTCTCGGTGGCACTACGGAAGTTGATGCGCCATCCATGGCCGTGCCTGTCGGAGCATGGCACTGCAGGTCGCTGTGTATCCGGCTGCGGTAAGCACGCATAGACTTGACAGCACTGGGCCGATCCACTGACCGTCGTACTCCCGGGTCCCGACTGGGGCAAGTACCGGTCGAGTTGCCGGGTGTTGATGTATGCCCGGCGAGTTCTCATCTCTAAGACCATGCGCACTCTGGTTCAGTACGGCGAATGATGTCAGATCCTGCCGTGTAGCGTGGCTGCGAGAATGACATACCGTCGCCGGCCGGAATTCGAGCAGCACACTTGCGCACACAGCAGCGCCCGCGATCGTCCACGCTGTCAACAAAACGGTATGTCAGTTTCTCGAGAGAGGTGGTGTACGCGAAGCTGACACATACCTCGTGCTCTTGTGTAGCGGCCACTTGAGGTCTCGTCTTAGACTTCCGTCGGCTGGACGCCCACGACGTTCGCATACGCGCACAGTCGTCATTCGGGTCTTGGAGCCGTCTGGCAAGCCGCCGCCGAACCTGAGCATCGTCGGACGCAAGGTCTGTGCCCAATCCGAGATGTCAAAGCGTCCTTGCACACGTGTGAACATCTTACACTATCCAGTCAGGTGAGCGAACACGAACACGCCGCAAGCTGGACATGCACGCACCTGCGTTGCGCATGCGATAGAGTCCACCCAACCGCACTCGAACTCATTCACTACACCTCGGGACCTGTTCGTCGGCTCGAGCGACGCTGTCGGGACCGACTGACTGGATTATCAGGTACAACCGCAAGCAACACGCATGAGCGTCCAGCTCGCATGGGAGGTGAGCTTCATCGGACTCGCGTACCTCCATCTGGCAGCGCACGGCGCACAATCCGCCGGACATGGATGGCGTGAGTCACGACTCGCATGGATTTCGAGGCGGCACATTCATCGACGTCTGCGGGATGCCACGCCAATACTACTTCAGTGCGTGATGATCTGTCCGATGCGCAGCTGACGTACTTGGTAGATCCCAGCCGCCGGGAGGATGGCCAAAGCAGGTGCAGTAGGCTGGAAGGTCGGCCGAGAATCTGCGACCGGCGGTATCGGACTGGGTGAGTACACAAGCGAAGACGCGCCGATGATACTGGCCGGACATCATACCGAATCCAGCGCAGTGTGTTCTGTCGGACACGCTGCATCTGTACCAAGTGGCGCCATTGAGGCTGACGGAGGTTAGGATCAGCCCGTGCGCAATATCGCGAAGACAGACGTGGCACGGTCGGGACCTGGCTCGCGGCGGCGGCGGCTCCAACCACGGCGATCCGGGTGCTCCCTGCCGTGACGACAACAGAAACGCAGGCTGGACTCCCTGTGGTCAGCATTCGGATGTGGGAGCACTCCGAGAACGACGGCTCACCTCATGTAGGCCACATGGGAGCAAAGTCCCGAGCGGTATGAGGAGCGGATGGACCGTCGTCGGGATGGACGTTGCGCTGGACGATTGTCGAGGGCGTACGGCGTCGAGCTACATGGCGGGTGCCGGAGATGGCGCCGAGAGAGGTACGCACGACCGAGAGCCGGGAATCAGGCACTAAACCAGTCGTCCGTGAATACAAGTTCGCGTAACCTTGCCATGACGTACGTACCCAGCAATTTGATGAGTGCATCCTTCTGCGTTCTACACGTCGATGTTCCCGGTGGCGAGCGTTGGGGCATCTCACGCACAGAAACAATGGTAGGGAGTATGCTGCATAGCGTGGCCGTTCGCGTATCTGGGTCAACCGAGGTGAGTGAATCGGAGATCGGCAGGCACCAACGTCAACTCACTTGAGTGCCGCAGCTCATGTCCGCGGCGCAGGTCACGCAGCAAATCATGAAGTACCAGCTCGCGATCGTAGGTCGACGTGAGGTCGACGTGTGCAATGGGCCAGAGTGAGGCGGGAGCTGGGAGGGAGGCGATCGAAGTGCGAGAGGGAGAAAGTGAGTGCCGACCGTCGTCGTGTGGATAGGCTACTTATACGCACGCAGCATGGCCCGTGCACTGGACCACCGCCTTTTCACTCCCGGACCTCGCACACGACACGTCACGTCTTAGCCGTCTACAGGCTGCCTCCGCCAACCAGCGAGCGAGACGGAAAGTGGGGCAGGACGGAGCGAATGCCGCGCAAAGGAGGTACGTTCGAATGAATGTTCCAAGCCCGCTCTCCACGCTCGCGTCGAAAATGGGGTGTCTGCGCTTGGCTTAGCGAGCGCTCGGCTGTATGGGCGGCGTTTTAGCTCGGTTTTGGATCGTAATTTCGTAGGGCTGGGGCTCGAGGAGCACATCCCTGCACTAAGCGGCTGTTCTAGCCATTCCGCAAGTTCCGGACGACCTGGGTTGTGGGACGCGCCTCAGATCCTCGGAAGCTGCTCTATATGTGTATATGTACTAATACGGCCCGATGCAGAACGAGGAAATGGCAACTGTGCGCAGACGTGAGCAGGTGCTGGATTCCGGGAAGCCCGAGTGCGCATGAACGGCGACCATCTGTTAAATCTGGGGATAGAATGGCTTCGGGTGGTCGTTCGTTGTGCTTGAAACCTTCGAGCCACA
Organism: Daedaleopsis nitida; assembly: GCA_022606115.1. NCBI lineage: Eukaryota > Fungi > Basidiomycota > Agaricomycetes > Polyporales > Polyporaceae > Daedaleopsis > Daedaleopsis nitida. Next base: position 296,547 of record JABYQM010000017.1, read on the forward strand.
CAGTAAGCTCATTCCTCATGCAAAGTATACATGGTATCTGAGTATATCGAAAGTCAGTTAATACCTACTCTCCAGACGAACGGCTTTGCATGAGCGCTTCCATTCCCATATCGGGATAGAAGATATTGCACCGCACGAGCGCTCGGTACCAAATACCCGGACCTTGTGCATGTTCTCGTGCGTTCCAAATTGCTGTCCAACACATGTGCTGCATCTCTCTGGTCCAAAAATACTCTGTCTACACTGTGAAGTCTACCACAACTACCTCGCTCACTCTAGGGATGTTCAGGCTCTAGGATCTGAAAAGTCAAGACTGCAGTTCACAGGAAAAGAGCGACTAGGTGAGTGCATGATTATACAGTATCCAGGTAGAGAGCGAGGTGTCTGTGCATGTTGCGCGATTGTCGTACAATTGTCAATTTTCATGCTAGCGGTGTTGGCGGCAGACCTGGCCGCTTGACTCGGATGTGGTCGGCAATATTGGGGTATATTTCCACTCTCAGCCCGAGCACGAGTACTGAGCATACCCGAGGGCCGAGTCCGTTCACGGAGCGGAAGTTATGGAGGTTGGAGGCGTGAGAGTGTTTGGACTAGCCGAAGGTGTGTGGAGCGACCGAGCCTTCGGAAATGCAAGATGCACTGACACGTATCCTCCGCTCTGAAAGTACTCTTCCATCCCCACCCACCATCTCCCCGTCCGCCGCTGCAACTGCTCATCTCCAAGTCTCTACCTCTCGGTTACATATATTGTGACTTCTATGCAGAGTGCTGCTCAGCCATGCATTGTCGCAAGCTGTGCGAGTCTTTGGCGACACGTTGAGGCGAGTACTCTCTTTTGATTGATTCTGCCTGAGACGACAAGTTCTGACTTCACTTCAACCCATCACAGCATTCAACTGCTCCTTGATCCTGAGCCTCCTTGGTCCACGCTGTTTCTCGCACTGCTCCGCATTCCACCAGGATTCATTCGAGAAGCGGAAGACATGCAGATTCGACTCCGTGCTACTGCTTCCTGGTGAGTGACAAGATCACGTCATGCCGAGTTTCCCGCCGCAAACCAGTGCCGGACTTGCCTCCACATTCATTCACCAGGACGTGTCAGTTTGATCCTACAGGAGAGAGCCTTGAATCGAGAAGCTTGAGAGCAGAGCAGATGGGTGAGTTTGTTCTCCGCTCATGCCATGACTTGCCGCCTGTCTGACTTATACGCCACGTCTTCCTCCTTCCATCCCATCTCGAACTGTTCGTGTCATGACATGCATCAGGCTCTAGGACTGCTCTCGGACTGCAGTCCGCATGGACGAGAGCAAGAGCTCATGTCCACCACCTTCCAACAACCGGGTCTATCAAACAGACCCAATGTCCTGGGCAGTACTACGTACATCTGAGGATGGTACGTGCCTCTCCAGAGTTCCACGAATTGTGCTGATGTCCACATGTTCCTCCAACCAGTCATTTCTGGTCAATACTGCACTGTACTGTACAGATCCGGGTCCTTGCGCTCTCACGCTGCAAGCTGGAGACGTCGAAAGATGACACGGATGTGTGTGAACAGCACGGTGACCGTGAGTGTTTACATCCCTCGAATGTTCTGATGTCATGCGAGCTAATGCTCATGCTTGATTCTCTTACATTCTCCATGAATCAACCTTCCTGCAGGCTGTACCTTGCACTGCGCACCGTGGAGTACATCCCTGGAGGATCCCAAGTCACGGTGCATCACTCTTGCATTGACACTCACGTCAATGATCTTCCGTGCTCCCGCATACCTCCCCAACCCGGAACTCGCGTACAGCACGCTACGCATCCAGATCCTGGTGCCCTGATGTTCAAGGCTATGAAGATTGTTGACAGGAGCGCAGTCGAGACGAGGTATGGGACATGGTGGTCTCAAGAGCGGTGAGCGTCCATCTGCTGTGATCCTGCACTGATTCCCGGTGCTCGATCAACTCGTACACAAGTTATTAGAGCTTCAATTGAATGGACTACTCGAGCCTCAACCTACGGAGTCAGACTCGGCATGATCGACAACTCTGATCACGTCGCAGGTGAAGGTGAGTGCTAATTTCACGCGCGGAGGTCCTCGAAGTCTGGTTGAGGATGCAGATACGGCAGGTTGCAACGAGAGGTGATGAACCTTTGCTGCGAAGTGCAGAGAGTTTGAGCTGACCTCTATCACATCCATTCCGCATGCCATACGGGCTCATCGAGACATGGATCAGGGAGATGAGTCGTGCACGGGGATTTCAATCGCTGTTAGATGGTGAGTTGCGGCAGTGTTATGGAGATGGCATACTCACGCGTGCCTGATTCCGCTATCTGACAAGCGGTACTGGGTGTGCAGGTATGACGGAGATGCTTATTCCCGAGTGTGTAGCATACATAGGCTTATCGTCGAGTAGCACTCATGATAATATACACCATTGCGCTCGAAACTCTCAGTTTCTTGCGACTGCCGGCACAGTGTGTCGCACAGGTACCCAGGTTCTGAAAGTGCCCGCACCCAGGTTTCCTAAGTTAGTCTCCGTTGCTGACTATGGCCAGATGATAGTCGATCTTGCCAATGGTTTCCTTTAGTCTCTGGAAAGTGGCCTTTCTCACAAACTTATCACAGGACGTCTGCACGACGCGAGATGTGCCAAGAGATGTATTTGCTGCTGCCAACGTACTGTGTACCGACTCTTCACTGACCTCGCTTCCGTTGCTCTACGCGCCCGCAGAAAGAGGCACCCAGTCTCGCTGCAGATACTCGCAGGGATGGCGGGAAAAGAAGGGCGGGGCTCCGTGGGTAGATATAGGGCAGAGCTGGCGGTCAAAGCGAGCATGGGCTGACACAAAGACCGCCTGCCACACACCAGGCCAGCTGCCTTTTCCGGCCGCCTTCCTTGCTTCCTCCCCCGTGCCTCCCTCCCCTCTCCCCTCGCCGCCGCCCACACCGCACCTGCCAGCATACAAGCGAGGCCCATGTGCTCCCTCGCCGTCGTCCCCCGCCCGCGCGAGCAGGCTGGAATCGTCGCGCGCGGGCAGCTGCCGCAGCGAGGGCCTTTGTCCAGGTCGCGCGGCGTCTAGTCGAGAGAGGATCTCGCGCATCTAATCTTATCGGGCCGATCGACCTCGGATGCGTGCGCCTGCCGACGCTCGTCCGCCTCGAGGAGGGCGCGTGCTGCCGAGTCGTGCGCGACCCCTTTCTTCCTCCGAGTGCACTGATCATCGATGTCCTTCCCTCCAGGCGCGACTGTGCGGGCGTGAGACGGCGCAGAGGATGGCGCGGTGTGCCGCAGCCGTTCAGTATGCTCGCGCGAATCGGGCAGCTGATCTGGGCGGTGACGTCAGGCAGTCTTAGTTACCGACGGTCGTCGACAGATGAGCTCGCTGTAGCCCGCAGCGTGCAGCTCGTACAAGTCACCCTGCATCGGCGTGCATCCAGCGCCATCTCATCGCGACACATCTGCATAGATGGTCCAAGTCCAAGAAGCCCGGAAAACGTTCCGGGCCATCGATGGCTCGCAGCCCGTCATGTGCGTTCCCTCCTCCTTTCTCTCTCTTCCCGCCTTTCCTATCCGCGCCCGTTGTGCCACCCGCCTCGTGCAGTTGTCATCCATCTATCGAGGCACGCACGTTCCGGTCCCGCCATCACTGCTCCGGCCACAAAGCATTGCACACGGAACTCGTCCGCGGCCTCCGCCGATCCCTACCACACGCGTCCGCCGATCCGTCACTCCGCGGTCCGACAGTGGAAGTGCTCCGCCGACAAAATCTCGGACATACTGCATGCAGAACGGTCCTCGCAACGCCTCAACGTCTCCCGGCGTATCCTCGCTCATCAATCCCAGCTGCTGCAGAACGTACATATGGACCACTCACGTTCCATATGTTCAGAGCGAGGAACTACTTTAGCTCGAGGTTCCCCCGAGAGGTGCGTCTATGATCCCCCAGCATGCTCACACCGTTGGCTCACACACACCGTTTGCCTATAACCACGACCGCGCGGATCCGTAGTTCATCTGTAGGCGACCGATGCGCAGAGAGCCACCCACCACACTCCCGCGAACCCCGTCCACCTCCGTCGCAGCACGCGCCGATCCGCGGGGCAGGAAGCTCCCTAGACTCGAGCTCTTTCAGAACGCTTACCAGCACATTGTGCGGTCGATGTGTATGTCTACCAACTCATCTATAAGCACACCATGCATTCCCGACGACCTCTTTTTGGAAACACCGCTAGGCCCCGGTGGGTTCGCGCAGAGCACAGAAAGAGAGTCAGTGTGGGACGTCTGGGAATCCCGGAACACGAATATATGCGCGGGCCTTCAAGTCCGCATCGCTCCCACACGCGTCCCACCAGTCCGCTCCGTCATGGCACGCCGCGTCCCGTCGGTAAGTGGACTTAATGCTCCGGTAGACATGTCCTTTCGGACCTCCGTCTCGCATTGGGACGCGATGCACGCTGTCTCGACGGCAAATCCGGATTCGCCGCCTGGCACAGGACGGACAGGGCGCAGAGCGACACCGACACAGACACCGACACGCCGCGCCTCGCCGGACAGCCAAACACTGGCACGCCGCACTCGCGAGAAGGAATCGTTGGAGCTCTCACGGACCTGGACCCCAGTCCCGCGCGCTTCGCACGCGTTCCGTCTGATGTCTGTGCGCATTCCTACGACTAGTATCAAGACGCGTCGGATCGTACTACGTATGGCCGACGAAAACTCCTCGGTGTTGTTGGACCGCGCTCCGTGGTATGTGTCATGATAGTGTGCCAGACACACACTGCACAACGCTGAAGGAACACTTGTGCTCGCAGAACTCTGACCCACTGCCGTCGTGCTTCTTTTCCTTTTCCTTGCGTTCGTGGTCACTGGAATCCCGCGTACTTGGTTCGGGAGCGTCTTCCACGGCCTGCTCCTTGACGGGAGCACTCGATGTGGACAAGGCCATGGCGCGCCGCCCCCGACTGCCAACCACGGCATACTCGATGTGCATGGCCAGGTTCAAGCGCGCCCCCGGAAGCACGGCGCAGGTGCAGACTCGTCATCGAGATTCTGATTGAGCACATACCTCCAAGAACCAACCGAGTAGCCTTTCTCACGAGTCACCAGACGTCAGGTTCGAGTCGGATCCTGTCCATCGGGAAGAGTAGGTAGGTACGCACAAGTATGTTCCCATCTCGTGCCGATCCGCGGTGCACCTCACTACAGCGTATCCGTCTACTGAGAGCGACACGAACCCGCCAAGCCTCGCCGGACGGCCCAACACTCGCGAGAACGAGTCCTGGGATCTCTCACGGACCTGGTCCCCAGTCCCGCGAACTTCGCACGCGTCCCGCGCATACATATCAACGAGCGTTTCGACGCGTCGGGATGTATACTACATACGGCCGAAGACAACTCCGGGCTGTTGTTGGACTACGCTGCGTGGTATGTCCCATGATACTTTGTGTGCCAGAAAGGCTGACCACTGCACAGCGCTGAAGCGACACGGACACATAGCTGTGCTTCTCTCCCTTTGTTCGTGGCCCCTGGGAGCCCGCTGCGTCGAGAATCCGAGAGCATCTTCAAGCTTTCAACTTCCACGGCCCGCCCGCGCAAAGCTCGATACGGACAAACCCTCGCGGAACGCTTGGCTGCAGGCGTCCGAGTCCGACTCCGCGCCCCGCCTCCGCCTGCCTTGAATCGCGCCATCCTCGATGCGCATGGCGAGATCGAGTGCGCCGCGGCAGCACGGCACGGCGCAGGTGCTGGCTAGTCGACGAGGGACGAGGGAGGGCGCATACTTGCCCAGGAACCAACCAACCGAGCAGCTGCAGCCCCTCCCACGGTTCACTACTAGACGTCTTCGAGTCGGATCCTGTGCGTCGGGAAGAGTAGGCACGCATATACTCATCCTGCCCCTTCTTCTTCTCCCATCCAGCTCCAGTCGTGCACGTTATAGCAGATGCCTTCGCACGAACCCGAACACTGCCGCTCCCGCCGTGTCGCATCGGGCGGCCCAAGCTCAACGGGTCGAGTGGCAGAGACCGGGACCGCAGTGACGGGCTCTGGGCTCCACCTGGGCGCACACACCAAACAGTGTACTTATGGCACCAGCGGACACCGGACTACCATCCAAGGCTCCGTGCGGGGAAGCGTCTGCGCGGTCCCCGGGCGGCAACTCAAGCTTCAAGCGTCAGCTTCTCTGCCTAGTTGAAGGTGTCCGCGCGCCTGGCGCTGGCGTGCTCGCGTCGGGCGACTCGGATATGCGGTATCTTCTCAGCCGAAGCCGCGGCAGAACCGAGTCTGCAGGCGGGAGTGGTGACGACGGGGTGATGTCTGTCGCGGGCCAGAGCGAGCGACGGCCGTACGGTGCCCGTGTACGCACTCCGACTAGTATTGGAAGAAGCTTGTCTGCCAGGTACTGGCTTGGACCTCACGGGGCGCGACGCGAAGGCGGACGGCTGGGAAGCGGACTGCTCAGCCTCGGTGGTAAGGTGGCTGGAAGGAAGTGGACGAGCTGTCGACGCGGATGCGTACGGGTTTTGCGAGACCTTCCTGGGACGACGTCCGGCTGCGAGCTGGCGATAAGTCAGATGGGACGGGATTGGACTCCTCTCGACGTCCGTTCCGCGAGCTCGCATCCCGCGCGGATCTGCAGCGCACAGCGCGTGATACAAGGTGTGTGTCTTCTCAAAGTATTCGCTGCAGATCTGACCACTTCACAGGGAATTGATACAGACTCTGAGTGGATCCGAGTTATGGTCGAACGTTGACGTTGAGCGCTGCACTGCACCCTTCAGCTTCCAGTCCGAGAGCAATGTCGAGCCCGAGAGCACCGGAGCTGTTCACGATTAGTGAAGTCGTTCAGTGTATGTAGTACTGATGCACAATAACGACGCCGACTGGGTGACCCGCACTTGGGTCGGATCGCGAACTAATAGTAACAAAATACGGGTCGGTTTGTTTGAGGTAAGGATGCCACTAACTGGACGGACCAGTCACTGCAATGTGAGTGACACTGGCACGTCACAGTGGCGCGCTGAATCGTGAGTACTAGCGTGGACGGCGTTCAAACGAACGTTTGGCAAGGCTAATCAGATCTCTCGCTTTACTCTGACCATCACGATGTCCGACCAAAACTTGCATTCTCCGAGCAACGTGTTCCAAGCCCATGGAAGTAAGTGAGACAGACTGATCACTAGCTAGTACTAACCCACCGGTAACCTTGTCTCAGACACTGAGATGGAGGTGACCCTGCAACCTCGAATACCGCTGGAGCTGGTAGAGCGAGTGATGGATGAGCTCTGGCAAGGTGTCTAAGCCCTCAGAGCATCTGCTTTGACATGCCAGGGTCTACTACCACGAAGTCGTGCTCGTCTGTTCGAAGTGGTCGATATCAGAGTAAGATCCCCAGTCCACGCTCTATATCAAGCCGGCAAATCCAACCCATCGATCTCGAGACTCAGTACTCATTCTTCAGGTGGTCGTGACCTACAGACGGAGAATGGCTCAGACCGTCAGGCTCGCGATCGCGCCTGGAACGGCCTGCAGTATATCAGAGCACGCAGCTGCTCCTGCTACCCCTCCTTCCCAACCTGCAGGTCTTGACGTTAGCCGCAGGCTGGTCCATGCAGTACACTCACACTCACACGAGCACGCCGTCCTTGCCTCTACGAGGTGTTTGACGGGTCTCCGAGAGCTTGAGTTGCACGGCGTGTGCTTCCACACGGTGTCCGAGCTTGCACGATTCCTACTGGTCATACCCGCCCTGCGGTGCTTGCGAATGCGTTGGGAATCAAATGATGACTTCGATGGTGACGAATGTAAGCGTGCAGAATTCAGTTCTGATCCGCCTTTCGCTGCAGTATAGTTCAAGAATTCGTAGACGCACTGCTGCAACGGCAACCTATGTACGGTCTCAGTATTCCCACGACTTCGATCGCTCGAGTTCCATGTACTTACTTGAAACTCGCGAACGCGAAGTAACACCCACACGGTGGGTGCTGTTCGAGATTTCCATTGTTCTTCCCCTCCTCCCTATGACTGTTCAACAAGTCAAGATCGACTGCACTGGAATTACAACAATTAGACGTATCTGGGGGCACCTACAAATTCCGGACAACACGCAGGAATGGGAGGAATTGGATGAAGCCCTCTGTCGTCTCCACGACTCACGCCCCCGTATGCCCGAGATCACCTTCTTCTTCCTGACAGTCAACAAGCGAGTGGCTGACGACTGGCGCTCCGCTCTTGAGAGTCGTCTGCCAGCCGCAGCGAAGCGATCGTTGTTCAAGGTGACCCACAATTCTATCGGTGAGCAGCCCTCGACGTCGATTCGTACCAGTGCCAGGTCAACACAAACTCTGCACAAACCCACATAGATTTGTCTCCGATATGCATCACGCGTCGGCGTCGTTCTGGCGGGCACCAACTGCATGCTCTCATCGCACACCCCTTGGGGAAGTGGGTTGTCATCTGCACCGAGAACCGGTGTGAGTTCTGGGATACCGAATTCGAATGCATCAGAGGCTACACCGTGCCGAGGCTATACTCCGGGTCCACGCTCCGCGCCCCAACATTATGCGAGCCCAGCGGCCGTTTCTTCGCCGTCGGAGCCGGTGAGGCCAAGTTCACTGCCGTAGTCCTCGCAAAACATGAAGCTGAGGACTTGAAATCTTGGAGGCGGGATGGATTCAACTTCCCTGGCATACGATCAATCGACTTGAAATTCAAGGTCTCCACGCACATCGTGTGCGGCTCTCCACCAGGAATCATAATGGTGGCAGCGGACGGCGCTATTGTGGTCGAAGATCCTCAAAGGACGTCCAAAGGCTACACAATCGGTTACACGCACCTGGCAGTGAAACCCCGGGTCCCTTACTGGATCAAACAGGATGCCTTGGCGGTCTCCGCGGACTAACGCTGGCTTGCAGATTGGCACTGCGTAGGGAGGATAGTCGTCTGGTCCCTCGAGACCTACTTTCCTCGGGAAGTGTGGCAATTCGCCCTCAGCACCGGCACTCGCGACGCTACCGGACGGCCGACCGAAGCCATATACGCCGCGACCTTCTGTCCGCAGAGCACGATCCTCTTCGGCGTGTCGTTCCGTCGTCGTCTCTGGACCTGGGACGTCGCAACCGGCCTCCCTGTTCGATCCCCGGTCAAGCTCCCGAACTCCGACGACCTCGATAACAACTCTGTGATCCTGTCCTCGCAACGGGGGATGCGCCTGGCTTGGCGCTTCAAGTCGAAGTCGCCGATGGCACATTCCTTGGCGGTGTATACGTACGGTTCGGGCAGGCTCTCCGAGTCCGATTCGCGCCGGCGCCCTACCTTGATCCTCCTGCAGGGACATAGCAGATACATCAACGCCTACGCATTCACTCCCGACGGGGAACACATCGCGACAGCGGCCGACGATGCCACCGTGCGGCTGTGGAGGACTAAGGATGGGTCGTGCGTCAAGACGTCGCCGGAGCACGGAGACGCCGTGACGCACCTGGTGATCTCCGACAACGGGCGAATTCTGGCGTCGGCGGCGAAGAACGGAACGGTGTGTATACGGGAGATGCGGGATCTTCTTCCCGTGCAGAACGCAAATGGTCAGGAGAAACAGGGAGAGCAGGTCGAAGCTTTGTAACATTACTGGATCATCAATTTTGGACCAGGTGTACGCGGATGGTGAATTTCCTTGCACGTGCCGTTAAAATGATTGGGCTGATCATCTCGCACTAGACACCAGCACACAAGAGCAGTCGTACAGAGGGATGGCCGAGGATAGATGCAAGACCAGAAGTCATATTCCGAGGAAACGTCACGATAGTCGACATACGCAGTAAGAGATCCGAGTCAAGAGAACCGATGGTAGAATATTTGTCTTCACGCCCGACAGGACGACCGAGGACATCGCGAGCCGAGTCGAGCCATGCAGTACAAAGCATGATCAAGGATGAGCTCATAGATGGACGCAGTCTTAGTCTGACTACACCCAAGATGTCCTACGAGTAGGAGAAGTAGCATCCTTGGGAGGTGTGCCCGACGAGATGCGACGAGGGAGCCTGAGCGGAGCCGGTGCGATCTTGGACACAGTCTGCGACCGCGACGGCCGAGTCGGGGTGTCATCGACGTTGCACTCAGGAGAGCTAGCAGGCGGAGGAGGTCTCGACGTCGGCGGCGAGCGCAAGACCAAACTGGATGTAGCCTGAGCCCTCGCCGGGGGAGTACGAGTGCCCATCCGCGCCACGTTCGCGATCTCGGGACGGGGACGGGTGTCGCGCTTCGCGAGGACAGTCTTGAGGTCGCGCGCGTGGCGCTCCCGCAGCGCGGCCTTGAGCTCCCGCCCGTGGTGCTCGCGCACGGGCGCCCTGAGCTCCGCGCATTCAGCCTCGCGCCGTTCGAGACTCGCCTTCAGCTGTGCGATTTGAACGTCGCGTGCTGCGAGCGACGCGACCAGGCTGTCCTCGAGGTCCTCAGAGACGCGCTGGTTCGCGCGGTGCCGCTCGGCCGTGCCGCGCAGGATGGCGCGCTCCTCGTTCGCAAGGGGAAGAGCAGTGCGGCAGAGGTTGAGGCAGCCCGCTTGGAGTTGGTGCTCGGTGCGGAGCTGCTCGAGCGCGGCGTTCGATGTTTGGAGGTCGGCGCGTGCGGCGTTGAGATGGGAACGGGGGCAAGTCGAGCCCTTGAGCGATTTGAGCTCGGCCTGGAAGACAGTCAGTTGGGCGTACACGGACAAGTGACAATGCGCATACCGTTAGAGCAGCCTTCTCATCTGCGAGGACGGTGTTCGCCTTGCGAAGTTCATCTGCTTCATGCAATGCGTCCTTGGCGGCGGCGAGCTCAGCCTAGAATGCAGTCAGATCACCATGCAAGCCGACATGCAGTGACTCGCGTGCGTACCTTCAACAGGCCGTTCTCGCCTAGAAGGTGGGTAGTGGTTTCGCGAAGGTTCTCTACTTCGTGTTGGAACTCCTGCGCTGTCTGTACGGCGTTCTTGAGGTCATCCTAGCCGTAGATGTGAGCGTTGTTCCACACTAAGTCTCCATGAGGATCTAACCTCGAGCGCCTCAATCTCTTCCATAAGATCATCAAGCGTATCCTGCTTGGACGCGAGATGAGCTTTGATCATGGCAGATTCCTCCTCCAATTGCTTGACCTGGGACTGGGCTTGACGTCTCTTGCTCGTCTCGCGGGTAAGCCCCTCTTCGAGACTCGCTTTCTCGCCCTACGTTGCGGGCGTTCGAACATGCATGGAAGACGGACAGAGCGAGGACGTACCAGGAGAAGCTCGTTGCCCTTCGTCATCTCATCCATCTCCGCCTGCAGTTCCTCGACATCCTCGACGAGAAAGTCCTTCGAGTCTTGGAGCACTTTCTTCTCTGAGCGAAGGAGGTTGACTTCCTGCGTCAGGTCCCGGCAGTCGGCAGCGTAAGCTTCGCGGTCCGCGACAATCTCGTCCTTCTCCGCAACAAGTGTGCCGTTAGCGTCGACGAGTTCCTGGTATTCGCGAGCGCGTTGTGTAACGTCGTCGCGAAGGGACTTGGCCGTATCCTCTAGGAACCAGATGCGGCTGCGGAGGGAGGCGTTGTTCCGCTCCAGCTCCTTCACCTTAAGATGTGACTGAACACGTTCGCGGTTGAGCTGACGATATGTATCGGGATCGACTTGTATGGGAGACACGGAGAACTGCTATGCCATGGGGACGTGCTCAGCCGCCGGCTTGAGACGAACTGGACAGGACTTACGGCGGGAGAAGACTGCTCCGTTGAGATCTGAACACGAGCACGAGTGTGTTGTTGGCAGAGAGATGGAAGAGTCCGCGAGCACAGGCCAGACAGGGTCTCGATGACGGAGAATATGAAGGTATAGCAGCCGGAGAGGAGAGGAAGGAGAAGCTGCGCCATAGCGTCGGGGTGGACGAGGAGCATCAGGCAAGTGATGAAGAAAGTAGTGATGTCGAGGTTCAACATATTGCGCGCGAGGACCATGTAGGATGAGCGTGCGGGTTGTTGGGATCCCCCCATGAAGGTCGTAGTCCTTATAAGCTCCTCGACACCCGAGGCTGACAATGTGGCTGGCAATGTCGACGACCATGGTCAGTCCTGATCACAATACGTCGAGGCTGAGTAGACTGCAGACCTGGTCTCGGAAGCCATGGCTGACTGCTGCGCAGCATGGAGCGGCTTACATCGTCTTAGCCCATCACTCCGAGTCGCCGCCGTTCCTTCAAGCACTTCAAAGTTTCGTCGCCCCCGTCGCCCGACAGCGGTGAGCAGGCTCCCTATGTTCTCTTCCTCCTTCGCCATCATGACCCTCATCGCTCTGCATGAGCTGGTAGTTCGTGTAGCCCGGCTGGATATATGGAGTAGACCTCAGAGTTGATCCTCGCCACGGAAAGATGCTTGAATTTTGGAGGATGCAACTGCAACGTCAGCCGTACGACAGCTCGTAGCATACAGTGCCGACAAGTCATGCAAGAGAAAGCAGTAGCAATACGCAAGATGAGTCCAAGGGCGAAGGAGGAATTATAGGGCGTGTCGACTCTGTCGAGGGGGCGAGTCCGGAGCAGAAAAAAGCTGAGTCCGAGTCAGTGACAACACGGTGTGACAGTCGCACGTGAGCGCAGTCACAGTTTGTGCGCTTATAAGAGCCTAGACGCTCTGCACCACCTATAGAAGGTTTACAAGAGCGTCGTTATGATCATAAACAGTGAGATACAACAGAACGATACGGAGGAAGAGGAGGAGGCGCGTGGTTTGGCCGACTTGTAGTACAGTGGCATTAGTTAGTACAACATATCGAGGCAGCCCGGGTTAAGTCCGAAAGTCGTGAGGTCGTACCAGAGTCTTGAAAAAATATCTTTAGACCTGTGATTTAGATAGGTCATTCCGAGCCCTGATGCATCAAAACAGAGCGATCTCAATCCTCACCGAAGCTGTCAGTCGTTACTAGTCTTCCACATCTACATTCGCATCATAGCGCCGGACTGTCGAGCCTGTTGATGCTCGCACTTGGCTACCTGCGCTGCCGCGCCTCGGCGTCAACGTCGTCCATACGGTGGAACGCGCGCGCAGAGGCCTCCTTGACGACGACACCCTTCGCGTGCTCCTCGGCCGCCTCCCAGCTCAGTTGCATGACGATCAGCGAGGACATCGTAGCCTGACGAGCCAGTCAGCGATAACTGCGATGGCTCTGTGAAATGACACACTCACAACAATAGGCGGGGCGAGTATGATGTACGCAATCCAGATGTGCGGGAAGAGAAACACTACGACGGGGAAGATGAGGATCGCGGGGTAGATCGCGGAGGACCTGACGAGCGCGTCGACGACGCGCCGCCCGCTCTTCACGAGCCGTCCAAAAATGAGCGCTGTGCATATTCAGGTTGGCCGGAGAGGGGGACAGGAATTGAATCACCATCCGCAGGTGGGGCGAAGAGGCACGATCGGCTTACCGCTGCAGAGCGTGGCGGTGAGCCAAGAGGTCCAGAAGAAGACGAGGAAGGTGAAGGGGGCGACCACACCGACGTATCCGCTCACTGCGAGTGCACGGTCAGCATGGCTCCTCTCGTATCGCAGTAGTGGGAGGGCTCACCGATGTCCGCGATAGTGGACAACACTGGGACAATTAGGACAGTCCACTTGCGCCAGACGAGCTACACGGGATACAGCTATCGAACGGCGCGGTGAGCAGCGCGTCCATAGCCCGTGCGTTCTGTGAGTGGCACGTACCATGAAGCAGTCCATGAGCTATGTCATGGTCACGTAGATCGCAAGACGGGCACTGTCGTACGCCCCGATGCTGTTGCCCTCGTACCCGGGCGACACGGCGTACTCCATGTCGCGCATGTCGCTGCCGAACATGTATACCGAGAAACTGCGTTCCAACGACAGTGCGAGATGCTGTTGATTGTGCAGTATGAGGATGAGACAGGGATAAGGACAGCAGCACTGATCACTAGAGATAGGATGAAAATGGCCGTATTGATCCTCGCGACTATCCGGTGCCGCCGCCGTATCTCGGGGGGCTGGCGCGTGCGCAAGTACACGGTCGCGCAGAAGGCGGCGATGAGTAGCCCCGTGAAAAGCACCTCGAGAAAGGTGGGGACGATAGTGGGCTCGAACTTCCCGAAGCTGTTGATGATCTACTTCGAATCATCTTCTAGTCAGTTCACGAGAGAAAAGAATGTAGTACGCACCCGCCACTCCGGAATGCACTCGGAGGACATCTTCGAATCCGAGATGTAAGAAATACGGGAGATAAAAGAAGTGGGTGGGTGGCTCCGGACAGACTTCGAGCACGCTACATCCGCCAGAATACTTATACCGAGGTAACCGAGACGGAAGCCCATGCCGAGCTGATAACCAGCGGGCACAAGCCATCATCAGAGTAGGTAATGTGCCGTCCATCCTCCATAGCTGTGTTCACGACAGATCGCGAAGACGCGAAGGCGCAGTATGATACCGTGACATCGCCGTGGTGCAAGCTCGTGCCAAGCTCATAGCGGCTAGCATATCATTATGTACAGTTCTAACATCGCTATGGTGCGCCCCAAGATGCCACTCGGCGCCCGACACGAGTGTGTGCACAGCATCGAGTGTCCTGTGCAAAGTGCATAAAGACTCAAGACCTTTGAATCATGACGCACAGGACTGCAACCCAGGCAGCGGATGGCAGCAGTGTGCACGATAACTTGATTGAGAATCGCTAGCAGCATGTCGGGTGCTCATGTACTGTTAAGAGCATGTAGAGTGTCCATGCTGCCCAGTCACGAGCCACCTCCATTCAACTTGAACACTCACCTCCGTTGGTGCGTACGAATCACAATAATTGCCACGACGGTGCACGCAAACGGCGTGCGATGTATTGGGCTTTCCGGGATGGGATCCGTACGCGGTGACGTCCGAGTCATCGGGAACGCCGCGCGGTTGTGGCGGTACGTGACGCTACACAGTCTCGTGTACGTCGGCAGGTACTTCAGCTAGTCTTTCAGCGTCCGAGCTGTCAGCACCGTCGAGGGACAAGGATGTACTCGTTCGGGCGGGTGTTTGCTGTTGGCGCCGCTGCTTCCTCGCTTCGGACATCGCCCGCGTCCGCGCGTTGTACGTCTGCAGGACCAGCAGTGCAACAGCCTGCGACGAGATCAGCGCTGTGCCCCGGGCCCGCGCTCGACAGAAGACAAGCGGATGCGAGGAAGGAAGACGTACCACGACGAGTGCGCCAGTCATCATGCGCTCCTTCCACCGCTCGTCTAGCCCGGTGTCCAGCTCCGCCCGCCGCCTCTGCCTCGCCCGCCACATCGCCGTGCTCAGATCATGGTAGCTTGCTCTTGCCGTCCCTCCGAAACCGTCCGCGTCGGGATCGTCTAGGTCCGCCGCGGGCTTCTTGCCCGACAGGATGGCATACGCCGAAGCGATAGCCTGGAACCTCGCATGTGCCGTCTCGGTGGACACACCCCCTGCCCGAGCCAACGGCGAGTCGGGGTGGTAGATCCGCACGAGATCAAAGTCTGGCCGGGACATACATAGTCAGCCCTCAGCAAGAGCGAGCGAAGCCAAGGGAAGTGTACGGCGTACGTACAGCGGGCCTTCACGTCTGCGCGGGTCGCGTTCTTTGGGAGGTGGAAGATTTGATGAGGGCTCGGGTGGGAAGTGGTCGGATAAGGATACGGGTTCGCGCTGGTCGAGGCCGCTCTGGTCGGCTGAGAGAATCTACAAGCATGCTTGTACGGACCTGCTGGTACTGCTCGAAGTGCGGAGGAACCATCGCGACAGAAATTGCGAGGCAATCGGTGCATGATCGTTGGTCCCTGCAATGTCTGGTACGCAAGCTTGGAGTGTAGGTTGCCTGGTCAAGTTGGAATAGAGTAGAGCGTATACGCAGGACTAGGACAAAGATACAAACTGAGAAGCTAAGGAGGAGGAGGAGCGTCAGATGTAGACGCTATATATCGGTCCGGGTTTGTCCGGACGGAAGGCCACATTACATAAGCGGATAGTGTCGTTCGTTTCGACTTTCTTGCCACTGGTACTATAGGTCTCCGACCTTCTTACTCCCCAAGACTATGAAATATCCCAACTGTGGTTCTCCTGAGGTTCCTCCTGCTGCTGCTAGATACTGCTGCTGGCTGGCACAATGCGGGCTCTTGCCTGGTCGTCATACCTGCAGTGGAATGCTTCATGGACTCTGACAGTCTCAAGAACACCACTCTATCGATACACCCGACCAGCGAACAGTCACCTTGCAGCTTCC
This sequence comes from Daedaleopsis nitida, assembly GCA_022606115.1. Classification (NCBI taxonomy): domain Eukaryota; kingdom Fungi; phylum Basidiomycota; class Agaricomycetes; order Polyporales; family Polyporaceae; genus Daedaleopsis; species Daedaleopsis nitida. The sequence continues at coordinate 312,761 of JABYQM010000017.1, forward strand.
GATGCAGCCTTCAGTACTCAGTTCTAAGTCATCCGTTCAACCCATGCAATTGCTCTAAGTAGTAGTGCAGCACTCACTTTGAGTAGTGGTTCCTGACACAGCGATATCGCGACGAGCACAAAGCTAAGGGACGTTCACGTTGACAATCGAGGTGAGTTCACTCGCACCATCCTTGACTTCCGATGCCGACGTGCACCGCGTTTTGTAGTCTTGGCTTGCGCCCTCGATCGCATGGGTCATATGCTGAGCACCGCAGCTCAAGAGTAGACCGCCCACAGATCATTCAGTGGTGTCGAGTCATCGGCTCGTCACCAGTCACCGGTCACCTCTTGTGCGATGCCGAAGTCATGCTGTGTTATAATTGGCTGACGTGTTTAGTACTTCTCCCTCAGCAGTCGGTCAGCAGACATGTGAGACAAACATCCCGGAAGGGGTCCGACCTGCTAAACCATTGACCTACGTCCTACTCACGGTGGTAGATTCTGGTAGGTTCTTCCTGTTCATCGCGACTTGCACTTCATTTTCTGCAAAAAGCATATGACTTCGCCGGCGATACATACAGAACGATGTACCTCAAACTACTGCGAGTGGTCGGCGACGTCATCCGATACGGAACATTTCCAAACTAAGCGGTGCAAACCTTATACATGGTCCGGTGCGCCGTTGCGCGGCAGTCTAATGCTTATCCACCTGCCCTCCCGTGCCGAACGGGGACAGCGACGATTCGACCAATCCAGTGGGAGGACGAAGCCAAGAGACGATTTCAAACCGGGATGCACCTTGAGGCCTCTTGAGGCACTCTCCATTCTTCGTTGAACTTTCTAGACGCCGGAAGCTATACGATCTCTATATAATGCGCTGCGCTGCCACCTTTGGTCCGCAGTTTACCCACCATCATGACCGCGTACGAGTACTATCGCTCTTCCGTCCCCAACTGGGGCACTTCTCAGGTACGAGACAGTCATCGGTCGAGTACCAGCGCACACCTGATGACCAAACGCTCTTGTAACTTCTAGTTCCAGTTCGCGTCTCCACCTATGCCCGCATTCCAGCCTCAGCCTACATGTAAGTGGCACACTTGCACGACTCGGTCTCGACTCAGAATCGCTCATGTGCAACCCTATGTCCTTTAGGGACTGGCTATGACTTCTACAACGCCCATGCGATCAATCCTGACCCGTACGTTGATCTCTGCCATTCGTCATGTCGTCGACTCGGGCTGATATCACTCTCAGAACGCTCTATAACCATGTCATGGGACAGATGGGCTCGTACTCCAGACTCGGAGTCGACCATCGTACAGCCCGTCATTGGCACAACATGATCTACAGCGGGATGGTAAGCTGTCCGAACGGCTAACGTCCACCCTAGTCCTCATGCATGTTGCCGTCCAGATGCCTCTCACGCAAGTCCTCCCGGCAGACATTGGAGCCGCTGCGGCTTACGAGGTCTACCGCACCTGGAAGTACAACTCCTCCCTACACGCGCCCCTTAGTGCCGACCGTATGATGCAGCGCGAGGGACTGATTGGGATGGCTATTGCTGAAGGTGGGATCATGACCGTCTCCCTTTTCTGGTACATCTACTTAACGTGTGTTCGTATCGCAGCTACCCGCTTGTGGCAATACACCGGCCGCTCAATGGATGCGTATGGACAACGCGCTGCTTGCGAAGCCGCAGGGGCCACCGCGGCGCTCCTCGCAGACCGAGTACGTCCCAACCCGGTATTCTCTGCTCGCACTGTCCACTGACCTCCATCGTGCACTCTGCTGTAGTTCGCGAGCATGCTAGGCGGCGGAACAACCGTCTTTCCTTCCAGCCCCGTCCCCTCTCCCTATCTCTCGCCAGCGTCCCTTCCCGGATCGTACTCTCCATCCGGGTACTCTATACCCGCACCCGCGGGCTCGACTGTCGTTCTGACGCGCCCGCGGCACCGGTCCCACTCTCGTGGTCACTCTCACTCCCGCGACCGCCACGGGCATCATCATCGCGACTACCATGGCCACCACCACGGGCACCACCACCACCGTTCGAACAGCGTCGATATCATTCAGACCGGAGGAGGAGGCTATGGGTACCAGCCTTATACTGCCGGGTATGGTGGAGGCGGATACGGTGGCGGATACGGGTATGGCGCGGGTGCTGGGACTGTGCCGGTTGGATATGGAGGGTACGGTGGCCAGTACTCGGCGCCGTCTGGCTGTGTAATATGCTGAGTGCCCATGTGATCGCGTAGCTCGCTCATGTACAATACCTTGTATGATTAATGCAGTACTATAGGCTCGCTCTAATACGCTATCTTGAGGCTCTTGATCGCAGGTTACCCTCTATGAGTACTCGCTTTCTCTAGAGCACTACGCGCTCAGAAGCTCTCTGGTCACTACCACGTGTGTTGGTCACATCGCGATTTCACGCTACGGACCAGCTTGATCACTGTCAGCTCAACTTCATCCACCTTGTCTTCGACCTACACGCCGCCCGGCCCCACAGCCTAACGAAGTTATGGATGTGGACCATCTTGCAAAGCACGACATCTACTACGCCAGACTCGACAAACAGACCAACATGATCGGCGTTCACCTAGGCATGATCACCCACTGGCCTGAGGCACTGGCTCAGTGTGATCACCTCAAGTTCGTACTCAGTACTGGGAGAGCGCATTAGAAGATCGTATTCAAGTTCATCTGGCGGTGAGTGAAGTTTGTCTTGTGTCGGGCTTGCTCATCGGCACAGACGGACTCATTACAGCGTGCGCTTATATATGCAGCATCTCACACTGATTCGGAGTGCTATTCCTCCGTACACATGCACGGAACCAACATGCACGACATTATGGAGTACGCCGTGCCATTGTCCGGATACGAAGGTAGCAGCATTGGAGCGGACGACCGCACGCCGCGACTCGAGATCTACCGACATGGCTCGTGGACATGCTTCATGGTGCCTGTCGCTCTACAGACTTCATTCAGCTCGCACTCGCGAACGCTCTGCTCGCCATGCTGCTTGCTAGCTGCGTCACCGTAGCTCGTCGGGCGCAGGTGGGCTGTCCTGGTCGTCCCTGTGCTGCTCACGATTGCTGACATAGGTCAACCTTCCTACAACAGAAGTTCCCGACGGCACGTACTCAACGTTCGTGTCTCAGTCGACGAATACGTCGGCCTCGGCACGCCCTTCACTTTGTTGATCGTCTTCTGAACCGCCCGGTCCACCGTTATGCTCTGTACCGGTAAGCTGCCCGTACCCCTTTGCTATACCTGTAGGTGCTGATTTGATTCTCCCTTGCCTCCTTTCGCACCGGAACTCGGAAGCGCATACAGTGATCATCTTCGGACGGCTCGTGATTCGTGAAACGCGGGTGGCCCGTCGTTTACGCGCTCGTCAGGTCCACCGCGGTCTACCCTGCGATCCTCTTCCTCTTCCTCTTCTTGCAAATCTGGATCGGGTACACCTTCCTTGCCCCGCTGATTGTCGTGACTGAACCGTCTCGTCCGCATACATGTATCGCTGCAGAGCACCAGCAAAGTGGACGATCGAACATTATTGATACAAAGTCGATGCAGATGTGAGCGGCTGACGACTGTAAGTCTTTAGACTGCTTTCATGAAGACCACGCTGACCTCCAGGATCCCAGGGATGGGCCCGGGGATTGAAACGATGCCACCAGGACTCGCGACTTACTTAGTACGACTCACCATTCATATGGCCTTCTGTGGCTCGGACGGTGACCTTGGAGACTCCATCGGACCTACATAGTAGAAGGTTCATACCAGGTCCATACTATTTCCACTGCTTGAGTAGCCCTGCCATTCGCTTCAGTACTCAGTACTAGCTCATGCTAATAAGGAGATGATACTGATTGGAGATGGCTTCACTGCGGGAAAGGGGATTGGCTGGGATGGAACCCACGAGTAAACTAACAAGGTTTACTGTATACCACTGCGCCACGACGCAATCCTAAGCGCCCAGACGACTTGGCTCAACGCCGCGCATTGGAATTTTTGGCGTACCTCTTCCCGTTCTTGGGACTCCTTGCTCACGGTCTGTTAAGTACTATCCCAGGCACACTGTTGCACACGTTTTGGAAGTCACACCCGGTTAAAAAATCCACGCTTCGTCTGACTGCCTCCATACTTTATGTAAAGGTGTGCCGCCTCCTCGGGTATGTCTCCAAAAGTCGCTGTGGGCAGAAACAGAGAATTGCTCTCCTCGGAGTACTTCCGGTGAGGAGAGCTCGCGCGCTAAGCGAAAGCGCAATGTAATGCACAAAGATCGTCACGGCTTGTCACGGCGGCATCTTCATTCTCCGCCTCGGCCTAGTGCGTCGTGAGACCAGTTTTGGTAATCGGCTCGGTGAACAGACGTTCGGAGCTCGAACTTGAGTCACTCTTGTGTAACGCCTCCCCTCATGTTTTTACGACTTATGAGTACCCGCTGCAGTAGGCACGAATCGGGCGAGGGGAATGTAATTGCATCACAGTATCATGATACTTCCCATCAAATCAGGTCTATCGCTCAAGAACTGATGGCAGGATCTTCATTGCAGGATGCCTACACCACCCTCTAGTTTGGACAGTTCGCCAGCTTTCACGACGACCACCCACTCGCACTCCTTGGGTTTTGGCACACATGAAGACTCAGTACGATAGAAGGTGCTGACAATTTCTGGGAGGCAAGGCTAGAGAAACCAAGGCTGTAGAACGATTTTACACGTCAGTGCGCTGTGTGCAACAGTCTGCGTGGGATAGTACTGCTCGCCTTCGTGCATGATTGTGAACGTACTTCCATGCCATGTGGTGCAGTGCGTCATGAGGCCTTTGCGGCGGCGTCGGGTCAAGGTGTGTGCGATGCCCGGGCCGGCGGCTTTTGTATCGCGTTATACTGTGGGGTCGCCGCCGATTGAAGCCGGCCCCAGACCGCAACTGTATACTAGTTCCGTCACGCGTATCATAAGCATTCAAGTAAGCCCGGGCTCTTCGTGCTGACGAGGCGAGCTTGGTACTGTCGGACTGAGGTGCGTGGTCGCTGGGAGAGAGGACGTGCACGCAGACGACAGCGAGCGAGAAGGAATGGCCACGAGGCGAGCAAAGGCGAGACTCGGAAACGCTAGAATGTGGTGGCCATGTCGCGGTGCAAGAGAATGAGCTCGACACATTGCCTGATTTGGTGGGATTGATGGATGACGTCGCTCCTCAGAGATGACGTCGTTGTCTGACACGCGTAGGCGAGCGAAAGCGCGTCCAACGCTCGCAGATATCGCCAGTTTCCTCTCTGCTCCTCAAGCCAGCACCTCATATACAGTGTACACGCTCCACGCACTTACCTCTCCTTCTCTCACACCACGTCCACCACGGCTGCCAACACCCATCCCACCAACGCCACCATGGCTTCCTTCCGGAAGGCGATCTCAAAGGTCGTCGCACACACACGCGCCTCGTCAAAGAGCAGCACGCGTTCGGTTCCTAATGGCAACGCGCATACAACCATGAACGGTGACGCCGAGAAGGGCTCGAAGCGCACGACGTTCGAGGAGACCGAGAGGCCCCAGGGATCGAACGGGAAGAAGTCGCAGGAACTCAAACGTCCGACAAGCATTGCGAACAGCCACAGCCTATCGTTCACGGAGCAGAAGATAGAACGGAAGGAAGAGCGCGAGGCAAATAACGAGGAGGAGACGAAAATGCGGAGAGAGAAGATGAAGAAAGCGCATGACGAGGTATGTTACTTGTTCCGCGACCATCACGTCCGCCATCGCAAGTGTTCCCTTCCATTCCGAAGCGAAATTGGCAGACGCTGCCCGACATATCAGGGTCATGTCAAAACTGACACACGTGTGCTATAGGACCCGTTGCGCGAAAACTGGGGAGACTCTGACATGCAATCGGCGCAGATACCTTCAGGTGAGTACTGTTGTATCAAAAACGCGATGCCGATGTTAACGTCCTTCTAGATCGCCCTTTCGATACCATACGCGACATTGCAAACAAGCAGGAAGGTGACGTGGTGATATTCCGCGCGCGGATTCACCATATTCGCCCATTAAGTGAGGAATCATATACAATTTGCCCTCGTTCGCCACCTGATTGAGGCGTATAGGTACCAAGATCGTTTTCCTCATTCTTCGACATCAGTTCACGACGGTACAGGGCGTCCTCACAGAGGAGCCCAACAAAGTATCAGAAACCATGGTCCGTTGGGCCGAGGGAATCGCGCGCGAATCCATCGTACTCGTACAGGGTGTTGTTCAGCGACCACCACCAAATCAGGAGCAGGTTCATAGTACGACGATTCATGAATACGAAGTCAAGATTTGTAAGGTGAGTATCTCATGCCCTGACTGGGGATCAAACCTCACGGATAAGCGTAGCTTTACGTCGTCGTCGCACCTAGTGGCGCACTGCCATTCCAGGTCGAAGATGTCTCGAGACCGAAAGAGCACTACGATAAGGTGGGTGGCTCTATGTAACATTTGTATGCGTTGTTGAACTGACTTCTCTTGCTATAGGAAGACGCGCAGTTTACGCGCGTCGGTGAGCGAACACGCCTTGATCATCGAGTTCTGGATTTGCGTGTACGTCTCTTGCTCGCAGTGGGTTTGTGCGATACTCACAGAGCGTACAGTCCCCTGCTTCCCATTCAATTTTCCGCCTACACGCCGGCGTGTGTGAACTTTTCCGTTCATACCTCACTGAACGCGGTTTCATGGAGATCCATTCATCGAAGCTGCAAGGCTCTTCGACGGAGTCGGGGGCCGCCGTGTTCAAGGTCGACTACTTCCGGAGACCCGCATACCTCGCCCAAAGCCCACAGCTCGCGAAGCAGATGTGTATCGCAGCCGACATGGAGCGCGTGTTCGAGATTGGGCCGGTGTTCAGGGCGGAGAATTCAAATACCCACAGGCATCTTACGGAGTTCACTGGGCTGGACTTGGAGATGGCGATCGACAACAACTACCACGAGGTTATGGACCTGCTCGACGATCTCTTCAAATTCATTTTTAAGGGCTTGTTGGAACGGTTCCGCGACGAGGTAAGCTGAGTCATTCTCTGTGTTGCACGAATCCCTTTAACTATGGGTCTCTAGATTGAGACGGTGAAGAAGTACTGCCCTCACGAAGACGTTGTCATCCTCGATGAGACCCCGCGCCTCAAGTTCGCTGAGGGTATTCGGATGCTGAAGGAGTCGGGATGGACCGAGGATGACGGTCGCGAACTCACTGATTTTGAGGACCTCAGCACCCGCGCCGAGCAGCGACTGGGTCAGCTCGTCAAGGAGAAGTACGGTGCCGACTTCTACATCCTCGACAAGTTCCCGCTCGAGGTCCGGCCGTTCTATACCATGCCAGATCCGGAGGACGAGGTGCGTCGGACGGTGTGTGCGCGCTACCGGGAGCTGACCTGACGTCATCGCATAGAAACTGTCGAACTCGTACGACTTCTTCCTTCGTGGAGAGGAGATTCTGTCCGGAGGTCAGCGCGTCCATATAGCGCCGCTCCTCGAGGAGCGAATGAAGGAAGCGGGCGTCGAGCCGGACTCGATGAAGGAGTACGTCGATGGCTTCCGGTGGGGATGCCCTCCAGTACGTGGTTCCTGTCTGTCCCAGTCAAGCCCTGTTACTGACGCAGATACTAGCACGGCGGAGGCGGTGTCGGTTTGGAGCGAGTTGTGATGCTATTCCTCAAGCTTGGGAACGTTCGCTGGGCGAGCCTGTTCCCGCGCGATCCACGTAGCTTCATCGTCCGCGGCCAGGATGCTGCAGAGGCTGCTGCGGCAGCCGCCAACTCACTCATCTTGCATGGCCCGGAATCGTCTACGTTCCAGGCGGGCAAACGACGAGGCGAGATCCCACCGCTCGAGAACGTATGTACACTGCGCCGAACCCTATGACGTCACGCTAACCCTGGGTGCGCTGACAGCTCATCGCGAGGTATGGCGACGCGACGAACACGAGTTGGACCGATCCTGCTTGGAGCGTCTGGCGCGACAGGGCGACGGGTGCTGCAGTCGGATATATCCCCCAAGACGGCTTCGCGGTCACGTTCGGGAACCCCCTGTGCGCGCCCGAGCAGATCCCGCGTGTGGTCAAGGCGTACCTCGCGTTCGTGCACGAGGAGGGTCTGAAGCCGGTGTGGTGCTGCGTCGACAAGTCGACGGAGCGGTACCTCGCAGACGAGCTCGGGTGGGGCGCGGTAATCGCGGTCGCGGAGGAGCGGATCAACCCGACGGAGGTAGACCCGGCGGAGACGGACAAGACGGTGCGGCGGAAGATCCACCGGGCGGAGCGCGAGGGCGTGAAGATCGTCGAGGTCGGGCAGGAGATGGACGCGCAGGTGCGGGCGCAGCTCGAGGCGCGGTGCAAGGAGTGGGAGGAGGGCCGGAAGGGGACGCAGATACATCTGACGGGCGTGAGGCCGTTTGATGATATGCAGCACCGGCGGTACTTCTACGCTGTTGACAAGGAAAATAAGGTCCGTACCTTTCCCTTCCATTCTGGTGTCTGTCTGTGTCTGATGCTGACTTGGTTGTCTCCATCCGCTACAGCCCTGCGCGATGGTCGTGCTCGCCCAGCTCTCGCCGAAGCACGGCTTCCAGATCAAATGGGCGCTCGAGTTCCCGGGGGCGCCGCTCGGCGCGATTGAGTACATCCTCACGCACGTCATCAAGAAACTTGGGGACGCGGGCGTGAAGACGGCGACGTTCGGCGCGGGCGCGACGGGCAAGCTGCAGGCGGCGGACAATGTACGCGGGTTCCGCGTGAAGACGCTCGAGAAGGCGTACAACGGGCTGTCGTCGACGTTTAACCTCAACGGCAAGGGCGACTTCAGGAGCAAGTTCGGCACGTGGCAGGATCCGGTGAGTACCCCTTCTATCTGCGCGTAGCCCTGCCCATCTGCGTGTGGTGAGATGGGAGTGAAGGATTGGGTGGGAGTGAGGTGCTGACGACCGTTTGTTCCGCACAGATGTACATCTGTTATCCGAAGGGCGGGTTGGGCATGAAGGGCATCGAGGCGATCATGTCCATGCTCCAGAAGCCGAAGTAGACGCGCCGCGCGAACTGCGGCCAACGACGAACTGCTTATGATCTCATGTATTCCTCGTCTGGACCCTTGGTGCTCGTATGCACTGTACTTCTACCGCACTCTTTCTTTTCCTTCCTCATCATCCTTGTCGAACGTCGGCGTATACCATTCACGGACTGTGCTGACCGATTTGATCGCGAAATGTGTTGCTAGATACACGATGTATGCATATGTAGTTCACCCTTTGTTTCGTGCGCGACGAGATCGGTGCGCCGGGTCGTCGTGTGCGGTGCGAAGCGGGTGTGTTCTTGTTCTGTATCTAGAGTAGATATCTTGGAATGATTAATGCTTGTTGCTTTGCCGATGTATCTTGACTGTTCCTTCACTAGCTCAGTTACGGTCAGTTAGGTTGATCGTAGCCTCCCCGCGAAACAGAGGATGCATTTCTTCGATCTAGATGGAACTCATCGTCGTTCATGGAACTATCGTCCAGGGAGCCCGGCCGTCGTCCATTCTGCTCACTGGCATACAGTAATACCGTCGGAACTGAGAATATTTCAGTACCGGTGCACGGTATTCAATCCGGTGGTGAGTGCCGGCGAACTCGGTTCAGCGTGGATGGTCGTCGACCTAGTCAGTAACAGAGGAGTCCATGGCCCTTGCCGTCAATGTGATGTCTCGTCTTCTGCGTAAACTTCACATAGATAAACCGGCGAGATGAGATGGTTGGCCATATGAGCAGACATGGGCTCTGTATCACCGCTTATCCGGTCTCGAAGCTGTGTCCATCACTGTATGGTCCGCGAGGGAGAATGGTAGACGTGAGTACCAGCGGTACTGAGGTGCTTCCGACAGGCTTGTCGCGGTGACCATGCCCGTCGGCGTGTACCTGAAGATGACCTCCACAGCAGTTGTTCAAGCAACTTGATGTGGATTGCCGCATTTTGCGCGGTAACTGAGTCTTGTCACGATGATAATGGCGGTGAATATTCTATTTCGTACTACACACCTCTACTATACATAAGGAGACTGAGCGAGCGGTGGTGCAGCAACTTCCCACTCTCGCTACTCAGACTCTCTCTGCTAGGCTATCGAAACTGTCAACTCTCCCCACTGGCAACTCCAGATATCATGTCATCACTGTCAGCGGCTGACATCGCTGAGCTTGTTACGGAGGCGCAACAAGTGTGAGTGGACCTCCGTTGGCTTAACACATACTGTGATCTCAACTTGAGTTACAGTTTTACAGTTGATTGTATCAGCTGTGCAGTAATGAGTGAGAAGAACTATCACTGCTCTCTATCATACTGAAACAGTGACTCGTATCAACCTGATAGCTATACTGGCATATCAATGGATCATCACCATTGGCCACGAGGTCGAGTTAGTCTGGAGCTCGCAAGTCACTGGAGCAACAATCCTGTTTCTCGCCAACAGATATTGCTCTCTGATATTGTATATAATAGAACTCACGGCCTCGTATGCCAGTGACTATACAGTAAGAATTTCTTAAGGGTCTCAACGGTGTGAACTGATGCAAACACCTATAACAGAGGTCATACATTGGCAACAGTGTTAAACTGGAATACCACTCATATTCCATACACAGTTGTAAAGCAATAAATTTCGTTACTTATGGGCTTGACATCTTACAATATGTCCCTTGGGCTGGTGAGCATTGGGTCGCAGAGTCATGTGCCTTCTTATCTGATCATGTCTACAGCCTTCTCAGCCATGCGTGTATATGCAATGTCTGGGGAACACAAGCTCTTGACATTCACTGTTTTATTGCTTTCTGTTCCACCACTTGTGGTGAATCTGGTTGGTGTAATACAGTCCAATATGATTGGTTCGTGGTGCTGATGGTATATAGGTGCAAATACATTGGCTCTTGGTGTCCGTATTGTCCGGGCCCGTCATCTATGGGTGTGCGTTGGGCACAGAGCTGTTGCTTGATACCAGGATCAAGTAAGCCAATGATACAAACTCAACATACTAAGTGTACTTTTCACCTACTAACCCACCATCAGATGTTCGTCTCAAGTGTGCTATATATATAAACTACTGACAATCATTCTAGTGGCAGCAGTTTCGAGATCATCTTTGATTTGTGCCGATGCAATTGTGATCACTACAACCTGGATATCCACCCTCAAGATAATCAAGCTACGACAATTATTGGAAAACAAGCCCTCATTCTACAAGATACTCTTTGTGAACGGTGAGTGAGTGGTAGCAAAAATGCAGGGACAAAACTATTGACCACTCGGATACAGGGACCATATACTTTGTGTATGTTTTCGGAAAGTGGAACTTGAAGTAGTATACTCTGTAACTGATGCTGAAGTTTACAGTGTTCTTCTTCTATTGAATCTCGTGGACATCATCTTCTATCTCTTGTCTGTGAGTTATTGAACTATCATGATTCATATCCAAGGAGGTGTTATTCACATGATGTCTCTTCCAGTTGATAATAGACAGCCCGGCCATTGGCGTTGTGAGCTATATTGTTGTATTCATTGAGCCGTAGGTATATCAACACTGTCTGCTGACTTCTGATATTCATTATTTCTATAGCTTGACATCTATACTCGTCTCACATTTCCTTCTGGACCTTCAAGCAGTCAAACGAAAACTAGAGCATCAAGATTCAGTCAACTCTGTCGTGTCCTCCATTTCTTGGAACCGGGCCATTGGATCCATTGCTCTTCCGCTAGAAGTAGAGGATATTATGGGAGCTGAAGCCATACAGAATGCACATGCTAGTCCGGAGGAAACGGAAGGGAACCCCGATCAGGAGGATGATGCTGTCATTGCTAGCCACGGTGAATAAGCAGCATGGATATACAATGGATTGTGTGCCGCTATCGTGGTGAGTACAAGCATTTGAAGAGATGTTCCAGTTATTGACTTACTAGTAACTACCAGCGGTCTCTCATCAACTGCCCCTTTCGCTATGTCGCCAAGGATGTTTCTTGTGTACCCTTCATAAAATATAGTATTCCGACTCTGTTGTAGCCTCCGTATATTTAACCACACGTACCCTTCAGCGGACTGAACTATAGGCTGTTGGAAGACTCTTGATGTCTGTCAGAACAAAGCAACCCATTGAACCTATGCGTCGATAGGGAGTTGTATCCGGCGGCGCTCGCGCTGTCGGAACGGTTTGAGGCCGGCACTTGTGTTGCATCGTCGCCAGAAGTGGATCAACGGACTTGGCATGAGCATAGCTGACTCTTACAGGTATAGCAGAGCGCAGGGAGTCCATAGCACTTGTCGCTAGTCAGGTATGTGGAAGAGCCTGGTGCGAATCGTCGGATGCGGGTAGAACTAGTCACCGGGTGTCGACAGAAAGCGGCGAACGCGCGACGTCACTTACACGTTCCACGGTTTGACTTGACGCGAGCTTGAACACCCACCTATCTTATTGACCCTGCTCAACTGATACATGTTGATACAGAGCTATGTGATAGTGGGGGAACACCCGGTTGACCTTCTGGATATGTGCCATGCTCCACTTGCGCTCTACGAACAGCGTGCCGGGAAGGCATTCACGGAACTTAGGATGCACCAAGAACTTATACAGTGTCGTCGCATACTATATGATACAATAGATCATCTGTGAAAATACTCGATACAACTCGTCATCTGCACACGAACGGAGCTCTGCGCAGATCTCGGACAGACTCGGAAAACTCTCAGACTCAGCAGATATCATAATCATGCCCGTCCTCGCGATCGGGCACCCACACCCACTGCGCGCCCCTGGGGCGAAAGCGCTCATAGCGCGCGTAGAAGATGCCGTCGTCGTCCGGGTCGAACTGGAAGTTGAGCCACTCGCCTATGCACACCCCGTCCTCGTACACGCGCGACGTCCACGAGCCGAGCGGGCGCGGCTTCGCTCTCGCCTGTGCGCGCGCGTCCCCGATCGCCGCGCCCGAGACGGGGCAGGGGCGGAGGCGCGGGAGGTAGGTGACGCGGAAGACGAGGGCTTTGCGCGTCTTGCCTTTCGCTTTCATGCGCTCTTCGAGCTTCTGGGTGCTGTGCGAGAGAGAGAGATGGGCGTAGGACGTCAGCGGTAGGTATCGGCGCATGCAGCAGAGAGACAGGACGCGTACTCGGCTTGGAAGAGCTCCCAGCCGCGCCGGAGGAACTCGACCTCCTGCGTCTTCATGCTGATGTCAGGGTCGAGGCCCGCGAGGAACGCGAACTTGCGCGAGACGAGCGTGTGGAGGTTCCCGAGGCTGTATGACTTGCCCGGGCTCAGCGGACTGTGCTCATTCTCGAAGATGATGTGCGGGAGGGTGTCGATCTCGTAGTCTTTGAGCCGGAAGTACGACATGGCTGTGTGGGGAGCGCGCTGGCCGTCAGCCGATCATACGCTCAAAGACTCCGACGCAGGGTGCGAGGGAGAACAGGGAGGGCAGGGAGGGCAGGGCAGGAAGACGGGATACTCACCATCAGACCGGTGCACCTCCTTGCTACCGACCTTCTGCCTGTACTCCGGATCGTCCTTCTTCTCCCACCGGCGCGCTTCGCACCACTTCTTCCACTTCTCCTCCCGGTCCTTCCTCAAGCGCAGTTTATGACTTTCGTGATGCCCCATGCCGTGCCCGGACACCTTCGCGTGACTGTGCGCTCGCTGAGAGGTCGACGAGCTCGGGTCGCAGGGCGAGTCGGGGACAGGGGTGGGGGCGTCGGATGAGGAGGGCGAGCTCGAGCTGGTTGCCGAAGAGTCTGCGGCGTCCGGGTATCGCGGCCGCTTCCAGATAACAGAGTGTATTTGCGAGTCGAGTGTCGGGCGCGACGATGTCGCTGTTGCGGCAGTGTTGTTGTCGTCGAACGAGTCCGAGGCACGTCGGCGCTTGCTGGCGCGCGAGTGGACCATGGGGGCATAGCGATGAGCAGCATGGAAGAAAGTGGGATATGTGAGACTACGGTCGCCCCGGCCGCCTGGCCACCTATTTGTACTGCACGAATTGGAGGAGAACGTGTGGACGGGGTCTCGGCCGTAGGGGGGCGACAGGCGTTCATTTGAGACGAAGACGGACGGCGCGGCCTAGACTCGAGCTCGAGCTCGGTCTGCCGCTCATGCTTTACAGAGGGATCGCCCCCGGAGCCTGGGCGTACCGCAGCGGGACGAATACAACCACATACGTCACTATTCTCGTCCAGCCGCCGGTTGACATCCTCGTCCTCGCGGCCATGTGTTCAATACGCGCCCTATAGGGGTCCTCGACGGGACGATCGAATTGACGCCTGCTGCTGTCCGTACTGTACCGCAACTTCTGAGCTTGTTCTAAAGCCATAGCGCACTGAAAGTACTCACAGTGAGACAATGCTAGCGTTCGTCGGGGAACGGAGGTCTCCCGGGACGCCCGTGCCTGGCCAGCAAGGGAGAGGAGAGGAGGCACGTCGTCGTGGTGAACAATCTAGGCCTTGCTGGACCAGCCCGAGCTTCTTCGTGTACACTGCGACACCAAGGGTCCAAGATCGAGAGGGCACGTACCAGCGTTACTCGCCGAATCGACCGGGTTCGCGGCTCAACAGCCCGCAGACATACAGCAGAGACCCAGAAGGATTTTGACGGTAACGTGTCGGCCGTGCGGACTCTAGATCGACTTTACCTTCCGGCGCAGCGAGTGACGTGCAGAAGGTGAGGTGAATGACCACCAGGTAGAGCAGACACAACGAAGAAACTTGGGCGTGAGATTCCGAAGGGTACGGTATCCAACCGGCAAGCAGCCTGAGTACCGGGATGCATGTGGATGCGTGCGTCATGTGCTTTCGATGATAACGTTACGCGCAGACAACCCAGACGACACGGCGTGAAGAGAGGGCACGACACGTTGCGCAGGTGTGCCAGCAAGCAGCCGACACGGGCAGGGAGGCAAGGATGGGCCGCCCGAGTCACGATAAAATTGCAGAGGTGGACTCACTTCAACATGAGGACCGTAGGCTGCCAAATAGAGATGCGAGAGCAAGGCCTAGGACTTGGGCTCTGCGCAGGAGCTAGGTAGAGTGCCGTAAGCGCGGCAGACTGGGCTCGCTTGCCAGCCTCTCGTTTTGCGTATGGCAGAGTAGACATATCGGTACTCTCGAGCTGTTCGTCCAGGACACGCAAACGTGTTCTGTAGTGCGTTAAAACGTAATACGTGGCCTTAAGCACTATCGAATGACACCAATCAAGGGTAAGTAGGGGATCTCACCGTGCCATGATACATGGTTGGCGCACCTGCTCGGTCTCGAGTACTCCAGATGCCTCAGCCTTCCCTATCCTCCTCAGACTCTCATTCCGAAACGACCCATATGATAGATACTGACGCAGTGAGTTGATGGCTTGTAGGTAGATGTTTGCACCGGTAGCGACCAAAGAAGTCGCGACTAGAGTTTGTCGTCGAGGTGCCCAACAGTAAGAATCGCGCGTAGATGATATAATAGTTCGGCGATTGCATGCATAGGCCGCGGCGTCAAAGAACGGCAGCCAGCCAGATAAAAAAGCGTCACCTGAGCGATTCGAACACTCGCGGGCAAAGCCCAATGCCTATAGCTGCAATAGCAGGGCATCCCGTTAACCACTCCGGCAAAGTGACTTATCTTAACTATTAGTAACATATACCCCTGATTCGGGCACTTCCTCCTCATAGGCGCCGTCCTTCTACGCTCTCTTCCAATCTCTCATCATACTTACCCATCCTCCGAACGCGTCTCGTATGCGTGTGTGTAGCTCGTCACCCTGAACGCGTGCAGCTTTATGGGACGGCTCTCGCCCGACTGTTTTGCGCACATGGCCGCGGTCGAGAACACTGCTCGTCCCGGCGACGCCGTTCTTCTGCTGTGCGGTGATCGTATTTTGTTCACAGTAAGTACGCTACCTGGATATCACGCTCCTCGCGCCGAACTGTCTGACGGCGGCCCCTCGAAGATCGGGTGCATGTCTGTGCACATGGACGTCTGGCTTCGCTGTTGACAACAGCGCTGAATTCGTGTGTAGTGCGTGCTCGCATACGCGGGCGTCGCGTTCTTTTCTGCGGCTCGTAAGTACCCATCGTAACGGCGGCAAGCACCAGTCCCCGACTCCATTATTATCGAAACATTAGTCGATTTTTTCATCACAGTTGTCAGCTAAAGTCTCAAGATCACAGTGATCCGAAAGGATGTGTAGAAGAGATCAAATATCCATATTCAGGCTTGGCCTGCACTCTAGTGCGGCGCGCATCAGGCAGGCGCAAGGCCTGCCTTCAACGCGCCGAAGTGAACAAGCGTACACTATCAGATTTGCTGACGGCATGCAGTGGCGGTGTTGGCTCCAGGCTTGTTGTTGTGTACATATTGCGCTTATACAGCTCAGATCGTCGGTTGAAATGGCGGCGCGCATCGGTTGGGCACAAGGCCCGCCCTCAACGCGCCGACGTGATGCAGTCGCAATAGGTCCCAATTGCCATCCTCCCCGAGGTTGTCAAACATGGCCCAGTGTCCTCTCTCGACCTGGCCTGCGACCACACCAGCCCACCTTCCTTCTCCCCCATCTAGCTGAGCTCCTCCTATCCATCTCCCAGGATGCCTTGCCGTGTCTGGCTCACCGATTCGAGTCAAAATGTCGCCAAGCTCTGAGTCGTTCAAGTCGCCGCAGCCTGACACACAGTGGCAGTGCGCCAGTATTGTTTGCACCTGTTGTGAGAGTGGCGTCTAGAGCTTGGTCTTATTTGGCTACTTTCCCACGTGCAACGGTTTGCAGAGGGAACCCGACTGTATATGCATGGAGAAAACCCTCCTCCTATTCGGAGTCGGGGATCTTTGTGTCGCTTCGCCCTTCACCGCGGCACCTGTTGAGCCGAATGGGATGTTGCAGGCGTCGGGAGTCTCGTCCGCGCCCCAGCCCTGCTTGGTGAGGTCATAACTGGTGGATGCCGTCGTCGTTCGCAGGGGTAAGATGCATAGAACCAACTGGCGCTCTGTCTGATCAACATGCATCGTCACGCGTCATCTTCGGTGTCGGGTGGGCATGCTATGTATCAGCTATATGTGTGACCCCCGTCGTTTTGCGGCGGCATCACCTGGAGCACGCGAGGCGAGAGCAGCCGTTCGACACTGCTAAGGCTTAAGTGACGAGGTCGACTTTGGGAAGGTCTAGTTCGGACGAGTCCGTGAGTGCAAAGACGTGCTTACGACTGCAAGGCGAGCGAATGGGGATGGAGACTTTACCATTGCCCTGCCGAGCTTTCTTGCGAAGCAGGAGATGGGCGTGAAGATATGCCCAAGCTTGCGTCCCTCGCAAACCGCGAGTCTCGCGACGGAGAATCCGACGTTGGTTATCTGTGCGAAGTGACAGGAGAGGAGCGAGTTGATCTGACGCATGTCCAGGACAAGAAAATGGCGGATAATGATATTCGAGGAAGATAGCTGTAGTAGTCGTCGTGCACCGGGAGAGGTCATGAGCACCAGTGAGCAGAGCAGGAGCTGGTGAGAGAAAAGTGGGCCGGTGAGATGCTAGTAGAAGGCGCCGAGCCTGCAGTGCGCCGATCGAGTTCGAGCTCCCCGAGACTCCAAGTCTGTAACCGCGCCGGGATGAATGGCGAAGTTCGCTGTTGCTCGACGCTAGCGCATAGGCTGTATACATACAGTGGGGAAGGTTGGACGTCGACGGTCGTGTGCTTGTCGGGTCTCAGGGTCGCACGGATAGGGATATATTCGCTCGCCCGCGGTGCGAAGTTCAAGTGGTGGCGCCTGATTGTGAATTTGAATATGGGATCGGGAGACCGTCGGCCTTTGCTGCGACAACATGCCTGTACGAACCTCGAGGGTGAGTCTGCTAGCTGGACTGCGAGGCACGCTCAGCGCAAGAGCATCGTGATGCTCACCTTCGTTTTAAAGCTTCAGGCTCTATATACGAGGAGAACAAGGCCGTGTCCCGGCGCGCGCTCAATCGCAAGTCAAGTCATCCTTCTGAGATTCTAGATCAGGGACGCAGGGCCCGGGCGCGCAGCTGCATACATATGTACATATGTACATAGCTTGATAAGGTGGCTCGGATAGCGCGGGCGACGAGCGTCATAAACACCGTGTGAGCACGGTCGTCCTTCCCTGTAATCAATCATGATGCCAAAGATACATCAGATCATCGCAGTCCGGCATTCAGAATAGAGATTCGGACACTCACCGTGGTCGATGTGCTGGCAGCTGTGGTATTAGTCGTCCGTGTATCCTTGGTGTATCGTACCGGCCTGGAGACGAGTTGCGGCTGCGAGTGGAGTATGAGACTCGTTAGACATGGTGTATGGAGGCGGCCGATGGGCCACGAGGCTATGTAACAGCCAGGGTTCGAGCCTCGAATAGTACTTGGGATGGACGCTGCTATACTTGGCACGCTGTGATGTGTGTCCCCAATTAGACTTCCCATCCACCGAGGCATGATAGGTGTCGGCCGAGTCGGCGATGTCGGTCCTAGAAGCAGATAAATGTATCAGTAGCTACAAGCCGTTGATGGTGGAGGCAGACGCGCTCCCAGAAGAAGTTTGTCATCGCCAGGGAAGTCGAGGGTCCGCCGCTCGACGTTCGACGTTCGACGCTGGGGTGGCACTCGCCGTCGAGGATACGAATGTAGATGGGTGGTACGCGATAGTGCTGTCGGGTGCTACGAAACGAGCAGATCGCGCAGAGAGAAAGTGGATGCGGTGCGTGAGGATGAGAGGATTCAGTGTTCGCTGTTGTCATGGCCGGGCGAGGTGCCTGAATATCCCTGTACACGAGCACCGCGCAGGAAGGTGCGGAGCATGGGACCGAAGTCTGTCCTTACCAGGTTCATGAAGCGCGTCGGGCATGTCTTGAGTATGTCTTGGGATTGCGAGATGTCTTCGACGGTGAATCAGTGCACGAGAATTACTATGCGTACGAGGATCTTCTGCGGTACGAGATCAAGCCTAGACGTGCCGCCTGATTCCATTGAATGCCTACTCGGTCTGGAAGCTGGTACTGTAACTGACGATATTATAATCAATCGCATACACAGAAGGTGACTCAAGTTGGCTACTTACAGTTCATCCAATCTATCAGCTGCACGTTGGACAATGATAGTGTGTATGTAAGCGTACCAGTAGAGTCAATCTGGGCGCTGCGACGAACGCAAGTAGAATGGATCGAAGATATGATGAAATGATCATCTCGACATCTGATCATACTTCTAGACCCTATGGCGACAGAGAGACAAGATGAGCTTCGCAGAGTGCAACACGCAGAAGGAAGGCGTCAACGAGTGGCAGTGGCGCGAGATGAGAGAAAGAAGTGAGCGATGAGTCGATACTCCGGGTCTGATTGGAGGCTTCCGTTCACCTTTGGCGAGTTCACTGCTACTTCCGCGCAGGTCGGAGCTTAGGTTATGCCCGATTCGGGCACGGAGAACGAGCTGAAGACAGAACGAGGGCGTACGCACATGCCTGGTTCGCCTCAAGGCTTCAGGGAGCTGCTCCCGGAGCTCGTACGTGCGCTGAACGAGTCCGAGGCCGGCCGGGATCATAGGAGGAGCAGCCGGACCGCTGAAGAGAACAGCTGGAGACTGGGCGTGACGCGCACATTCCGGAGGACGAGGTGCCGGGACAGAGGTGGGAGTAGAAGGCAGAGAGCAGCGAGGCGGAAGACAAGCACAGCCAACGGGGACACAGGGAGTTCGCTTGATCATCAGCCCACTTGCAAGACATTTTTGCAGGCAGAAGAGACCCCCACGAGGTCACCATCCCGACAGAACGCAGGTGTTGGCGCGGGGGCAAGCAGAGCGAAGGGCGCACGGACCAAGAGGACGACAGAATGGGCAGGAGAGGATCCAGCGTCGGGGCGGGCGAGCTGATATATCGCAAGCTGTCAGACAACGAAGATAATAAAACGAAAGCACGGAAGTAAATTGAGCACTTCGTGGCGGGGAGCAGGTCACATTGGCCCCGCAATCCAACACACTCTCCTTTCGGCGCTTCGTCAGGCGCCCACAGGCCGGATGGCCTCCGCGTCTTCTCCCGTTCCCCTTTCCTCCCTTCCTCCACCATCTCTGGCCCCTCGCCCTCCCCGCAGCTCGTCTACTCCCCGCCCCCTCTCGCAGCGCGGCGAGCATACATGCCCTAGGCGACGCCCCGCGACCACGACGGCGCCGAAACGCGAGCATCCACCGGCGCATACAATCTGCGGGAGCGCCAGATTTCACTAAGTAGCCTCACCGATCCTCGCGTATCTATATCTGCCAATCCGGCGTCCTTCAAGCTCGTCCTGCACCCAGACTGCTCTTCCTCCTCTCCCCCGTCTCCCGATGCCTGCAGTCTCGCGCACCCACCGCGCGGAAGCAAAGTACAATGTCACCCTAGACTGTACGTCTTCTCTCTACCCCCCCCGTCTTTTCGTTTTCTCAACCTCTTTTCCAGTCCCCAACCTCGGCCTTCACTCTGCGGCAGCTGCTGGGAACCTGGGTCTCGTCACCTATGCTCTTGACCACAACCAACCCGTCAACTCGGTCCTCGACGGCGTCCTACCGCTTCACGTCGCAAGCTCCGGAGGGAACGATCAGATCGTACGGTTGCTCATCGAGCGTGGCGCAGATGTCAATGCACCCAGGTACGTCTCGGACATCTGCACTGGGTATAGTACGGGTCAGATCTCGTATACGGCGTATCCGGGCAAGAGCAAAGTGCTCGCAATCACCTGGGGATGATGTCACCAAGATTCCCCGTGGCCGAAGATAGAACTATCTTCTACGGCAGACGTCGCTGGCTACCTCGCCAGGCGGTTAGGTCCGGTCCGCGCACAAGTGAGAGTGAGATGCGGTCAGGGCTGGCTCTCACCCTCTGGTCAGTCTCGAATGAGTGTGAGGTGCAGAGCGTCCTCTCGGTAGCTCAATGCCCATCGCATATATGCTCTATCTTTCTGTTCGCCCCTACAAATACACCCACCGCACGCACTTTTCGCCTCAAGTGCGCTGTCCGGATCCGTCTCACTACCACTCACCGGTCTTGACCTATGCTGTGCCTCACTGTCTCACTCGTGTGCCTGTAGCTGATCGTATCATTCACTCTGTAGGCTTCCCCGCAAATACTCCAGCGACAGGCACAAGGACTCCTCCGCACCCATCGTGGGGTCGTCCGGTGCGACCCCGTTGCACTTCGCCGCCGCGAACGGACACGAAACCGTCGTCCTCACCCTTCTCCTTCACGGCGCGCATCCCAGCCGCGCCGACAAGCACGGTACTACTCCTGCAATGCTCGCACGCCAACACGGATGGACCCGCGTCGCCGACCTGCTCACCAAATGGACGCACGAGAAGGACCGGGACCTGCGCGAACGCGACGCGCTCAATCCGCCGACCCCCGAGCTCGAGAGGACGATGTCCCGGATGGAGAGCCTCGAGTGCCGGGCGTTCGAGAAGAAGGTCAAGGTGCAGCGTTCGATTGACAACGCGATAAACATACTCCGACCGACGCCGTCACTGGGGCAATTGCAGCCTGACGCGTCATACACTACGTCGCCACCTCCCATCGCTGAGGTGTCGTCCGATTCACCTGACACGGCTACCACGGAGGAATTCCCCCGCGGCGGCCGTCTCTCCCGCACATATTCGAAAGCGCACCGCAAACACGCGCACCTCACAGCGCAACTTACCACCATCCGAACAAGCCGTCAGGGCGGCCGTCGTTCTCGTCATCGCGTCGACCCCGGTCTGCCGGCACGGACGCCGAGCCGTCAGCGACTGCGTCCGGGTCAACGTCGTCGGGTCGATTGAGGGGCAAGATATCGCTGCTACACATGTTCAAGAAGGCGTCTGGCGAAACGGGCGTGTCCACACCCGCAACGCCGGAGGGCAAAGATGGTCTCTCAGGCTACGCGTCTTCCAGCTCGGCGGTGACGTCTGCCTCACCTTCCCCTGCCCCTGAGCGCGAACGGAGCAGAGGTTACTCGCCACTGAGAACACGAGCATCGGAGAACGGCCCCCTATCGTCTGCGTCCGGTTTGTCTTACCCCGCCGCGCTGGCCACCGCGCCGAGCAACCGGAGCAAGCTGGGAAACGAGAGTGAGACAAACGCGGACGCCAGCTTCCCTCCGATGGCACTCGAGCTCCATCGGAGGCTCTCGAGGGAACGCATGCGCACCCGGTCCGGATCCGGTTCGAGCGCGAACGCTGGAGAGCCTCAGTCCAAAGCCCAGCCGCCGCCCTCCCCGAGACCTCGACCACCCCCTCAGCTGCAAGGTCACAGGAGTCCACCTGTGCGACCCGGGATCCTCCGCCCGCACAACCGGTCTGCGTCCTCGGGTCAATCGCAGTTCCAACCACCTGTGCTGCCAGGGGAAGGCTCGGCACGCTCGCTCAGGTTCGAATCGAGCTCCACCTCCGGATCCCTCACGACGAAACGGTCCGGTCTCAATCTTGATCTCAAAGCTAGTGGCAGTGTCAGCTCATTGCGCGGCGAAAACCTATCCAGCGGCAGCCCACGGTCTCCGCGGAGCGCATCATCCCATCAGCGACTCCGGGACCCGGACAGCGCAGAAATACCCGCGCGCCATAGGCAAGCAGTTGTCGTAGATGACGAAGACGAAGACGGATATGGGGAGGTTATCTCCCCGAGAATCGGGCTCGGACTCGAACTTACTGAGGGCAAGTCTCGCCTCAATGAGCTCAAGTCCGAAGACCGCCAACTGCAGCGCCAGCCATCATTCAGCTCACAATCATCCTCTGCAGGCTCCCAGCTTCCGTCGCCCACTGAGCCACCCCAAGATGGGTTCGACTGCCCGTTCAGCATCAACCGCCCACCATTACAGCCTCTACCGCCCGACGCGGGGAACACCTCCAGTTCTTCCTATCTGCAGTCTCAATCACCACCACCTTCCCAGTCTCGCGCGAACCTGCTTGGAATCCACGGAGTCGACAACCGCGGGCGCGGAGATAGCTTCGGGAGCATGAGCACGGGCACCGACGCGAGCATGCCCCAGACTCCCGCGGCCGGACCCGGCCTCGCCCTCGACTTCCGCTCGCCCGACACTCCCCTGCTCGATCTACCCGACGCAGACGTTGATCACGACAAGGGGCGGAGCCGCGCAGACTCGGGGGCGTCCGGCGGAATGTTCTCCGAGCGCGACCGTGCACGCCATGCACGTTCGCGGACGATGTCCCCAAATTCGCGCCTGCGGGCGCCCCCGCTCGATATCGACATCCGCGCGATCTCGTCGCATGCCCAGGCGGAGGCGCTTGTGCAGCGCGCGCAGAAGAGCATCCTTGATGAGGAGGATGTGGATATCGAGCTCCCGGGACTCGGCCTCGGGCTGATTACCGGGAGCGCGAGCTCGGGCGGCGGGCTCGCAGGGGTGAGCAGCGGCTTGAGCGCCGGGGGTACGGGCACGAGCACGGCGAACGCGAGTGCGGTCACGCTGGGCAACGGCCGGACGCCGCTGAGCGCGAAGCTGGCTGCGTATGGCGAGAGTCTGGCGATCGAGCGGCGGTTCAAGGAGCAGCAGCGGGCGAAGGAGAGCTTGGATGCAGGGAGCAGACCGATGGGCAATACGCGGATCGACCAGACGTCTTTGGGGAGCCCGACGATTTCGAGACGCGCTCTCCGGCCAAGGCGATCGGAGAGCGGGGTTAGGAATTACAGTCTGGAGGAGAGGGAGAGGCCCGCTAATGGGGTACACACGTCTGCGCCCAGAAGAACGAAGCAGAGGCGGCCGCATACTGCGGATGGTCAGTGCCTTTTCTTGTCCCAGGACTTCCCCTCAGCTGACTCGTGTTGTGCAGGCGAGACCTCAGACCATACTGGCGGGTTCCTAGCCCCGTACAGAGGCAGCTCTCGCCAGGCCACCAGCACTCGCTCTCCGGCAGTGCGATCGTGGGCTCCCGTCCCTCGCCCAGCCCCGAGAAGAACTCGTTCCTCCGCCCGCCCACGTCCTCCCGCACCGTCCCGCTGATCAGCACCCCCTCGTCCTCGAACCTCGCCCCGCGAATCGTGCGCTCGCGCACGCCCGACCCCGACATGAACCTCCCAAGCCCTGTCCCTTCCGCGAACGGCACGTTCGGCGTGCCGCTCTCACGGGTGTCCACCGCACCGTCGCGGCACGCGTCGCCCGACATCGCGACGCAGCGGAGCATCAGCGAGCAGGAGCGCGAGCGCGCGCGCGCGAACAAGCTCACGAAGATGGGGCTCCCGACGACGACGGTCGACGCGTACCCACGCGCGCACTCGCCTTACGGACACGCGCGCAACGGTGGCGGAGGCAGCGCCGGGAGCGCCCGGCACCGGTTCGGGGGGCTCAGGGGTTCGTGCAAACGCTGACCGGGAAGACGCAGTAGGGGCCGGTCGACGGTCACTCGTATTACCGTAAGTTTTGGGGCGGCGGTTTGTGAGGCGGCCCCAAGACCAATCCCACCTCAAACTCTCGAAGACTCGACATTCGACACTCGACGCAATTATTCTTGGACTTTTCGGCCCTTCGGCTTGCTGCCTGCTATGTAGGACCGTCGTCGCTCCTTTGCTCTCGAGGCCCGCTTGCTATCTATTGCGCAGATGCGCTGTCGAGTGGACTGTCATCACTCGCCCTGTCGCTCGTTCGTCCAGTTATCCGCCGCCCCCTCCCCCCGGTCTCATGCAGCCATCCTCACCCCCACCATCCCCATCCCAATACCTCGCCGCCCCACGTCTGCAATGGGTCGAGCACCGCATACCATTCCTTGTATTCACAGCCTAGTTATATATCGTCGCTTCGCACCGTCGCTCTTTCGCTTTCGTTCGTCGTTCGTCGTTTGTCCGTCTTTCGCAGGAGGGGTTGGAGAGGTGAACCCGGGGTTGTACACTAGTAGGAACGTGGAAGTGTGCCGCCTGTCGAGGGTCTGTCTCGTGTCGCGTCGTGTTGTTGTTACGGTCCTGTTTCCATTCGTGTTCCCACCCCTGTTCTTCTTGTCTGTTTGAATCCTCACTGTGTGTTGTACTGTATCGATCCCTCCTCGTCTCTCGCCTCTCCCCCACATGTGCCTGTAGTCCGTCTTTATCGTATATCTGTTCGCTATGTATGTATCGTGCCCGCGCGGCGTGTGTATCATTTGTCTCGTCCCTCAGCTCTCCCACTATCACTGCCACTTTTCTTCCTGTCGACACTGGACGGTACCAGTCGTAGGCACACAATCGTCACCCTGATACATGCATACTCATACAAGTTCAGCAATGCGATGCACGTAGACCACATTTCGTTGGAATCAATCTGAAGTCATCTCAGGAACTTCCTTAGGTCCGATTCAGCATAGGCGTGCAAAGCTTTTCTGGTTAGGGTTACACACTTCAGGGATATCCAACAATCTGTACAATGTCCACTAGCGTTTACTTCACCTTTTTACCGACCACGATGGCCCCAGATGATCCCTTCTCCTAATGACTCCCCCAGGGCCCCACTGTTCATCTATGAACGGTTTGATCAATGCTAAAAGATATGACAATATTGCACAAAGCAGCAAGGGAAGGAGCTCCGAGCGGGTATATATATAGGCGAAGATAAGGTGAGAGCCAGCTGCTTGCGACGGGCCCTTGCTCCTCTCCCACCATGGCCTCGAACGAGAAAACGCCCTTGCTCTCTCGACACAAGCCCAAGGCCCAGCAGAAGCAGAAGTTCACGCTGGTCATCCATGGCGGGGCGGGCACCATGGACAAGTCGCGTTCCACGCCTGAGCTTCGTGCTCAGTACAAGGCAGCGTTGAGCTGTGCGCTGCTCGCGGGACACGCTGTTCTGAGTGCGGGAGGGGAGGCGATGGATGCGGCGGTTGCGGCGGTGTCTTGTATGGAAGGTGAGTTCGTTGACGCTTTCGCCTGCGTCGTACAAGTCACAGACGAGGTCAGACTGCCCGCTGTTCAACTCGGGCAGAGGTGCGGTCTTCAATGTCGCAGGCAAGGTGAGTACTTCCATCTCGTTCGCTATCGTGTTGGAGAAATGCCATGCCCGTGCCTAGTGGCTAGTGGCCGAGCCGTGACGGTATATTGAGAGTTGCCATGACGACATACGGACCCCGTTCACGGTGCATTGACTCGCACAAATGGCTTGTCGAGGCTTGAGTCGTGATAGGAATATTTCTGCCTCAGTCGAGCCCACGGAGAATGGCAAGACTGAGATAGAGATCTTTCGTACTCTACTGCAAGGTCTCACGACATCGATCTTTAGCTTTGACTTCGACCCAAGGCCATATACCATAGCTCACTCACCTCATTGCTCGTCTGCCATGTATGTTCGAATCGTTATTCATGCGGCGATCTGATTACACGGATGTAGAACGAGCTCGAGACCTCGCTCATGTTGTCGTGCCCCCCTGCAAGTCATCCCTCCATCCCACCCACTCGTCGCGGTGTCGGTATCACCCTCCTGACCCACACCCGGAACCCCTCCAAACTCGCCCGAGCCCTTTACCTTGAGCCCACCATCGCACCGCACACTATGTTCTCCGGTGCTGCAGCGGAGACTCTCGGCGCCTCTCTCGGAGTGGAACTCGTCGACGAGAGCTATTTCTTCACGGAGCAGCGTTGGCGAGAACACCGGCGGGGCCTCGGACTTCCGGAAGAACCTCTGCCTTACCCCTCCAAGCCCGGCCAAGACGGTGAAGACAATGCGCAAGTACCGCTCGATCAACTACCGACGGGCACCGTAGGTGCCGTCGCGCTTGACGAACGGGGCTGCATCGCTGCTGTCACCTCTACCGGGGGCCGGACGAACAAGCTCGTCGGACGCGTCGGTGACACGCCCAGCATGGGCTCAGGGTTCTGGGCCGAGGAGTGGAAGGTGAAGGGCGTCGTGCGCCGCGTTTGGCGCAAGATGACAGGTAAGAGTACGAAGGTCGCGATGGGCGTGAGCGGCACCGGAGACGGCGACGTGAGTGTTTCCGTCGTTTTAATCTCATTTTCGGTTTAACTCACCGGCAATTGCAATGGGCATCTACTCAACCGGACACTGCACGCGTCGATGGCGAACTTACTTCGGATGACCATCCCGGTTCGGACCCAATCCTCAGTACTTCATCCGTTTGGCCACCGGCTCGACTATCGGACGGCGCATGAAGTACCTCCATGAGTCGCTCTCTACGGCCGCCACAGCGTGCGTGGAGGAGCTCCGTCGAGATGGAGGTATCGGAGGAGCCATCGCGCTTGATAATGCCGGGAATGGTGAGTGCAATGCCTTCGGCTCCCGTTTGTAAGGGCTTGCCCATCTGATGGCTCGGGTCGAACTACTTACTCACGTCCCGGGACCGTCCAGTCGCGATGCCGATGAACTGCTCGGGGATGTACCGAGGTGTCGTCTACGAAGACGGCGTCCCCAAGACGGCGATCTTCGACGACGACGAGCTGGACTGATCCTCAGGAGCTAATGTATGTATGTAGGCTAGCTGCATTCGCCCAATCTACGTCACCGAACGTCGGACCCTCCGGAATCCGGATCAGCGGATCCAGCTTCGTCTGCACAGTCTCGCTACTCAGGTTTGAGTAGGTTGGGCTGAAGAGTCCGGATGGAAGTCGTTACATATCACCTGCTCAGCGCACCCTACAAAAGGTTGAATCGTGCGCTCCAGCCTCCAGCCCCCAGCGCGTCTCTCTCTCGACTACACCCCTCAGCAGCCTAGATCCCGCGTTCTGTTTCTGTAGCCTCGCGTGTGGTTACCGCTAATTCGCCAGGATGTCGCAGATAGAGCTGGAAACCACAGAGAAACCGGCCGGCAGCTCGAGTGTGTCGGTCGCGAAGTCGAACGCAAGTGACTCCGAGTCAACGGTGGGCCGTCGGTGACGGGCGCGTCGCAGACCGCTCAGTCGGCGGACGATGTCCCTGCTCCTGACGCGAACGCGTTCCCCGAAGGCGGACTCGCTGGGTGGTGCGCGGTAGCAGGCTCGTACGTATCGAATTCAATATGTCGTTGTGTACGGATGATTTGTTGACGGCGCTCTCAGGTTCTTCATACAATTTTGTACCTTCGGGTCCGTAGCAGGCTCTGTCTGTTGGTCCTCGCACATTGCTGACATTGATATCGGCGTAGCTACTTATCATCTTTCGGGGCCTACCAAGGCATGGGCCCTGTAACGAACTGCATGGACACACGCTGATCGGGGATTGCAGATAATGACACGCGTGTATATCTCTCGCATGAAAACTCATCGTCAATATCGTACGCCTCTTGGACATTGACAGCAGTCGGGTGAGGGATATTGATAATCGCCTCGTATAGATGGATTGGAAGCATCGCGGCCTTTCTCATCATCTCGTCCGGGTTGTTTGTCGGTCGCCTACATGACCGGGGATACTTGTAGGTCATATTCATATGCTACTGACGTTGACGCTGATCAACTGGGTGGCAGCTACCATCTACTATATGGCGGCTCGCTGCTACTCTCCGTCTCACTCTTCATGCACTCGTTAGCCAAGCCTGACGCCTACTGCCAGGTACGGTCGCTCACATGATATACCATAGACTTCCACCGCTGAAACTTTCCCCACAGATTTTCCTCAGCCAAGGGATCGGCGCAGGAATCGGCGCAGGGTTGACCTACATCCCCAGCATGGCCGTCATCTCGCAGCACTTCCACAAGCGGCGCGCGCTCGCCATGTCCATCGCCTCGTCCGGCTCGTCCCTCGGTTCGATCGTGCACCCCTTAATGCTCAACAACATGCTCAACAACCCGTCGATGGGCTTCGCGATCGCCGTGCGCGCTGATGCGCACGAGGATGGCGCGGCCGACGAGCGCGGTCGACCTGCGGAGCGTGGCGCGCAAGTTTGCGAAGGACAAGGCGTATGTGTTCACAACGCTCGGGTGCGTGTCCCCCTGCGTTTTCTCCCCCTTCAGGCTACGAGGATGGGCTCGGTGACTGATCCGTACCGGATCGGACGCAGGCTGTCGGTGTTCATCATGGGATTTTACTTTCCCCTCTTTTACCTGCAGCTCGACGCGCTCACACATGGCCTAGAAAAGAGCTTCTCGTTCTACGCCGTACTTTTTCTCGCCCCCCCCCTATCTTGCTCAGACAGTCGTTCACGACCGGTTCTGGTTCGCAGCTGGTCTTCACGAACGCGTCCAGCTTCGTGGGACGTCTGTCTCCTGCGTTGTACGTGCACTTCGTCGGGGTCGAGAACCTCCTCGTCATCTCGACTCTCGGCTGTGCGGTTGTAATCCTCAGCATGATCGCGCTGAAGACCCTAGCGAGCGTGATCGCCATTGGTGTCATCTATGGCTTATTGTCAGGCGTCTGTGAGTATTGTACCGTCGTGATCCGACGCGATATGAATGGTGTCCATGCTGATGTACCATTCTATGTCTGTTAGACATCACATTGCTTGCTCCGTGGTTGGCCATGCTAGCAGACGACATCACAGAGATCGGGTAGGTGGTTTGCGCCGCCATGTTGGAGACGTGTGCAAGCTGACTAGGATCATCATATAGCGCTCGCATGGGAGTGGCATTCTTCTTCTGCGGTACGTTTTTGCTCCCTACCAGTATTGTGTGAGCGTGAGCATGTTGATAGCATCTCAAAGGTGTTGGGAGCCTGATTGGTATGAGGAGCATCACCTGATATTCGAGAGACTGCACTCACAGTGCCGATGCAGGTACTCCCATTGAAGGATCCCTGCTGACCAACAATTATGTTTGGTGGAAGCCCGCACTGTTTGCTGGCGTGTGTAGTCCCCTCTCAGACCTACATTCCGCCAAAATACTGATCAGATACGGTTTGCAGATTATGGCGCTTGCAGGCTGGGCCTGCTTCACAACCTCCGTCACATTGCATAGGCGTAAGCGGCAGCACGGTTCAATAGCCAAGTCATCGGATGCTCAAAAGGCCTGACGAGTCAGCGACTAGGAAGTGGAATAAATGGACGGATAGCTGATGAGAGCCATGATATTCAAGGAACAACGCCATGCATACTACGCGCATAGGATCATGATGATACTTCTAGTATCTTTACACACAACGCTGGATATAGTACTACACAATAATCATCCTCGGCCTGCCGAGACATATAAAGCTCTCAGTGACGCCTCGTTGCTCACCATATCTGTAGCTGAGCGGAAAATTTTGGGTACTCAACGTTTACGACGGTTTGAAACTGCTGCACTTGACGCGTCGTGATCACTGCTGGTAATACTCATAGGAGGATCTCTTCCATGGAGCGTCGGTGTGCGCCACAAAGACAAAGTGCCGACCCAGGAACATTCAACCCAGGAACATTCAATCATGAGCAACACTGTGATAGGGATG
This sequence comes from Daedaleopsis nitida, assembly GCA_022606115.1. Lineage (NCBI taxonomy): Eukaryota > Fungi > Basidiomycota > Agaricomycetes > Polyporales > Polyporaceae > Daedaleopsis > Daedaleopsis nitida. The sequence continues at coordinate 343,009 of JABYQM010000017.1, forward strand.
CGCACCTAACTGCAGTGCCAGTACAAGCAGCTGATAGAGACAAGAGATCAACTCGGAACTGAACGAAGTACCTATGATCGCGAAATGCGAGCGCTTGGAACAAGCTTGCTGGAGACCAAAGCGTCTGATGCAGGTTGACAGAACTGGAACAGATACAATACAAAACATCCGTCGGGCCAAGTACATATATACACAAATCAGACAGCGAGAAGTCGCAACCACGATCACTGACGTGGTGGGTCGCCGAAAAGTCGGTGCGAGATAGTGGTCTCCTCGACCTTCCCCACATCGAGCACGGAGTCGTCCGTGGCAATCGGGAACGAGAACCCAGACGTGGTGGCGTCCGTCGTAAGCCCTGGAGTCGACGTCACGCCTACTGCTTTCCCTGGCTCGAAGCGTATCGTGGACATGCGCGTGTTCTGTCCGCGCCGCGTCGCCGCCGCGTGCGACTCGAAGTCTCCCGAGGTGAGCCCGAGCACGGACATGACGATGATCGTCGTCGGTACAATTCCCTGTTTAGTACGTATGCCGTCAGAGACCGCGTCGAAGACATTAGATGCTGGTGACGGCAGACGCACCGTGAGCTGGGCGATGGGGTCGTAGACGATGTAGAACGCGTTGGTCCCGAGGAAGTAGAGCGTGATCTCGATGACGAGCGCGGCACTGTATATCATGGCCGACTCGATGATGAGTACGAGGACCTTGGTGTAGCGGAAGTTCGACGATAGCTCTCTCGTTTCACGCGTTGTGAACCTGTTGCATCTCGTCAGTCTCTCGATTCGAAAGCCTGTTTAATGTTACCCTGACGTACCAGATGCGCGCCGCGATCAGAGTGGTCACTACCACGTTCGTGACAAGTGATAGAGCGAATAAAGAGCCGTTCCAGCGCTCGAGAGTCTGAGGGGAGTACTGTCAACGGATGCGCTCACTTGCGAAGTACGTGGATACGTACGTTCGCGAACGCGCTGTGGACGCTCTTCGCCTCCGCAAAGATGATCGCCTGCGCGAACCCGCAGACTGCGGTGGTAGAGAGGGAGATCAACGGTGGAAGACACTACGGCATAGCATGCACTCACCAGCAGATGCGATGATCAGCATGACTGGCACAACGCACACCCGCCAATTCCCACCCCACACATGCCAGCATCTCCATACCTGCAACCGTGGCTGAATAACCCAGGCGTCTCCGCAGATCAAATGCACTCACGACGATGCTATCGCCTAGGATGGAGTTGACGGAATGAATGGTGACCTTGGCGACGTTCGGCGGAGTCGAAACGTCTGAGAAATACGCGCCCGGGCCACCAGGTATGTCTCGGAGGTCGATGAAGCCCCAAATGAGACGGCAGAAGCCGAGCGAGACGTGGATGGTCGAGAAGCAAAACATGAGCACGGCGACCCAGAAGATGATCGGCGTGATCTTGCGGGTGCGGCGGAAGCGCAAAACATAGACATACGAGCAGAAGAGACAGAGGTTGATGCCTGGACGTTGGGCGATGAAGGGGATGCCGTCAGCCTGTTGTTCGACGTGGCAGACGATGACGGATCTGTCGCCGAGATTTCGAAGAACGAGAGGAGTCTGGACGTACCGTAGAGCAATGTCTCAAGCCATATCGCGGTGAGGTAAGCCTTGTCGAGAGGGATAGATGCGACCGCCATTGTCAGGCTTGGACAGGTGGGCGACGCGCGAGCGATGGGATGGGCTGGTCGGGATCTTGGAGGAGGGGCGCTCGGGTATCGTCATTTTGTACATTGCTATGGGAGCGATTCTTGCCCCACGAGGCTAAGCGGAGCCATATGGACCTGACGGGCGGCGGAGGCTCTTGCGCACCAAACTTTGTCCGCAGCCATCAGACATGCTGGCAGTTGCCAACAGCTTCAACTCCATCGGCGATGCTGAAGTACCATTGGGGCGAACGGTTCGCATACTTTCCCCTCACCTGGAGACTTCTCAATCTTCAGGGCTGTGCATGATGACCTGCTGATCAGTCTGCGAATGCATATGAATGGGTTGGGGAGACACATGTACACGTTACGACATGCGAGATCAAGCCGTGCTTCGCGCGTTCCTGAAGCGGAAGAAATGTGTCTGCCAAAGAGGACTTGCTCGGTACCATTGGCCAGATAGGAAATGGGAAGGAGGAGGTCAACTCAAGTCTTGTGGTCAAGACTCAAATCGAATCGACGGATGCCTATGTGAGAAACTCTCCCACGGAAGATATCCCGAGTCAAAGGTTCAGGACCAATCAGGACCAATCAGAGTCGGATACAAGCGCCCAAATCAGGAAAGGCATTAGAGCATTCAGCATCTGATGAAGCTGGAACTTGACCTCCTAGGAGTAAGTATCATGAGGACATATATCGTTCAAAATGCCACTCATCGTGTGAATACCGAATCCGAAGCGACAGCTTCGGGGTTCGGGGCTAGTTAGAGAACAGAGGGAGCTGGCTTGCCATGGGAGTGAGTGGAATGAGTGGACGCAAAGTCTATATAGCAGCGGACCTACCATTGGAGCCTCCAGAACGAGTATTCCCTTGCTCATGCACGCCATCTATTGGCAGTTCAGCTCGGTTCAGCTGAAATAGTGAAAGTCGATTGGCGGAATGAGTAGTACAGCCTGATGTTACCAACCTATCGGGGTCTAAACTTCCTGCGACTGCGGGGTGTTCGACCCACCAGATCACAGATAGCTCAGGGCTCACAGCGTTCGGGTAACTCACATCGTTCCTCGTCATCCATGGCACCCGGTTCTGCCGGATGATGCGCCGCTAGGGCCCTCCTGGAGGTGTTTCTTTCCAGCTAAGCTCACTGCGAGCTGTCCGAAGTGTGGCTAGGATCGCGCTCGTGTGCTGCTGAAGTGCAAGGGATACCGCCGTTGGGTGGAATTGCCGCGCCGACTTCAGATTTACTGCAGCGGGTCAGCGCATAACGTGATTCGAACTTGCTCCTCACAGTGGGGAATCAAGCTTAACCAAGGTGCGTTCATAATCTGTGGACGCGTTGAGCTAGTGTGCCCAACGAGTGACTTCAGTCCTCATGTTTTGGATGTCGCACTGGCATGGTGAGAGTCAGTGCGTCGGACAGAGCCCTTGAAGGATCACTTGCCTGCCCCAGTGGTATACCGCTAGGTAGATAGCCGCACCTGTACTCAGTACGAGCGAGGTGTAGATGTCTAAAAGCAGAGATGAGATACTATGCCCGATGTCGCTAGCAAGATTGACTGGATTGTGGTACAGAAGATAGAGCCTGGATTGAAATCATCATGATTTTCGCGACTATATGCGCATTCTGGTACATGTGAGTGTAACTGTCGACTTACCGCCAAACTAACTTGAGCTGGCAGTCGCTCTCTGCAAATTTCCCGAGCATACGGGACGTTGCCTAGATGGACATGGTCAGAAGGAAAGCCGGGAGCCCCTGGGGAGCTCTTAGACGGCGGGGGAGGCAGATCGGCTTGTGGCGGCCCGCTCATCTTCTGGTCACGTGGACGTGAGCATCACTTAAGTAATCTGAGTAAGTGTTAGCGCCCCTGCTAGGCCCTCGTAACTTCAAGTTGCCACGACCACGACTCGGAAGACTAAGTTCCTCAATTGGTGAGCACCTTGCACTGTTACAGTACACCGTGTTTGCTGATGTACTCGGTGTGAAGCTCTGTTCTCTAATGAATTTCTTCCGCTCATACGACTGCTCTCGCAGGGCCATGTCCTTGAGCGTTCGTATCTTCATTCGACATGGACTGTTCTCAATATTAATCTCTACTATTCTCAGAGCCACAACCCTCCATGTTGTGTTTCTCAATCTGCCGACTGCCGTGACACACAAGTCATAAGCCTCCGGTCCATCACGGATAGTGCATCATCATGACTGTACTGCGCGGCCAGGGTATTCATTATGTCCACCATATCCACGACATGAAAGCGCTCCTCGTTACCAATCGCCCTCACAAGCCATACCAACACAAGATCCGTCCGGGCCATATCTAAGTCATCCTAGGTTCTTGTGCGCTATATAATACCTCATTGATCGTACTAGAGCCGGACACCTCAAAACTTATATTTCACTAGCACTCCCAGTGACCCTGCGAGTCGTAGCCATGTCTTTTGATGAAGAGCAGACAATGCGCCCTGCTGACCTGAATGTGAATAGGTTTTGACGTTCCTGGATCTACTACAATGCTGACCTTTTACTCACAGGCTTCGAAAACTATCGTGACTCTGGCAAAGGAGTTGAAGCCAGTGACGACTCTAGCTGAGCTTGCCAGCGGCGGACTTGGAAAGGTACATACATATGCTTACTGTTCCCAAAACTGAGTCCTGTGGCACTCACTACGGCAGCAGACAATCATTGACCACATGATCCTTGCCTCGTACGACCCAGTAGAAGGCTGGTCAGCGCCCGAAATCAGGCCCTATGGTCCTCTGACCCTTATGCCGGCTAGTACCTGCTTCCAGTACGCAACCAGTGCCTTGGAGGGCATGAAGGTATCTAAGAAGGATCCTCACACCCATCTTCGCCTTGACGCCCTGCTCACTTTGCTCACTGATAGGCATACATGGGCCCAGACGGTGTCCCCAGACTCTTTCGCGCCGACATGAACATGGCGCGCTTTGCACGCTCTGCCAAGCGCGTCGCACTCCCCGTACGTACTAGCCTCACCTACTATTTGCTGCGGCTTCCCACCGTTGGCGTCCGCGCTGACACGGACGCTTGCCACAGGGGTTCGACCAGACCGAGCTGCTGAAGTTAATCAAGAGACTGGTGATGATCGACAAACGCTGGGTGCCCGCCGCCAGAGGCCACAGTCTGTACATCCGTCCGATGATCGTCGGGACGCGCTCGAGTACGTCACCCGCCGCGCGCACAGTGCATGACGTTTTGACCTGTTCTCACGGAACGCCGACCTGCGCAGCAATGAACCTGTCTACCTCCGACAGCGCGCTGCTGTGGGTGATGTGCGCGCCCTGCGGGCCCTACTTCGCCTCGGCGCGGCCGCTCTCGCTGTATGCCGCTGCTGACGCAGTGCGCGCGTGGCCGGGAGGGACTGGCGAACACAAGATCGCAGGCAACTACGGCCCGACGCTCCCGCACCACGTCGAGGCGCAGGCGGCCGGGTACGACATGAACCTGTGGATGCTGGGTGACAAGATCACCGAGGCGGGCGTGATGAACTTCTTCGTGGTGCTGAAGCGCGACGACGGCGGTGAGGCTGCGCACTGCTTGTGTATACACATAGGTTGGCTGATGCTCACTATCTTCATCACGCGAATCGCGCGCAGATCTCGACCTGTTCACACCGCTCTTGGACGGGACGATCCTGCCCGGGATCACGCGGGACTCGATGCTCGCCCTCGCAGCAGCGCACCCTTCGCGTATGGTCCTTCCTGGACTTTCCGAGAAGATGCACATCCATACAGCAGAGAGGACAATCACGATGCCTGAGCTCGAGGCGTGGCTCGCGGAGGGCCGCGTCGTCGAGGTGTTCGCGGTTGGGACAGCTGTGATCCTCGCGCCGATTGGCCGCATCGCGTGGTCTGGGAAAGAGATCGTTCTTCCTACGTTCGAGCAGGGTAGGGGGCCTGTAGGTAAGGCGCTGTATGAGCGTATCACGGACATTCAAGATGGTCTCTTCCCATGGGAGGATTGGTCTGTTCCGTGCGTTGTGGACTCGGCAACTTGATCATAGTACCAGTAGTAGGCAGCATCGAAACGGTCCTTGTATATTAACAGTCGAACGATCTTGGGACGGCTTTGTACTCTGTAAATGCTAGGATCTATGTGTGTCAGTACTAGTATAGCAGACAGGTGCAGACTCTGCACAGACTAGTATTGCTAAGGGCCCGTTCGGATACCGGTTTCTCGAGTGAGAATCCGGATTCTCACGGATTCTAATGCAACCCTCCAGGACGGGCGTCAACGTGACTGATGGGTTAGTTAAGTGACTGGATGTGTGACAGCTCCGGCGCTCAACATTTGATAGAGCGCCTATGTGCGTGTGTTATGCGACCTGTATGCGACTCCGTCTGTGCTTTGGTAGGGTTAGCATATGGAGGACTGCTTTTTGAGGTTCATCAGCTCTCCTTTGTACTATACAGTACCACGTACCACTAAACATGCACTTATATGGACTAATAACAACAGAGGCATGCCAATAGTGAAGTACACATAGACGCCGACGGTGAGCGCTAGTGAGCGGTGACACAGAGTGACACCAGAGTGATCATCTCCCGGGCGCTCCGGTATTGGCGCTCTGATTTTGTCACGCGGAAGATGTGTTGAGAATCCGGTGAGAAACCAGATTCAGGCCGAGAAACCGGTATCCGAACGGGCCCTAATACGCCGCCTATATACTCATCATGATACAGGCTGTGCTGCGACCTTTGTTGCGATCCACCATCGTCTAAGTATCTCCTCCTCCTCCTCCTCCTCCTCCTCCTCCTCCTCCCCCGTCGTCGTCTACTACAGACTGCATGCCACCTATGTTGTTGTACGGTTAGTCCGAAGTCTACGGAAAGGTTCGTCATCCACCCTTCTAGTCGTTGTTGTTAGTAACACTGTATCACTCAGGCTGTCATCTCGTATGTGCATTTACACGAGCGTGTGTCTGGCTATAAGAGGGGAAATGCGCTCAAAGCGCCGTCATTTTGTTACACTCTCTCATGGCAGCTTCCAAACGTCAATCTTGTCAGCGCCCACTCTCTCGTGCGGCATTTCTCTTGGCGATAAAACTCTCTCTAAGCACGGAGAGAACGGACTGGAGCTCATATACTCTTCTAGCAGGCCTCGAGTCTTGGACATACCGGTAAGGGTGAATCTCAGAGAGCGAGCGACCCCGACTCCTCAGATCGCGAGTGATCGAAGAACACAGTACGTGATGCATAACAAATGATCGGGGCATTCGCGCTGACAGGTCTCAGGTACGTACGAGAACTCTGTCAGTGTCCTCGCGCGTGGATCTCATCGAATATACTTAGAGCTCAACTGGGCTCATGCATGCCCCATACACACATGTCGTCCTCTCTCTCTTTGGCCCCACCGAGGGCATATCCTCTCACATCTCCTTCCATAGGAGGCTCTCCGACGATGCCCTCTCCATTGCCAACTGATGTGTCTGCTACCTACAACCTTCTAGGCCAGTACTCGGATCGAGAAGGGGATCCTAGAACATCACACAGTCTCGGTCAGGTTACGCATTCAGAAGAACATCATGAGGTGTGGAAAAAGGTCAGCCAGACCCATGAAGACCTCGTCGCGAGTCGCCTGAAAGAGAAGGTCAACCCTGGTGTGTATATCCTTCGTCTGTGACCCCTCTTACGAACTGATATCGGTCTCAGATAAGCGGCTGAGCACCATGCGCGAAAACCGCGAAAAGCTGGATGGCGCATCGAAGGCGTTGTGGAACGCCAACAGTCCTTCTACGTCCGTTCAGGGCATCTCAAACAATACCACTACGTTCTTCGACAAGACTCCAGCGCTGCTGAAGACTCTCGAAAAGGTCGGTGAGATCCACCCGTTCGCCGCAGGTACGAGTCTGCTAGTGAACACGCTGCGGTTGTCCCAACTGATATCCCTTTGCAGTTGCTGTCCTCGCATTCAAGGCAGTCTATGAGCTCGAGCTCAAGCGGAGGGAGAACGACAAAAAGATCCTTGCTGTCTACGGAGAGATGAGAGATATGATGGGCGCACTCTCCCAGTACGCCAACTAATCCTCGTTGGTGTCTTATACTGACCCGTCCACTGTCGCCTGTCAGACTTCGCACGATCAAGAGCGAAGACGAGGTCGGACCGGACGGGGTCTCCATCAAAGCCCGCATGGAAAGTCTTGTGGACGACACAGCGGCCGATATTAAGAAGTGCGCGAACACCTGCGACACCTACCTCAAGAAGAAGGTCGTCGTGAAGATTCTCACCGGCACCAAGTGGGAACACCTGCTCTCGAAAATCGCAGGCCACTTCCACAAGCGGCGCAAGGAGTTCGAGTTTGCGCTGGCGATCCACACCGGCCTCGGCGTGGATAAGGCCAATGCGAAGCTCGACGAGCTCGGCGAGACCACGAGACGAATTCAAGAGAAGTGCGTACCGCGTATGCGTGCTAGACTGGTATATCACTCACACGGACTCGGCACAGGATGGACACCATGGTAGAGTTCTTCAAGACTGCTGCGACTCCCGAGCAGAAGGAAATAGCCGCTCGTGTGCAGGAGAAAGGCGGCTCTCAGGCTGTTGTAGAAAACGACCGCTCCCTCCGCGAACTGGTCGACCTGTATCGCGGGACTGACGGAACCGCGGACATCAGCGGCGCGCGCGTCCGGCGCGACGTCGGCTTCGACGTCGACGACTTGAGGCTGGAAATCCGCGAAGACGTCGAAGTCGCTGTCGCGCGGAATGCGGAGACGTTCGCGCGTAAGTTCGAGATGCAGCGGAAGATCATCGTGGACGAGCTGTCGCGGGTTGTGCACCGGGAGGGAGACCGTGTCATCGACGCGATCACGGCTGGCCCGCATGACAGGATCATCGACCCTGTGAGTGATTCTCGTACATGCCACGAGATGTGTAGCTGACAGCAATGCTCGCTGGCAGGACCTGCATGCAATATGGAAGGAGATGGTAGGTGCTGGCGTCCGGTCGTCTCATGCTGCGGAACACACTGACGGAGTGCTGTATGCAGGGCTGGAGAGGGAGCACAAAGGCTCGTCACTTCGTCCTGGCGCTCCGCGACTACTTCCGAGAGCGGATGGAAGAGCAGAAGCGCAACGACAGACTCGAAGCCCCTCGTATACAGCAGCACGACGAGTGGGCGCTGGACTGGATCAACGTCACGCGCCTCCAGCCGATCGTCGAGGCGTTCGACGACGACGCGTCGAATTTTATCACTGTCACGGAGGCGAACGAACTCACGACGGCGCGGCCGAAGGATTGGAGGTGCGCGTTCTTACTAACGTTCGTCATTCCAACTGACCGTCCTTCAGTCTCCTGCACTGGCTCGCGTACTGGGCTATCGGTAGGTCTTTTCTCAGTATACATATGCACGACACCCAAACCGTTGACTCGGATGTCTCCAGGATGGCAATACACCGCGACCCTCTACCGCGACAAGATCAACCACCTCTTCGCCAAGATGTTCGCCCTCAAAGCGCACATCCATCCCGCCGTTCGGAGCTCCGTTGACACGTACCTGCACACGGTCTGGACAGGCATCTCCGAGCTAACAACCGCCATCGACGCATATTACCCCTCGGAGGCATTGCGCGAGAAGTTCCAGAGCTATATCGACGACGAGGAGCGCCGCCTGCGCGAGGGCCTGGAGGCGGTCAGGTACGACATCGACGCGATGGATACCTTGGTGCTCGTCACCGGTCCTGGGAGAATTGAGAAGGTCTGTCCGCGTATTTTATGACTTCGTCTTGTGAACTCCAACATGGCTACTGACATCCGACGGTTATAGTATGTTTTCCCGATGCTGTACTTGCTCTTGAAGAAAGACTACGAGGTGATGCGGATCGCACGGAAGAAGGTCATCAATAAGGACGAGCTGTGGGATGCTGCGGATACCATTGAGTGGGTACTCCATGCCGTTCACTTCCGTTACAAGGATCTGCAGGGTATGCTTAAGCCACTCTACGTCATACTGCGCTATGCAGCGCCCAGTCGGAGTACTCACGTTTCACTCACTTGTCCGCCTCACAGATATCTTCAGGCAACAGAAACTTGATCCGCGCCAGCAGTTCAGGACATTTGCCTGTGGGCTGGTGCGTCATTGCACAGCGCCATCGTGACAGAAGGGCGCGATTGACCAGGATTGTGACACAGTTCGAGCACTGGCGCAACTCCGATGGCTTGTGGAATCGCAACGTCGAATTCCCGGACCATGTGTACAACGACGACGAAGAGGCGCAGGAAGTCATTGCCGGCGATTTACTGAACTACGCGCTTGATAGCGACGATCTGTTCGACCCTTCGGGCTATGATGCTCCCCCCTTTTTGGCGACGGGGTTGGATATGGCATCGCAATGGCCTATGCGCGCGATGTGAGTACCACACTCTGTTCTCTATACCATGTCAGCCTCTCAAGCATTCTCTACAAGATTGGGATCCTGGACCGGCTTCCTATCCAAAGGTGACATCTACCCTTGCCAGCCCATGATGTCACTACACATACATGCAACGGATGCGACGCGCTTCGAGGCGTCTTCTCGCACGTCGAATGGTACCTCCTTCACGCTCTCAGGGAGACATCAGGTGGACGCAGAGGGCGTTGGTTACTTCGCTTTCACCGTCAAGTACGCAGCCCGATTTGACCCCCTCTACTTCCGCGGGCGCATCTACGACAACGGCACCACTCTTACTGGGGTCTGGGGATCCTCGCCCAACGGCCTTGTCGATGACAGTATGGACAGGTCCGAAGACTCGGACAGCCAGTCTACTCTCGTACCCTACGCGGTAGCGGACCGATTCATCTTCAAACGTCTCCCCGCGTCCCTCATGACATGCCGTCCCGACCCTGTCGAGTTCCAGATGAACAAGGCGCGCACGCTGTGGAAGTACGCGCTCACGGCCGTGCAGGAGATCGTCGGGATGCACCTGTTCACGTGGAACTACTTCAAGCGTCGGCGGGACAACAGGAAGCGGTACATCGAGCTGCTCATTCGCCTGAACTACGCAGACCTGAACGAGGAGGAACAGTGGGAGCTGGCCCGGATCAGGCAGACTCTGACTGCGGCAGATGCCCGCCTGTACGAGACGCGCTATGACTACGAGCTGAGGACGACGCCGATACACCTGTAAGTGCACTGCTCCTCCTGTCTGGCTCTTCCAAGGTTCTGAGGAACACGTACCTCTCAGCGACATCACCTGCGATCACTGCGAGAGCACGATCATTGGTCCGCGCATCGTCTGTCTTGACTGTGACACCCCGAGAACGCTCAACCTGTGCGACGACGCGCGCTGCCGCGACAGTCCCATCGACACCGAGAAGCGAACGGACCTCCCTGCGCTGCATCAGCCGGACCACGCGGTCTTCAAGGTGCGCACGATGATGCACCTGCGCGAGTTTGGGAAGATGGACCGCGCGGCGCGCGCAGCGCTGAAGAAGGCTCGCGCGACGTTCAACGATATCGCCGAACTGCTGGAGGACGAGCAATCGGCTGTCCACGGCCAGGCCCCGGAGGTGCCCCGACATAGTCGGACTGCGAAGATCGTCCAGGCGAGACTGTCCTGTGCCGTCTGCAAGCAGCGCGTGTCGAAGCCGTGCTGGTATTGCGTCGTCTGTCAAGGTATGTCACCCAGCATCTCGACTCGAGCGCATTGCAGACACTCAAGACGTTGCGGTTGCGTATCGTATGGCACCAGACGACGTGTTCATCTGTCCCGCCTGCGATGCCAAAGGACCGCTCACCGTCGTCACCCATCACAAACTGCACCCCCTCGTCCGCGTCCAGGACCCCTCGTCCTCCGGCCCGCCGAGCGTCGAGCACCAGCTCGCACTCCTCGACGCACGCCTGGCGGGCATCGAGCACCGGTTCGAGGGTATGGACGCACGGCTCGGCGGACTGGACGGCCGCTTCGGCGCGCTCGAGGCGCGGGTGGGGTCCATGGACGAGAAGCTGGGGCGCATCGAGCGGATACTGGACGAGATGTGGACGCGGTCGCGGAAGCTCGCGAGCTCGAGGCGTGCGCAGTCGGTGAACATGCACTCCCATCTCTCCGCGGGGGAATGAGACCAAGTTTGCCACCGATGCCGGCTTCGCCTGGAAAGTGGACGCTGATGGACTCGCCTTGATGAGATGGCATGCTAATGTACTACTATCTGTGCAAAGAGACTCGGTGAATCGAACATATAGTACCAGTTATCAGTCAATGATTAATGATGTTGCACACGCGAGTACAGTATTCAGTTACAGCTGTATTCATTTTGAGCGATTTGGGAAAGCTCATTGTACAGTCAGTGCAACAGTACTAGTTGCAGTCGTTGCGGTTCCAAGCAGCAATCGCGGCCACGTGATGCCGCAGACGCGATGCGACGCGTCAACACGCGTCACGGTGACGTCTTTCGCCCACCACTAGTAGTCACGTTCCTTCCCAACCTTCCTGAAAGCTTTTGAGTCAAAACGGAACGTTAACGTCGAGTGGGAGTCTGGGACGACTCGTATATAAAGCCATCGCTTGTCCGGAGACTCCCCCCACCCTTTCCCTCCAACCCCGACCACCCTCGCTCTCCCCGCATCGCGAGCCCACCGTAGTAGGCCCATCGCTGACTCGTACTACACAGCTATGATGCTCCCTCAGCAAGCCACACACACGCTCCCGCTCTTCTTCATCGTTTGACTACTTTTACTTACTAGCAATCAAAGTCGTTGTGACGTCGCTTACTGGTGAGTACTCACCTCGGAAAAGCCGGAGACCATTAGCGCTCACCGGGCCGCCTCGTATATATACGCAGCACTGATGGGAGAGTCGGCCTCAGCAACCTTCCTCGGTCTCACGTTATCAGCCACGTATCGACTGTTTCCCCCGGACGGTCACCATGGACTTGAAGCAGGACCATCCGAGGGCGCCGACCGAAACGCACTACTCGGCGAGCTTCAGCAAAACCTTGAGTCGCAGGGCCAAGGTCCTCATCACGCTTGGTGTAGGGTTGGCTGTGGGTCTACACACCGCAAAATGTCTGTTACATGCGCACAATGCCTCAAGTCACCCGAGCCACGCCGTGCTGGAATTCGACTGGTACGCGGTGAGTGCATGGACCACTATCCTGTTGACGCGTCCGGAGAGACTAAGTCGTGCATTATCCGGATGTGCAGCTCAAGCCCTCTACCGAACTCAACTGGACATCCTGTTATGACGGGCAGCAGTGCGCCCGCTTGCTCCTCCCGCTCGACTACTTCAACCCCGACGGACCAACGACCGCCATCGCACTTCGAATGATCCCCGCTGCATCCCGCGGCACGCCTTCTTACCGTGGTACTGTGCTCATCAACCCCGGTGGTCCTGGAGGCTCGGGCACCAACCTCGTCGCACGCGCCGGGGCCAACATTTCCGCCGTCGTCGGAGACAGCTTCGACGTGCTTGGGTTCGATCCTCGCGGGACGGGTGCGAGCACGCCGAATGCGGACTGCTTCGGGAGCCCGAGCCGCAAGGCGATCTGGCAGACGCAAAGTGGGCACCAGTTCATCAACGCGACCGACGCGGGGACGGTAGGGCTCTATCGGGCGCGACAGCAAGTCGTCGCGCAAAGATGCGAGGAGAGTATTGGAGGGGAGGAGGGAATTGCGCGGTTCATGAGTACGCCGAGTGTCGCGAGGGACATGCTCGATATCACACAGAAGATGGGACAGGAGAAGCTGCACTACTGGGGTTTCGTAAGTGCTTCAGCCGCATCTACGTGGTACGGTTGTTGACGGAGCGGGTGCAGAGCTATGGGTCGATCCTTGGCCAGTACTTCGCGGCCATGTACCCGGACAAGGTCGGCCGCGTAGTGATCGATGGCGTGTACGATTCGCACAACTACCGCGCTGCGCTCTGGAACTCGAACCTGTTCGACATGGAGGCGGTCATCGACTCCCTCTTCGCCTACTGCCACCAAGCCGGACCGCTCAAGTGTGGTCTCTACGAGCCTACTCCCGACAAGGTCCGGGCCCGTTTCTTCAGAGTGCTCGACAGTGTCGCAGACACGCCGGTCCCGGTTGCGCTCGCGGACCCCCCGCTTGTCGTGACGCGCACGGCGCTCGTGCAGCAGCTCTTCGGCGCAGCATACAAGCCGCTGGCGTCGTTCGGCACTGTCGTCGACACCATCCTCGCGCTCGAGGCCTCGAACCAGACGGCGCTCGCCGCGCTCGCACCCAAGATCGTGAACCCCACCGAGTGCGAGTGTGCGGCGCCGGGGGAGCCGTGGGCGTTCGAGAACGACGCGTTCTCGGCGATCGCGTGCGGGGACGGGGACGAGCACCCGTTCGACGCGGAGACATACAAGACGTACTACGACGCGCTCGTCCAGGACTCGCCGCACGCGGGCCCGATCTGGGCCGTGCACTACCTGCAGTGCGCGGAGTGGCGGGTGCGCCCGAAGTGGCGGTACACGGGCCCGCTCGGCGCGAACGAGACGGCGCACCCGCTGCTGCTCGTGTCCCCGCGGTGGGACCCGGTGTGCCCGCTGCGGGACGCGAAGCTGGTGCGGGAGAGGTACAAGGGCGCGGGGCTGCTCGTGCAGAACTCGCACGGGCACTGCTCGCTGTCCGCGCCGTCGGTGTGCACGGCGAAGTACGTGCGGGCGTATATGGAGCACGGGACGCTGCCGGAGGAGGGCGCGGTGTGCGAGCCGGACGAGGTGCCGTTCGTAGGGAGCCTGAAGGACGTGCAGGCGATGACCGCGGAGGATAGGAGGCTGCTGGAGGCCGTGAGGGGGTTAGCAAACGAGGTTCCGATGTTTGGCGCGACGTACTGACCGCGGTCAATCGAAGCTCATGCTACGGCTAGTCAATGGCCCCATATTTCCCCAACGTCGACATCATCACCCCGCAACAGAATGCATAACGCCATCCCTGCATCCCTGCTTGCAGCACCGGACCCGGACCTTGGCAGTGCTACGCAAGAGTCATACGGGGTGCTCCGAACTGGACAGGGTGTTGGTACCGGTTACTGGTTCACCGGTCACGTCGTCAAGTGAGTACTTACCAGACGTCAAGCTCTCTCAGCCTCTTGCAAGCGTCACAAGTAGTAAGCACCCAATCGTCCCTAGTCTGGCTCCGCGTGAGACCGATTGAGGTTCAGAATGGCTAACTCAATGCAGAACGTCAGAGAGTGTGGTCCACGCCGGGCCCATCGTCATCGGACAACCAATTCCCCGATGGCCATGGGTGGAAGTCACGGCAACTAGTCGCTCGCGACTCTCGTTCGCCGGAATCCAATGAGACGCACATGGCCTGTGAGATCTAGTGAATTTATCGCACACGTACGTTCAAGTCACAGACGTCGACCATGAGACCGCAGGGGAATACTCAGTACTTTTAGTTGCTACAAGACGCCAAGGAAGTCGGGTGTACGTGTTTCGCTGGAGTATCAGTCGTCCGTTGACATCAACATCCATTGCTCCTGCCGTGGCACCGACCTGACTAGATTACTAGTGTTGCCTTGTAAAACGGGAGGCGGTTAGCATGCATGCCATATGACGAGTTGTGGCAGGCACCGATCGCTGCTGCTCACCAGCATGGCATCCTCAACGTCATCACTGGTAACTGTGAACCATCGCGCGTGTGCCCGTGCGTAGAGTGTCATACCTCCCCGCGTGGACGCGAAGTCTCCAGACATTCAGAGTAAGCTTTGACTTGCGCATACGCCGTGTCGGAAAGTATTTGATCACAGATGAATTGATTTGGCGAGTAGGAAGGTACAGTACAATTACAGAATGTAACAGTCAGAGCACTAGCACGATGGTAGCGAAGTTGTTGTTACGAGTACATAGTAAGCAAAGAGCCTTCCGATGTCCGATGGTCCATTTCGAGTCGTTGCCGTTCGTGTGTGAGTGGTCATGCCGTTTTGCCGATGATACTTCAGTTGCCAACGAGCGGCGCACGCTCCTCGTCCAAGGAGATGCCGCGGCCGCCGTTGCGAATCTTGAGGCCGACGCCGATCGCGGCCTTGACGACCCAGACGACCGAAAGGATGGCGAAGGCGAGCGCACTCCAGTGAATGAACGCCGGGTGGCGCTGGTGCGCGAAGATGGCCCAAAGCGACCAGGAGATGGCAATGCTGGCGGGGAGGTCACCCTCCGAGGAAGAGAAGGCGTACGTCGCGGCGGTTCCCTCGAGGAAGAACCTTAATTACATTTGGGTCAGCTCCAGTGGCGTCCTTGACGTGACACGGTGTATGAAGGCAGACTTACAGAGCAAGGAAGACAAAGACGTCAGTCCAGACGCCGGCGTGGCGGGTCGCAGCGTTGACGCCGAACGCCTCAAAGGCCGTGAGGATGACGAGAACGGTCGTCCAGCCATGATAGAGCGAGAACGGGAGATGGATGAAGATCTCGTCCGCAATACTCTGGGACTCGTGATACTTCTTGACGATGTAATAGATGTGCTGCGCGCACAGATTTAGCCAATCTACTCTCGAGAAGACTCCATGCATGCGTTGAACCTACCGTCACTGCGGAGCTGACAAATAGTGCGAACACGAAGGCTGCGAAGCGATACTTGAGCCGCGCGCTATGAGTGTGGAGCAGCGTACGTACCGACGACATAATAATGCCTAGCCCAGACGTTGACGTAGACCGCGTTGAGAACAGCGAGGAGGGGGAGCCGCCAACCGATACCGTCAATGATGACCTGCTTCCCACCCTCGAAGAACTGGTAGATGATTGTTCCGAGCAGCAAGAGGTGGATGAGAGACCTAATAGAGCGTGAGTCAAGAGACGAGCACTGGATCCTGCTATTCCATACCAGATGAGGAATGCCCATGGTGCTGGGGTCACGTATGTCTCTTTGCCGGTGTAGTAGATGTCGGTGGGTCCGGCGACGGTGTAGACATTGGACCCCAAGAACAGAACGTATACAATGACATTCACGATCTGGCATCCCGTGAGTCCTTGATCCATGCAGGTCATCGAACTCGACACACCTTGAGCAAGAGACCGTCGGACCAGCTGCTGTGCGATGGCATTGTCGTCGAAGGCGTCGTGCGCGAGGTCGTCGTGCGCGGGATCTTCGAAGGCGGAGGGAAAGAGTCAGGAGCAATGGGGAAGTGGTGCGAGACCAGCGAGGCTTTATAGAGATGCGCGCAGCTTGGCACAACCTTGCGCAGGTGGCGTAACGCGACGCAATACCTCTGCCCTGACGTCAATTCCCAGCGCCCCGTGACCGCGGCTCCAGCCACGTGTAGCGCCTGTTATCGCCCAGACCCGTCCTACCCAGTCCCCATACGCACGCGAGGTTCGCGTGGACAGACGATTTGGGACAGGCGTCGGGCACTGCGCTCGGGGACGATGTCGACCTACGCCCCCCGCCATTCGCCCTCCGCGTTCTCCACGCCCGCATCGACGACGCTCTTCCGCCGGCTCACATGGGAGGGCACCGTGCCGCTCGAGATCCGCGTCGACCCCAATGAGCTCCCCGCCAACTCGGACCGCGGGCTCGAGTGTTACTACATCCAGGCTCCCCGCGTGAGCTACCTCCCGCTCCTGGTCCCGGAGCTCAAGCGATTCCTCACGGATGTCGTCTTCGACGAGGCCGCTGCGAAGGTAATGAAGGAGGAGGACTGGTGGTTCGAGAGCGAGGGCGGAAACCTGCTCAAATGGTGCGCCGCGGTGTTCTCTCCTTTATCCACGCATATACTCACCCCGTGTGCAGGCACTGGCCCATCGGGCTCATCTACGACAACCACGTTATCTCGCTGTCGGCGCGACCGAATGCCATACCGTCGTTCTTCACCCCGCTCCGGGTGGTCCTCCATCTTGTGTCCCCTCCGACCGAGAAGCTCCTGCTCTCACCGAGCGCGGAGGCATGCAAGCATGCGTTCATGGGCCAGCTCAAGGAGGCCGACTTCATCCGATGGGGAAGCACGAAGCGCATGACCGGCCTCCGCAAAGCGGAGCAGGATGGTCTCTGGGAGGGTATCAAAGAACGTGAGTCTCTGCTTCGTGTCCAAGGTCCGTACGACGACACCCGTACTCAGAAAACGCGCAGATAATTTCGAAGAATACTGGCGCGTCGCGTCGAAGGTCACACCTACGACTACCCCGACACGGTCAAACTCGCCACCGCCGCCCGCTACTTCCACCTCCCTCCATACACGCCCTCCATCCGCCGATCCGGGGTCCAGCAGTGGTCCCGATAGAGATGGAGCATCTGCCGTACGTAACATCCCCGTACGGATATACCTTCCAGACGGGCCTGTCCTACAGGACCTCGTGCCCCCAGTGCTTGAAGATGGTAAGGCATCATATCTTGTATACCCGGAGTCTGATGTGAGATTGACGGCCTTGACAGGCAGCACACATACCTTGTCTACCTTCCTCACCGCGCGACTACCACTCCTCTTCCCTGAGTCAGGCCTTGGCAAAGGCAACCTAGGATACGCGCTCATCCACGGCGTTCCTGCTCCTCCAGAGACGGAGATGGCGTGGCTCGGTGCGTGTATGGCCGGCGCAGATGGCTGGGTGAATGTCTGTGTAGGGCTGCTGAGGGAGGGCGTGCGATACCCATGATTAGTGCTACGATAGTGTTGCTTTTACGTTCAGTGTGCGTTTAGTGTGAATCTTGGTCGCGGACGCGAAGGATGACTAGCCTCGGCCGAGTGTTGTAGCGGCAACCGCACGCGAATGGAACGCGACGCTGCAGCTTGCGTGGATACTGTGACTAGTATACTGCTACGGTTTCTTACTCGAAATACTAGGCTTTTCTATCGGGCTGGTTACGCGATAAAGTCGCAATACTATGCGTGGTAAATGACGGAGTAAACAGCCTTGCTTACTTCTTGTCCTCAGCAACGATGCTACCCTTTCCCGCCTCCCTCTCCTCCCGACGACCAACAGGCTCTCGACACTACCGCAGCACGCGTGACATCCTCCTCACTCGCGCACGCATCACCAACCTCGGCTTCGGTCTCCTCGTAGCCTTCGCCGCGTTCTCCTTCGTCCTCAACCTTACCTACTACTTCTCTAAAGAGCACGCATATGTCCACGAGGGCCCGTACGCGTCACCCAGGGGTATATGGGATACACTACCGCGACAGCACGCACTAGAGGACGTTGACCACCTCATCATGGTCCCGGGGCATGCGATATGGAAGGGCACGACGGCGGACGCGAGGCTGGACGAGAGCCAGTGGGTCCTGGAGTCGTACCAGCGAGGAGGGGGACGCGTCGCTGCGTTCAACCGGCACATATCCACTGCGTAAGTGACTTGCTGGATGCTGTAAACGGTAGTGCAGACGAAGGAGTTGACGAGCTCGTCCATAACGCAGCGCGGAGCTTGCGCATGGGGATGAGCACTCTCTTCTCGTATTCAGCGGGTATGTCCTCCCTGTCTATCATCACACCTAACTCGTAACTCATTCGCCGCACGCGACCTTTATCCAGTGGCCAAACACGCCAGACGTCCACCACGACCGAGGCCGAGTCCTACATGCGCCTCGCGCGCATCTCCGCCCTCCTTCCCCCCACTCCATCGTCCGGCACGCTGCGCGCGACAACCGAAGACCACGCATTGGACTCGTTTCAGAACCTACTCTTCTCCCTTGCGCGATTTCACGAATACACCGGCCGGTGGCCTACGCGCATCACCGTGGTGGGGTACGAGATGAAGCGGCGGCGATTCACGGAGCTGCACCGCGCTGCGCTCAGATGGCCGGCGGAGAGGTTCGAGTATGTCGGGATCGACGCGGAGGGTGATACGGAAGCTGCAAGGCAGGGCGAGGTGCGTATCTGCCTCTCTACCTCCTGAGCCCGCTAAACATGTCCACATACAGTTACAGAACGGGTATATGCCGTACACAGAGGACATGTATGGTTGCCATAGCCTGCTTCTCTCCAAGCGGCGCGCACGCAACCCGTTCATTCGCTTCCATTCGTACTATTCATCAGCTCCGGAGCTCGGCGCGGTCTTTAACTGGTGTCCCGGGCGCGCGGACGGCGGACAAACTGCTATATTCCCTGGGCCGCTGCCTTGGGACCATGGCTCGAAGTGATACTTCGTTTTTCCATCCCTGCATGGACATTTCAGTACTTGCGGCCAATAGACTATCAGTGCTTTGACCAGGACGACCACATGAGGTCGGGATTGCAGCTCATCGTTGCGATAACACTACGAGAGCGGCAGAGTATCTCATCTCGTATACATACAACATAGCATAGACTTCGTTGAGGTGTGTGGTCTATACCATAGTATGAGTGGTCTCGTTGTTGACTCAAGCCTTCTCCGAGTCCGTTCCAGATAGTATGTCCGTAGCAGGTTTGTGTCTCCGTCGTCGAAGGAGAATTACCGACATGACGAAGCAGCCAACGCCGACAAAGCCCATCACCTAGAAGAACATATCACAAGCCGACGGGATGAATGGTTAGTATGTGGATCGCGAGACAGTAAGACTTACGCCGCTGAAAAGGGCCGGTCTCCACCAAACATAGTCTCCGGTGAGCAACGCGCCCTCGATTGGAGTGCCTGGAACAACCAATCAGTCAGGTTTGAGCATCTTTCGGTGGAGTCCTTACCGATAAGGCTTCCGATGCCTTTCCAAGTATTGTTCAATATGAGTCGGTCCGTATACCAACAGGAGGAACTCACCACAGCAGAAGAACGCTATACCTAAGCGAGCTCTGCAGTTGCATGAGTGCCACATATATATGACTTGTGCCGAAAACGCGAAGCAGTCGTGTACGTACCCAAGCTCCGACATGTCCTCCGTCATGGACGCAATAAACGGCGCAAGCAGACTGACATCTATGAGTCGAACGACCTCATTGAGCCCTAGCTCTCTGATAAACCCAAGAAACCATACTCACAGACTCCACTGAAGAATCCATAGATGACAGCGATGATCACGACACTTGCCACGCTTCCTAGGCCAATCATAGCCAAGATCATGATCGCACAGACGAAGGTAGACCCGATGACCATGTTACCGACTCCAAGGACTTGCACGAAAAACCCAGGAGATACACGTCCGAGGAATCCAGAGGCATTCATGATGACAAGCTGCGTAGATATCAGTGACATTCAACAGATATCATCGAGTACTGACGTACCGCATAGAAGGAAAACGTCTTGTCCAGCCCGTGTGTCACTGCGTCGAGCTGCAAGTAGAACACGGGGAAGTAGAACGCAAGGATGAAGGTTGCCATCCTACAACATGCTCAGCAGCGTCGGCGCGAGGAGTCGATCAACGCTCACCCGAAGGCAGTGAACAGGTACGGTGTGTCTCTGACGAACCTGCCCGCAGCGTCCCGGAGGTTAATCTCGCTCTTTGGTGGGTCGGTCCTCGTGCGCATCAGCAGACACGCGAGGAGGAGGAGCGCTGCGACGAGGCCCGCGTTCGCGCGCGCGGCGATCGCAAACCCGACGGACGGCTTGTTGAGCGTGTTGTTCAGCATGAGCGGGTGGATCACCGCGCCCAGCGACGATCCGGATGCAGCGACGGTCATGGCGAGCGCACGACGTTTGTGAAAGTACTGGGAGAGGATGGCGACGCATGGGATGTATAGCATACCCGCCCCGATCCCCGCGCCGAGACCTTGGCTTAGAAGGATCTGTTCGTCCGCATGAGCTCGGAGGGGTAGTCAACAGCTGCGAGATGACGGCGTTCACCTGGTAGTATGCATCGGGCTTCGCGAGGGAATGCATGAACAGCGAAAAGGCTTGCAGGAGCGATCCTCCATAGAGGATATGATAGCTATGGGGGATGAGCACGAGGAGGTGAGTGCTCGCGCGATTCGTTGTAGATATCTCAGGTGGTTTACGCACAAATATCCACGGTCGTACAAACGACCGACCACGATACCGGACGAAACGACGAGGAATGAGTTGATGCTTCCGATCCACCTTATGGAAAGTTAGGTTGGTATCTCGCATTGCATCAGAGCGACAGCTTACGAGATCGCAGAAGACGATTCGTGGCTCAGGTATACACGCTTGTAATAGTCTGGATGGTGGGTTCATCTAGTCGTCCCGTCGAACGCGAGAAACATATCCTGACCTTCATACACACCAAATGATGTTGTATAGCTAAGAAGAAATGAGTTTGGAGCGGGGCGATGGAGTTTTCATTTTTTACCCAAAGGCGCAGATTTGGACAAGAAAACTACGGACTCGGACATTGTGCAATCAGCTGTGGTATCACAGGAATGGAGGGCACTTACGCGCCGACGAGAGTTGACCAGGCAGCAAGCCCGCCTTCTGGGAAATCATTGTCGACGGCGTTGTCTTTCCGTACAGGTGGCGACACTGACTGAGCCTTCGTAGAACTTGCCCTGAATTCGACCTCGGATTTTGTCATGGGCGTCCTTTTGCACCCGTTGGCTTCGCGTTCGAGAGACATGTTGTGTCTGCTCTGCCGCTGCGAGAGCGGAGTGCGAGCAACTTTATAGCAGGGAGTCCTGAACGCGCCTTGGAACTCGCGCGTGTACAGTCAGCAATGTTCGAGCTTGCTGATTCAGCACACAACATGAGGATGGGGAAGGAGACGAGCTATGGGCGCGAGAACTTGTGATCGGTAACGCGCCGTGTCTAGAGAAAATCTCCCACAGAACAATACTGACATTGGCGGATCCTCGCATTTTAATGCAACCCACAGCGAGACGCGGACTTGTATTGAGAATGTATTGAATTTCTGTGGCGTCTAGAAATACACTCAGATCATCCATCTGTGACTACCGGCAGGAAATGATCTTTGCACTCACCAATTGGGACTCGCAGCTGCCAGACACACCTCCAAAGCCCGTACATTGCTCAACACGAAGCGAATGACCACCCAATCTCTTGTGGCGGAGGATAGTGAAGCCCTTCAATGCTGGGGACTGGTCGCCGCATTCTCTTGGTTCGCCAGCCGCGATCCGATCGTAAGGATCGAGTATATTGTGTCAGTAACCGGACGAGTCACGCTGGTAGTAGGGTAGGAAAATGCACAATTACCTGGTCAGCATGTCAAGCCAAGTTCTGGCGGCCAAGATGCAAGACAGCAGATCTAGAAGTTAGGTAGCATCCGCAGCCTACAAAGCCCATCACCTGTGACGATATCGACGTGTGAGAAAGGGTTTGGATCAGCAGCAGGAAGAGACTGTTAACCCTAGCCAAACAGTGCAGGTCTCCGCCAGATATCGTCCTGTGTTAGAAGCGCGCCCTTTATGGTCGAGCGGACTGGATATCTCTTATTGTGTATGGCTCACGCTCCAGGGCGTAGATTGTCGAGGGATCCGGAGGCGAAGAATTGCATGTGGTTCGTTGTAGGATTCACCATCGTCGCCACTCACATCGAACGACCTAACCCTCATCATTAGGTCTTCAGGCTTCATTGAGGCTTCAGCTCGGTGACAGCTGTTTACCTGGCTTTCCAGTGTAAGGTATGTAAGGCGGTGCCTACGCGGACGCTGAGACGAACACAAACGAGGGCTTTGTGAGGGGTTGACGTGTAATACGGAACACTCCTTCAATATGGAGATGTGACGCAACAGAGCAACGAAAGCTTGAGATAGAGCCGCTAGAACCTAGAAATACATGGTCGGCAGTAAACATCAAACGTACATGTCCAAGAACGACGAGCACTTGTTCATTTCAGCCTCGCGAAGAAGGAATCGATGACGTCGGCGCTACTCTTGAGAGTTTCCCACTGGAACTACATTAGAAAGACGCGATATCGTGTGCTGCGGTAAGACGTACCTGCTCTTGGCTGAGGGAGATGCCCTTCTTTCCAGGCTTAAGGTCGCTATCGTCGCCGTAGAATTCGCGTATGTCGACAAATTTCCCGCCTTGAAGAGCATAATAGAGTTGAGAGACCATGTTAGCAATCGGGAGAGAATCAACGTACCCTTGAACGTGTTCACAGTCGCCCTCCGATTCTTGCCCAAGTCAATGTACTTCTCTCCGCGGTCGTTCACTCCAACTTTGAATTCATGCGGTGAACTGGCTTGCGGGCTGTCTTTCTTGTCCCTGCTTGGTTTGTCCAGACTCGGTTTCTTGGTGGACTGCGACGCGTTGAGCAGACGAAGATAGAGTACAAGCTGTGTGCATACCTGTGGTTTCGACCCTGACGACTTCGGTCTATTCACCGGTTTGGAAACTTTGACCTCTTCAATGTCGCTATCTGAGTCCTGCTGCGTGTTCGCCAGATCATGTCCACGTTCAAGCCAGTAAGCTATAGGATTAGCTGCGCGTACCTTCTTCGCCTTCTTGCCGGTTCGGCGTGCACTCTGGCCCAGAGGCCGGTCGGGGGAGCTGGGTGGGACAGCATGGACCTCCTCGTCGTCACTACTATACGTGATCGCCTTTCGCTTCACCATGAACGTTGCGTAGGAGCCCCCAAACGATGAGAACGAAGCTGGTTAGACGCGTCAACTTCGCGGACAAGACGCGACGCGCGACAAGCGCTGGAGGAGAGTCTATCAACGTTCGTGGGAACTAATCAAGTTTACGTGTTGTATGCGTGGGAAAAGGCGTCATAATGAAGGTCTTGAGGGGAGGAGGCGTAAGCGGTTCCCCGACTCTCCCGCCACCGCTCTCAGCAGCGTCTCCCCTCATTTCACCCTCTTGCTCGTCGCCGACGTCCTCCGGGAGAACAGAAACGAAGACCTTACGTATCCTCGACAACGCTGTCGCGGATGATGAGGATCCTACACAAATCAAAGAGAGCCGTAGCTCCGGTATGTCATTTTCAGCGACGCGTCTCCGCCCATCCTCACCCATGTCGGGCAGCTACCTCAGGTCGCGGAGATTATCAACAAACTTCTCGACACTCCGAACGATGACCTCCACCAAGTTTTGTCTCAGATCGATGCGTGGAAGTGGCCGCGCTCGGACCTGAACGCGTGGATCAAGGTCCTCAACAAATTCGACGCGATCCTCGAGGAGGTCATTCGCGACTACGACATCGACAACCTCCAGGTGAACGTATTCACCCCTCTCACCAAGAAGACTATCTGCGAGATCCTGCGATTTGAGCGGTTGTTGTTGGAGAACTCGACGAACAGGAAGACGTTCAACTCCTACGACGTGAGTATCGCGTTTTCCCCAAGGACACCAGATCATGCAGCCAGAGGTCGCCTCCCCCTTTCATGCTCCCGTAGGCTTCGTCGCCGAAAGCGATCGCCCGGGCTGCTTAGCTCCACCGTCGTCCAGAGAATCGTACATGCTGTGTTTTTCTGTTGAGGGGAGTGCGCTTCACTCTGTGAAAAGACGGAAGGGGCGAGGCGGAGTTTTGTTATGGAGGTGGGTGGAGACGTCAGTGAGTTCGTAGTGGACATCCATGACCGTTCGATGGGGGTTCGTTGCGGTGCACTCGTCACGATGAGTGGACGGGCTGCAACTCGTCGCCAATCTCGGATTATTGGCTGCTCGCGCTTCCGGGGCTCGTAACATTCCGCGACTGCGGCTGCACGAGCTCGCATATGGCGAGGGCCGTTGTGACGGCCAGCGATGTGAAAAGTTCATCGGCAGCGGAGATGCAGACGATATGCGCATGGGCGGGGGAACGCCGTTGGGCTGCCCGTGCCCGCCGTGCCCCCGCCCAATCTCGCGATGTTGGCATATCGTATTGAGGACCTATTACCAGCATCTCCGCGCGCATCGAGGGCGACCCATTCGGAGCTGACATCGTTCGGCTGCCCGGCCGCTAGCTCTTCTTCTGGTCCTCCCACTCATCCTCCGCGCGCTCCCATCGCATTGAGTACTCCCAGAGTGTGTCTCTCGTGTCTCAAGATAGAATGTCCTGCGTACCGCAGCACGCGCGGCATTCAGACTAAACGCATGGGACATTCAACATGTTTCAGCACGGCGACATGTAATACGAGACATGGGGATCACACTCGGAGGACACCAACATTGCAAAAGGAACGCGTGACGACAGTGTATCCAGTTATGCTCTTGGATTTGGATGACTCTCTAACCTTTCATCGCTGACAACCTGCGCATATATAGCGTTTGAACAGCTTGATGTTCTCGTCCGATCTGGATGTCCTCATCCTCGCGCTCAATCTCCTACTGCGCCCGGCACAGCAATACTCTTCCCAACCGGCCGTGTCGCACGCGCTCAACATCTCCACTTCCCGTCTCACCTCTCTTGCTAAACGCTGGCCCAATCTCCGCGACTATGACATCAACCTCGTGGATTTGGTCACAGAAAAGGGTAGAGGGCAGGTCGAGGCCCTGCCTACAGAAGCAAGGGAAGTGAACTTCGTCTTCTACCGTCAGACGCCTTCAGCTGCGGCAGGGAAGGAAAAGGAAAAGGAGAAGACAACGGAGGGAGACGTGTTCGACTCGGTCGTCCAGACTCCCCGGAAGCCGTCATCGACCGCTGGTGCCTCCGCAGCGAACGCGTCGACATCATCAGGGGCGGTGACAATTCACCTCGACAGCAAGACGATCGAATCAAAGCCCGCGATGGACGTTCTCGCGGACAGCATCGAGGCATACAACGTGCCCGACTCTGAGAAGTTTGAGCTCCTCATGCGCATCCGTGGAGCGCAGGCGTTGACCAACGCCTATGTGGGTGACCGCGAGAAGCTGGTGGTTGTACGTTTGCTAGCGACCGCCATCTTCGGCCACACGCACTCGGATTCTCAGGCGCAGACTTCGCTCTTCCTATACGAACCCGACCTCATTACGCATATAGCTGAGCTCTTGCAGCTCGATCGCGGTGTGGATATCCAGGTCCAAACCGCCGCTGTCGCGGCACTCGACGCCATGTCGCGCTATAGGTCTAAGATTCAAGATGTCCTGACTGCTGTCAACGCTGGAGTCAATCACGGGATTCTCATGGCTCTGCTCCGAAAGACTGTGTCTGAAGTGGTGCAACCTACGTCGACTCTCCCGCAAGCCTTCGTCGAAGCTCTGTTCTCGTTCATCACGTTCCTGGCAACACATGCATCTGGCGGTAACATGATTGTCGGCGCGGGTCTCGTCCCTGTGCTCATCCAGGCGATCGAGAATAGACTGCCCAACCGCTTGTATCTTGTGTCCAAGACTATGCAGCTGCTAGACAATGTCTTGTATGGGTACACCAATGCCTTTACGCTGTTCTGCAATGCTAAGGGCGTCGAGATCCTCGTTGACCGCATCGAGGTTCGTTCTTTCCCTATCGCTATCCGAATATGCCCAACTGACTGCCAATGCACACAGTACGAAGTTGATCTGGACATCGAAGAATACAAGAACGACAGCCCCAACATCGAGGTAGCTGCCCCCTACGGTTAGTGTGACCTGCTTAGTCATTTACCTTTCACTGCGCGCCAAGTGCTCCCCCGTGCTCATTACCCATCTTGTAGGCAAGTTGTCGGTACCTCGCACCGCAGTGCTGAAGCACACATTACGTTCTATCCATCGCATGATGCAGTCGTCAGGAACGGCCGAGGGGTTGCGTGGTCTTCTCGACTCATCGCTTTTGAAATCCGTGAAGAAGATTATGCAGCATCGTTCCACCTTTGGTCCCAGTGCTCTTGCTCTCGGTATGTCAACGTGCATCTGACCCAATCCCATATTCATGTTTGATGTTTGTAGCGATCAATATCATGGCTATCTTCGTGCACAACGAGCCCACTTGCCTGCCCGTCATCCAAGAAGCGGAGCTTCCAGAGGTTTTCTACAGCATCATCGAGGAGGGTCTCGAACCGATCATCGAAGTCATCCAGTCCGTACCGAACGCGATCGGCGCGCTGTGTCTCAACCAAGCAGGCCAAGACCAACTGAGCGCACGTCCAAACACCATCCCCAGCCTCTTCTCCATCTTCACGTCCGAGGAGCATCAGCGCGTGTTGCAGGAGAAGGAGAACGCCGTGTTGATCGGGACTTCGATTGAGGAGCTTATCCGTCACCACCCGAGCCTGAAGGACAAAGTGTTCGCGGCCATCAAGACGACCATGGGTAAGATTGAGGAACTTGGTAACTCATTGATTATCCCAGACGATATCAAGCATTGGTACAAGCTGCAACCTGAGGCGCCTGCACCTGTTGCGGTGCCCAGCGCGACTTCTGATGCGGACGTCGCGATGGATGTCGACTCGAGTAGTATGGCAGATCCACCCTCGACCGCTGCACCCCCGCCACAAACAGCCACCGAGTCGACAAGTGCCAAGGACGACTTCTTTGGGAGGTCGCATGACAATCTGGTCATCTCTTATATCGACGTCTTCGGCAAGGTAGATCAGGCTCAGTGTCTTTTCTCTCAGTCACTCATAGCCATCCTGTAGTTCCTTGAGGGCTTCTTCCAGCATGTTCCCCATTGTCGAGACTTCGTCGCGGACCCTGATGGTCTCGACCGACTCGCGAGACTCACGTCGCTCCCCTGTCTCCCGTATGACTTCGCGAACAGCGTCGCATCGGACTCACTTGTTCAAGTCATCCGCACGATGGCCGAGGCTGCGACCAATGAGACGCTTACCTTCCTTGTGAAGCTCGTGCAGGAATCTCTCGACGAATGCAAGGACTTCTGGACCGCGTTGGGTGACGAGTCGAAGTTGCTTTCGTTGGTCGAATTCAGCGGTATGTATGCTATATACTTGCGCGACGAGATACACGACTGACCACTCTACAGCTGGTGAGGAGCAGCAGGCCAACGACCGGTTCCGCAAGTTGGTGACGCTGCTTACGCGTGCGTCGCTTCTCTCCGACATCTACGCGACTGCAGGTTACTCGCACGGTCGTGCGACGCAGACTCTCCTCCAGTCCCTCCTCGGTCGCAACCCCTCGCCTCTCCCGAACTTGGGCGCTCTCCACCGCGCGTGCGTGTGGGAGAACATAGTGCTCAAATCTGCGCTCTCCGTACGCAGCATCGATGTTTCGCCGAGCTCGCACGATATCTTTTCCTCTCTGCTCTCCGCGACGGGCGTACAGGACGCGCAGTCGTCGACGCCTGCTGGCGAACGCTCTGCGGATGGTGCCCCGTGCGCTACCACCGCGAACGGCGCGACCTCGACTACAAATGGCGCGCCGTCAACTGCGAATGGTGCGACCCCGGGTGAGGCGTCGTCGAGCACGCCGTTGCTCCCAGCGAAGAAGGACGAGCGGCCGAGGGACAGGAATGCTAAGGGCCTCAAGCATATAGTTACCCAGATACCCTCGTCACTCGGTCCTTTCTTCCAATGTAGGCGTTTTGTGCACTTATATGTCGTTTCAAGTGCATGCTGACTGGCCTGATAGCTATCGTTCGGTTGTTCCAGACGCGTAGAAGCTCGGACACGGCCCAGAAGCAGAAGATCAAGGAGGCCGCCGCCATCCTCGCCGACATATTGGCCAGCCATCTTGAGCAGAAACCATTCAGTACGTGCATGTTTGTGCGTGCGTAGCGCTATGTTGCTCATCATTCCGCAGACGACAAGCTGTCCCTCTTCTCGTACTACACAGCGATGCTCAATGCTACAACCGGCCTCCTCGTGGACGGTACGTTGAAGCGCGACTATTCCTCTCCATGTCGCTGATGATTGACTCCACTCCCTAGAACGACCCTCTCAGAAGACCCTCCACACGATGCTGCTTGTCGCGTTCAACCGGGTCGGAGGACTCGAAGCTCTGTTCAATCTGTGCAGCGAGTTCATTAGCGCGATCGAGACGATCTCGCAAGTGAATGCAGACGAACGGTCGGAGACGACCAAGCAAGAACTCACCCACGCGTTCAATGGTTTGAAGGTCGCTCTGTCCCTTCTTCAGCCGATCGTCTCTGCTCGCCCGCTGTTTGATTCGACGCAGACGCCACTTGCGATCACCACCGACAAGAAGGACACAGATGCCGAGTACTTTGAGCCTCACAACTTCCTGGTCCGTATGCGTCATGCCGCCCTCCCTCTCGTTCGCTCGGTGTGGGAAGCATCCTGGCTCCCCTCTGCGCCGATCGGCGTCAGCAAGCTAGCCGTGCACATTGTGATGGAGCTCCTGAACGCTGAGAACGAGGAGGTCAAGGATGTGCAAACGTCCGCCTCGATCCTCGGTGCAGGTGGCATCGGCATCCCGCGCATGCCCCCGATTGCCGGCCCAGACGAGAACCGCATCCAGCAGCTCATGGACATGGGTTTCCCGCGCTCTGCTGCTGAACGCGCACTGATGCGCACGCGCAACAATGTCAACGCCGCGACAGAGCTATTGCTTGCCCAGCCGTATCCATTCCCTCCTGATCCCGTTCCCGCTCCTGCTGGTGAACCTCAGCCTGAGGTCGAGGCCGCTGCTGGCCCTGCTGCTGCCCTTGCTGCTGCCTCTGCTGCTGTAGATGAGGATGTTGTGGTTGGTGATGCTACGGGCGATGATATTCCTGCAGAAGGCGACGCTCCTCAACCTCCTGCTGACGCCTCGTCACTTGCTGCGGAGACAGAAACAGAGGCGCAGGCGTCACCCGGCCCGATCGCCGAAGAGCAACAGCCGCCTATGCCAGGCAAGAGCGCCGAGGAGTGGGTGAAGGAGTTGAACACCTCGCGCGAGCCTCTCAAGCAAGACATTGGTCGTCGCGTTCTTGGGCTTGTTGACGAGCACCCATCTTTGGTCTTCGACGTGCAGAAGGTTTTCGTTGGGCCCACCAGCGATTACCGCACTCAAGCTGTCAAGTCGCTTATCGATGACATCCAGGCTTTCTCTCCCTCTGCGTACGACGTCCAGGAGCAGCCCTTGTCTGTCCGATGCCATCTCCTTGCTCTTGTCCTCGGCGAGCCGTCATCTCCGGCTGCACAGATGCAGGAGAAGGAGGCCGAGAACCTCATGACAGTCCTCCTGTCCCTCCTCTTGTCCAACCCCGGGGAGGACGGACACCCGAGTATACCGAAGTGGCTCTCCGCGCAGTTGCTCCTCATCGAGTCTCTCCTTGTCATGGGAGATTCGCCGCGCGGCGTCACGCTGCCCAGGGAGAACGAGCCTGTCGTCCGCAAGGCCATTGCTCAGGGTCCCCGCCATGTCGAAGCTCGCAACTCGCTCTTCGAGTTCTGCATGCGTCTCCTCGTCGTGCCCACACTTCCCAAAGACGAGCTCATCTCTGTTCTCAGGCTGATTGTCCTTCTGACTCGTGATCCTGCCATCGCAGAGTCGTTCGTGAAGCGCAACGGGGTCTCAGCGCTCTTCCAATATTTGCGGGTCTCTTCTGGCACTCAAAGCGGCTCCGGTATCCAGTCGTATATCGCCATCATCGTACGCCATATCGTCGAGAACCAGTCGACCCTGCAGCACGTTATGCGCCAGGAGGTGAAGCGCTTCTTCTCCCACCCTCGCAACCGCATCGTCGAGGTCAGCACGTTGATCTCTGGATGCAATTCTACGGCTCTGCGCGACCCCGAGGCGTTCTCCAAGGTCATCGAAGAACTCTGCCAGCTGTCGCACCCCTACGCTCCGACGAAGAACATCAGCCTCAAGCCCGACGCTTCGAACACCCAGCCTCAGACGGGCGCGGCTGGCAACAAGGAAAAGGGTAACGAGATGCAGGTGGACGAGCCTGTAGTACCGACTGCCTCAGTCGTCGATGCTCCGGCGGAGTCTACGGAGGGTCTGGTTCACTATCTGATAGGCGAGCTCATGAAGACGATGAAAGACATGTCACCCGAGGCACATATCACGACGAGCACTTCTGGAACCGATGTCGCGAAGTCACCAGACGCCCCGCCCTCCACTGAGCCTGCTGGCGACAGCGCGCAGCCCTCAACCGAAGCAAAGCCCCCACAAGACCCGGTCGACTACACATACCCGTGCTTCATCATGCAGGTCCTCACCGAGCTGCTCTTCTCCTACGAGACGTGCAAGATCGCGTTCCTCTCCTACACTCCTAAGAAGCGCAATCAGACGCCAGCAAAGGAGAACGGTATCAAGCACCGCACCGCCGCCATCCAGTTTCTCCTCTCTGACCTCATGACCTTCGGCACGATCAACCCCCAGCCGCCTTCTGAGGCCCGCAAACAGATCACGCTCTGCAACTGGGCGATGTCCGTGATCGTCGCGCTCTGTGTCGACACTAACCCGAGCCAGGACATCAAGGACGTTCCCTCAGACCTCATTTCCGTTCGCAAGTTCGTGCTCGAGGCGGTTAGTCGCGCGTTGAAGGATCTGCCGTCGTCGGACAACCCCGAGACACGGTACAGCCGGCTACTCGCACTGTCGGATTTGTGCCATCGCCTGTTGACAGTTCGGTTCAACGCGAATGGGAAGAAGGCGGGCGATGATGTTCCGACACACGTCGCGAAGGTCATGCTCGAGAAGAACTTTGTCGCGACTTTGACGAACGTGCTCTCGGAGGTGGACCTCAACTACCCGAACATCCGCAACGTAGTCTCCTCGGTTCTTCGGCCGCTTGAGAATCTGTGAGTCGTGCTTCGTTGGTTGTGCGGTTGAGCAGGTGCTGACGGTGGGATATATAGGACGAAGATCGCGATGAAAATGAGCCGTGTCTCGGACAAGAGCAAGGAGCTCCTCGAGGAGAAGGTGGAGACTTCCGAGTCCGACATGTCTGAAGACGATGAAGACGAAGACGATGAGACCGAGAATCCCGAAGCGGAGGAGGCGAGCCACTTGTACCGAAACTCTTCCCTTGGATTGTATGTGTTCCTCGCCATTGGCCTTGAAGCTGAGACTAATCGCTTACTTACGTCACATTCACTCACCTCTAACGAATAGGTTCGGCGGCGTGAGTTATTCGCTTTCGCGTTTCGTTCCGGTGTACTGACGATTGGTATAGGAGATGGAGGACGTGCATTACGGAGACGAGGATGACATGGACGAGGAAGGCGAGGATGACGAGGATGACGATGTGGAGATGGATTTCGGTGACGAGACCGGCAGCGAGGACACTTCCGCCACTGATGACGAAGACGGTGGGGGAGACATTGAGGACGGAACTGGTGAGTCGGAGGAGGGATGGCAGGATGAAGATGAGGAAGAGGAGGAAGACTTGGTTGAGAATGAAGGGGAGGCGATCGAAGAAGAAGCTGATGAAGATGACGAGGAAGGCGAGGAGGTCATGTGGCAGGTTAGGCCATTGACTCCTCCCCTCTCGGTGCGTACTGATATGTGATCAACTTAGGATATAGCCGTCGGTGAGGGTGGTGCGGATGTCGTTGATGAGGCTGACGAGGAAGAAGATGCCGGAGGTTGGTTCCATATCAGTGCGATTGCAGCTGTTGGATGTCACTCACTGTGCCGTAGACATGCCGATTGCTCCCATGGATATGGACGACGAAGGGGATGTCATGTCTGAGGGTGATGAGTAAGTAGCAACGATGCAGACGTTCGTTGCGCCGCTCACTCTTAATTGACAGGTTCGCGGACGAGCTGGGCATTGCGGACGAAGGCCACCATGGGCCCAGTCTATTCGATCTTGCGGCTGGATTTGCGAATGCTCTCGCAGGAGGTCCGCTAGGTGGTGCTGGATTGGGTGGTGCTCCAGACGGTCATTCCGTCGTTTGGACAGGTGCAGTCCGGTCTTCTCGTCGACGTGGTGCTGGTATGGCTGCACGACATCACGTTCCCTTCTGTAATTTACTGACAACAATTTCCTTAGATGACGACCTTGAGCTATTTGGACGACCACGTAATCCTCCCCCTCCTTCCGCCGAGAACGTCACGCATCCCTTAATGCTGGATCCCACCACAAACGCCGCACGTGCGGCTCAAGCGCGCACCTCCCGTCGCAGCCATCGCAGCCTCCTCGCTGGTGGACCGCTCGACCTCCATTCGAACCTTGACGATGCGTTTGGCGAAGGAGCCACCCAGTTCCTACATCAAATGCTGGCCCATGGCAGAGCGATCGGCCAAGAAGCTCTCCAAATAAACGTTCCCGCCGGCGTTCTAGGCACGCTCCACAGACATGGCCGTGGTGGCGCTATCTCCGCATCAATCCGTCTGGAGAGAGCACCTCGGTCGGGCGACTCCCGTATGGAAGGTCGCTCACTCGAGCCGCTCCTCACCGTGCAGCGTTGGGCGGAAGAAGCGAAGATGCTCCACGGGAAGTTCGAGCTGCCTCGGATGGCAAAGCTGAACAACTACATTACCATCGCACTCCTCCCCGCAGCCCTGGAGGCGTGGAAGAAGGCAAAGGTAGCGGAAGAGAAAGAACAACAGCGCATTCGGGAGGAGCAAGTACGTGTTGCAGAAGAGGCCGCAAAGAAGGAGCAAGAGGCGGTCGAGGCAGCGGAAAAAGCCAAGGCTGAGGAAGAAGCCAGAGTCGCCGCCGAAGCCGCTGCAGCTGTAGCCGCCGCACAAGAGGCTGCCAGCGCTGCTGCTGATACAGATGTTGAGATGGTTGATGAGACAGTGCAGACCGAGACCACTGTGCAGGCGGAGACTGTCGACAATGGCCCCGAAGCTGCTGGACCTTCCACTGAAGCAGCTGCGGCTGCACCGGAACGTATCACTGTGATGATTCACGGCAATGCTGTAGACATCACGGACACCGGTATCGACCCGACCTTCCTTGAGGCCCTTCCGGACGACATGCGGGAGGAGGTTCTTAATCAGCATGTCCGTGATCAGCGCGCTGCGCAAGTCGAACGACCGGCAGATTCTCAGATCAGCGCCGAGTTTCTCGACGCTCTTCCTCCGGATATCCGAGCGGAGATCATCCAGCAAGAGGCTGCTGAGCGAGCTCAGCGCACCCGGGCCGAGCAGACCATTCCACAGGGCGGTCCCGTCGATATCGATCCCGCGAGTTTCATTGCAAGCCTCGATCCTCAGCTACGTCAAGTCGTTTTGATGGACTCTGACGATGTGTTCATTCAGAGCCTCCCCTCGCACATGATTGCAGAAGCGGCGATCCATCGTGAGCACGGTCGACCATCGAGAGCTCGTCATGTCATCCCTCCCCCCGATGCTCGTGGAGCTCAACCACAAGCTGCCCAACCTGCTAAGGCTCTACAGCCTCGCGACGCCATCCAGCTCCTCGACAAGTCTGCTCTGGCTGCTCTGGTCCGACTCTTGTTTTACCCTCACATCTTGAAGAAGAACCTGCTGTACAAGGTGCTCGTCAACTTGTGTGAGAACGCGAAGTCTCGTACCGACTTGTTCAACCTCCTGCTCAGCATACTTCAGGACGGCTCTGGCGATCTCGCGTCGATGGACAAGAGCTTTGCGCAGATGTCTGTTCGTCACTCGAAGTCTACGGCTCCGCAGACTCCTAAGGCGGTCGGCAAACAACGCGTCCCTTCTGACTACTTCGGATCACTGTCCTTGCCCCAGAACGATGTCGTGCCCGAGCTCATCGTCCAACGCTGCCTGGAGGCCCTCACCTACATCGTCACATCCAATGAGATGTCGTCTCTGTTCTTCTTGACAGAGCATGAGCTTCCCATCGGTCTTCGGCGTAGCTCGCTAAAGAAGGGAAAAGGAAAGGAGAAGCAGGCACCTCAGACCCACTATCCGATCGTCCTCCTCTTGAGTTTGCTCGACCGCGCATCTATCCTGAGGACGCCTTCGATCGTGGAGTCCGTCGTCGGACTCCTTGCCACGGTGACTCGACCCCTCGCTAGCCTCAAGGACAACAGCAAGGCCGACATTGCGACGGCTGAGAGTAGTGCGAGCGGCGCAGCCCCTGCTGCATCGTCAGACCAGCAAGCTCCTGCTGCGGCAGAAACCGCGGCGCAACCTGCAGATGGTGAGTGCATATGCTTCTCCATTCATGTGACCCTCTCTGACAGACGTTTAGCATCGAACGACGCGGCGCCGGCGCCGGCGCCAACCGCAACATCTGCACCTGCTGCACAACCTGCGGATACCCAGCAAAAGACCCCTGCCGCCGTCGAGGAGAAGATGTTGCTCGCGAATCCTCCGCATATTCCGCATCACGTTCTTCGTTTGATCGTCAACGTCTTGACCGCTGGGGAATGTTCGGGGCGGACATTTATGCAAAGCCTGTCGCTCATTCAACACTTGTCCTTCATTCCGGATGCTCGAGAGGTCATCGCGTCCGAGTTGCGTACAAGAGCGCAGGAGTTCGGTCAAAGCCTGTTCGCTGCTCTAGACGAACTCGCAGGCGCTCTTCGGGACGCTGACGCGCAGCCTGACGTACTCGCGACCACCATCGCAGCCAAGTTCTCTCCGGCCTCTTCAGATCAAGCAAAGCTCTTGCGCGTTCTCAAAACGATCGATTATATGTACTCGCCCAAGACGTCGGGGAACTCGACGGAGACTGACGTGGAGAAGGTCCAAGGGATCTACGAGAGCTTCCGCTTCTCACCACTGTGGAAGCGACTTGGTGATTGCCTATCGATCGTCGAGGAGAAGCCTGAGATGGAGCACATCGCCACCGTTCTCCTACCGCTCATCGAGGCGTTAATGGTGGTTTGCAAGTATGTGGGTCCGAAGACTACGTCGGGGGCTGCTGCTCGCGCGATTCGCGCGTCGACATCGCCACGCTCACCCACCAGTGCCCGCGAGTCCATGGAAGACCTGTTCGTCACGTTCACCGACGCCCACCGCAAGGTCCTCAACCTGATGGTCCGAAACAACCCGTCGCTTATGAGTGGCTCGTTCTCTCTCCTCGTCCACAATCCAAGGGTGCTCGACTTCGACAACAAGCGGAACTACTTCAACCAACAGCTCCATCGTCGCCCGCACAA
The DNA here is from genome assembly GCA_022606115.1 of Daedaleopsis nitida. Taxonomy (NCBI): domain Eukaryota; kingdom Fungi; phylum Basidiomycota; class Agaricomycetes; order Polyporales; family Polyporaceae; genus Daedaleopsis; species Daedaleopsis nitida. The sequence continues at coordinate 379,203 of JABYQM010000017.1, forward strand.
CCGTGAGCACCACGGCACGCTCCAACTGAACGTCCGTCGACAACGCGTCTTCGAGGACAGCTTCCAGTATCTCCAGCGCAAGACAGGCGAGCAGATCAAGTACGGAAAGCTCAGCGTGCGCTTCTATGACGAGGAGGGTGTCGACGCGGGCGGAGTGACGCGCGAGTGGTTCCAGATCCTCGCGAGGCAGATGTTCAACCCCGACTACGCGCTCTTCCAGCCCTGCGCTGCAGACAAGCTGACGTACCAGCCGAACCGCGCGTCGTGGATCAACAACGAGCACCTGTCGTTCTTCAAGTTCGTCGGCCGCCTCATTGGCAAGGCCATCTATGACGGACGTTTGCTGGATGCGTACTTTGCGCGTAGCCTGTACAGGCAACTGCTCGGCAAGCAGGTGGACTACAAGGACGTCGAGTGGGTAGACCCCGAGTACTACAATTCGCTGTGCTGGATCCTCGAGAACGACCCGAGCCCGCTAGACCTGACGTTCAGCGTTGAGGCTGATGAAGTATGTGCATCGTCCGTTTATCGCATGATTCATGAAGCTAAATTTCACTTCTCGTCTTGTAGTTCGGCGTCACGAAGCTTGTCGAGTTGAAGGAGGGTGGGGCTACGATCCCGGTCACCCAGGAGAACAAGAAGGAGTTCGTACAACTGTCTGCGAACTACAGGCTGTACTCGTCCATCAAGGAGCAGATTGAGTCCCTGGTTGCTGGATTCTACGAGATCATTCCCAAGGACCTTGTGTCGATCGTAAGTTCTCTTCCCTTTCTTCCTCCTTTCGTAATGCTCACGCTTCCTCGATAGTTCAACGAGCAAGAGCTGGAGCTGCTCATCTCCGGCACGCCCGACATCGATGTCGACGAGTGGAGGTCCGCGACCGAGTACAACGGGTACACGAGCTCCGACCCGGTCATCGTGTGGTTCTGGCGCGCGCTGAAGTCGTTCAACCGAGAAGAGCGGGCGAAGGTGCTCAGCTTCGCGACGGGCACGTCGCGTGTGCCACTCGGCGGGTTTGTCGAGCTTCAGGGTGTGCAGGGCACGCAGCGCTTCTCGATCCACAAGGCGTACGGCGACACAGATCGTCTTCCTCAGGCCCACACTTGTACGTCTCTCCTTTCGCATCGTCCTGTATGAGTGGTAGCGCTGACGTTCACGACAGGCTTCAACCAAATTGACCTTCCGCAATACTCGTCGTACGAAATGCTCCGCCAGCAGCTGTTGCTTGCCATCAACGAAGGAGGAGAGGGCTTCGGGTTCGCGTAGGCGCTTCGACGAATGGCAGTGGTGCATAGGGACTGTAAGTACTAATCAGAGAATCATGTAGACCACGCAATGTACATATACTACACTCGCATTCTTCAGTATCAACGTTTGTTCTACCTGCTCTGAGTCTCTGAAGTGTCTGGAACCTGAATGAACATGTTGACCCCATGGGTTAGAAGCGCCGGGTCCGGGGTCGGCGACTATAAGAGGCCGACATGATCAAGGGCCGGCTTGTCCCCTGACCGAAATGGCCTCCTCCAACGCCACCCTCCTCGCGCATATTAAACCCCCTTTCTGCTCCCCTGGTTGCCCCCAGAGCACTACGCCCCCTCGCTGAGCTCCCAAACATCAACAGTCGAAATGCGCGCGTTTGTGGTTACCGACTATGCCCACCCCTCGAAGATCCCAATCACGCAGAACGCGCCCGAGCCCCAGGTCAGCTCCGGGCAGGTCCTCGTCGACGTCTACAGCGCAGGGCTCAACTACTTCGACGTACGTCCCTGAGCCGTGTATCTCCTCTCGCACCGCGTTGCTCATCCGCATGCATGCAGATCCTGCAAGCACAGGGCAAGTACCAGCACCAGCCCCCGCGGCCGTTCGTGCTCGGGAGCGAGCTCGCGGGGCGCATCGCGGACAGCTCGCCCATCCCAGACGGCTGCCCGTTCCGCCGCGGGGACAGGGTGTTCGGGGCCGCGCAGGGCGCGTTTGGGGAGAGAGTTGCGGTCGCTTGGCAGGCGTTGGTGCCGCTGCCGGACAACATGTCGTATGACCAGGGCGCTGGTGAGTCTTTATACCATTACTGTATTCAGGACCAGGGGACAGAAGGCTGCGGCTGTTGTGAGAGGTCGTGGTCGCTGTAGGAGAGGGTACTGGAGGGAGAGAGATAAGGGCGGGAGACTGAAGTCGTGACTTTCAGGTCTGTACGTGACTTGGCCGACGAGCTACGAGGCTCTTGTCGGCAGGGCAGAATTGAAAGCTGGTACGTCCAGTTCATCACTCCAGGCCGCGCCCTCTGGACACTGAACTTGGACTGGCGACACAGGCGAGTGGGTGCTTGTCACTGCATCTGCAGGCGGCGTCGGCATCGCAGCAGTTCAGCTCGCGAAAGGTGCATCTCCTGTGCAACTGTCCCTCGCACCACCAGTCTGAACTCTTGCGGATAGCCCTTGGGGCGAAGGTCATCGCGGCAGCCGGCTCGCAGGAAAAGCTCGATGTCTCAATCAAGCTTGGCGGGGCCGACCACGGTATCAACTACTCGCAAGAGGGCTGGCAGCAGGAGGTGCTCAAGCTCACGGGCGGCAAGGGCGTCGATGTAATCTACGACCCTGTCGGCCTCATCCGCGGTGAGCATCATTTCCGGCTGACGACGTCCTGCATATGTGTCTTATGGATGTGTAATACGCAGACTCGTTGAAGTGCATCGCGTGGAAAGGCCGGGCAATTGTGGTCGGCTTCGCGGCGGGACAGATCGAGAAGGTGAAGGCAAACGAATGCGTCAGTACTCGCATGGTATCGCTGACTCCGTGGTTACGTTCGCGATCCGGATAGCTCCCTCTGAACCTCGTCCTCCTCAAGAACATCGCCATTGTCGGTATTCACTGGGGTGCCTACACAAGTACGTTCCCCCAGCACATCTCAAACGCTCTGCGCTTCGCACATCTTACACGTGCTCTGCAGAGATTGAGCCGGCGCGGGTGCCAGTTGTCTGGAAAGAGCTCCTTGAGTGCGTCGTTTATCCGCATCGTTCGCCTCTCGTGATAAACACTCAGTACTCATCCGTGGCCTCGTTCGTGTGCAGCCTCTTTGCGTCTGGGCGCGTGAAGCCTGTGGTGTACCCGGAGACGTTCTCGCTCGAGCGGACGGCGGATGGCCTTATGGCGATCGAGCAACGGAAAACGTGGGGGAAAGTCATCGTCCACGTCAGAGAGTCGTCTGCTTCTTCGGGGTCGAAAGCGAAGCTGTAGCTTCGCTGCTTGCGTCCTGTGACGGGTTGTCGCGCGTATCATGTATGTATCAATAATTGTACCGTACGCATACCGGTCTTACCAAGGTCTTACACTTGCAGTCGGCTCTGCGATGTAGTACACGGTATCGTATGTCAAGGCTTGACACAAACGTAGTATGGTTTACTATCACGGCGCTATAGCCAAGTGGTTACGGCGACAGATTAGAAATCTGTTCTCCTTTGGAGGCGCAGGTTCGAATCCTGCTGGCGTCGAGGAATTCTTTTTTGCTTGTATTCTCAACGTGATTTAGCCCCCTGAGAGCTGACACCGAGATAGGCCATGGACTGCGCGTGAACCTTAATCAATGGCACACTGTTGCAATGGATGGTAAGTACTCCGTAGTGATTTTTCTACCCTAGTCTTACCAGTTTCAGGCAAGTTTCAGGGGCCCAAGACCCCAGCCTGCGCTTGAAGCCATCAAGTGGTATGTAATTGGTTGTACAGGTCATGTTCGCGTCAGTCTTCAGTTCCAAGGGAAGCCAAGATAAATACTACGAGAAGCATCACGTAGTGTACACAGTAATCATCTCGCATTCGGGCCCAGGTACACGAACGCTCGCACAAAAATCAATCCCACGGCCGGACATCTGTCGACACTCAGTAGGTCAACATGCGGCCCCATGGAAGGCCTGCTGGTTGACCAGACAGGTCTAGAGAGAACAGCACTCACTCGGGTCGTACGTCCGTTTCCGGTAGTGGTACTGGTACTGCAGCGCAGGCGTCACCTCGGCGAGTTCGAGGAAGCCGTCGGGCGAGGGCGCTCGTCCGCCCCCCGAGTGCGAAGATCCGAGACTGCCCCCTGACACGCTCTTCGTGAGCGGAACGAGGCCGAAGGGTGAGATCGCGCGGCTCCGGCGGCGCGTATCCCAGGCCCAGTCGCCCGAGTGCGAGTGCGCGCGCGCAGTGGGCGTGAACGGCGCGGGCTCCGAGTCCGCGCACTCGGCGCGCCGGAGCTGGAGGAGGAGGCGGCCGAGGATCGTAGTCGTCATCGCCCAGATGAAGCTGTGGGTGTTTGATGTCTGTCAGCGGAGAGATTGACAGATGAGAGTTGGTTGGGGACGCACAAGACCGCGAGGAAGGTGAGCGACGGGCGCGACATCGTGGCGAGAATGAGGTTGACAATGCGGAGGCACGTGATGGACTGCCGTTTCGCGGTGAGTGCGGTAAGCGGAAGACGAGACGAGAGAGACGAGAAGACGTACGAGGAACCATCCGAGCCCGTCAGAGTGTAGTGCCTTGATGATAGGCAGCTCGACCGCGCGCGGGCGGTCGAGTGCGTTCAGCGCGGTCGAGCCGAGGACGAACGTCTCGAATAGTAGCTGGGTAGTAACAGCGTCAGGGGCGGAGGCTTCGATTGTAGCGGGAACGGCTTCGTGTTCGGAAGGTGCGTGGATATGGGACGCACCGGAGATGCCCAGACCGCGACAAGCACTTTCGATGCTTTGGTGGCGATGCACATGCCCGCGAGATCCGACCACACGATGAACGCTGCATAGGCGAAGAATCCAACTTAGCGTCGGTGCCATGCAACACAGAGGACGAGACGTACGGAGGTTGTTGATGAGCACGACGATCATCGTGGCCACTTGTGTCGCGAAGCTGATGAGGAAGCCCACCGTCATAACTTTCAGAACGATCTGTCAGACGACAAATCAGCACGTCTGCCAGACGCAGGTTGTGGGCGCGCGGGGGAGTCGGGATGCGAGAGGAAATGTGGCGTAGGTTAAAGAACGTACCGGGCGGTGCTCCCACAAGATGACTACCCGGTGAAGGATGAGGAGGTTCGCGATGCCAACGGAGACGATGGCGATCATCGAACAGGTGAAGATGAACTGCTTGCATCTGCCGGGGGAAACGGTAAGCAACCATCTCTGGCTGTTGTGAATGTTGTACTCGCCCCTGCGAGAGGATGGCACGTGTGAGCGAGATAGTACGCGAAGGGAAAGCGAGGACGTACCTCGTGTGAGAATGTTGTGTCTACGAACCCACACATCTCTATGTTCCCCACATAGGTCCGACAGTGCTCGCAAATAAAGGGAGGATGATGAACGTACCGTAGGCCACGGCGAGGTTTGTGCCTAGCACTGTATAGCGGTTCAGGAGGAAGATGTACTTTGCATACGTCGCCGGCGCGGGCCAGATGAGTTCGACTTCATCCGCAAATGTGAGGAGGTGGTCGTAGAGAATGACCATGAGTCCCGCAGCTGCGAATGCACCGTCAGTCTTCTGCGGTCCACCCATAGCAGAGCACGCACCACTCATGTAACGCGTCGCCGCGAGTTCGTGAAAGACGTATTCCGGTACGATGGACATGGTGCAGTATGGGGTATCGTGACGGAGAGAAAACGAGTGTAGGGAGCCTCGGGTGTGGGGACGCCTGTCGCCGAGTCGAAGACCGCGCGGAGAGTCGCGTCAACGGCGGTGGGTGTACGGAAGCTGAAAGAGAGAGCAGGTGAGGACGGACTAGTGAACTGTACAGATCCAAGATAGGCAGCCGCAGGCTGAAACGTCGACGTCAAGCTCGTGAGATGCGAATTAGAATAGATAAGACGGAACGGGAGGTAGAAAAACAAGACGAGGATGGTGGCGGTCAGGAGCAAGCTCCCTGGCTCACTCTCCAGGCGCACCCCGCATAAGTCATAGCGGGACGACGTACGAAGTTGGGTTAGGCGCGATCTGCCGTTGGATGATGAGACCGGAACGCGACATCGAGGCTGATCGCAACAGTGGTGGCAATGATGTCGTATTCCCCATTGATGCCTACAGATGCCTATTGATGCCCGCTCGCCCGGAGGCTGCGCTCGCGCGCGCCCATTGGACACGGAAAGCTTGCCACGCCCGACGCGGCAGGAGAGCGAGTTGGCGCTCGCTAGCAGTAGGCTTAGCGTTCTCGATCCGTCTGCATCGACAACGACCTGAGTGCTCGCCGCTATCTGTCGGGATTATACCAGCGACGCACTCAGGGCCAACGATGTAGAACCCGCACTCGAGTGGGAAGACTGTTGCAGACCAGCAAAGAGCGGCCATCAATCTCTGGTGGACGTACCTTGGCCGTGTCGATTGACACCTCTCCTCCAGTAACAGTGGCGATGGCGGGAAAAGAAGGCGAGCATGAGCAGCATGAGCCTTTGCTCTTATACCTACACGTTCTTCCAGGCTGGAATCGACATCTCGACAGGCAGTTTCCCGGGAGCTATTCGTGCACGACGGTGTAAATCAAGGCAAAACGCCGGGGCGATCTCTGCACGGCGGACGTCGGTGTATGGTTGTCAGGTTCGTCGTCAGCCTCCCATCGGCCGGGCGGTAAATAAGCTCACCGCCCCACGTCCATGAGAGTGCTCACCGTGCTCTATTGACCTCGTGGCGTCTTCTAGCTCACTTCTGGCTTCGACGAGTGCGTTTATGGAACGCTTTGTACGAAGAGCAAGGATGAGCGCTCTCATTACTTTCGTAACCTCTGTTGAGTTGAACTGTTGAGAAGAAAGTCAATGTCATGCCGCCGGATGAAGTGAGATGAAGTGGCTTCCACATGAAATCTTGATCGAGGAGGAGCGACTGAACCTGCCGCCCGGGGGCGGCTGTCGCCATATCTAGCCACCGACTCCCACGTCGCGTGCAGAACGACTCCGATGCTCTCCAACTTCTTCCTCTACTCCCATCCACACCGTGCTCGAGTTCGCCAACTTCTGACTTCGAACATACTCTGCTTGAACCCATCATCAACTTTGGCCTGGCACTGGTGACCTAACTCGAGCTTCTTGGATAGTAAGCACTTCAAGGAGCCGAGACGTGAGTAGTGACGTTCTACAGTAACCATGACCCGCCGACCCGGGTAGGATTTGGTAAGATGAGCAGCCGCTACGCGCGCCTCCATATCTCGACACTGGCGGTCCAAATCTGCTATCGCCGGAATGCACTCGCTCAGCTCCACTGCAACTCGATGCCATGGTCAGGTCTCCTCACGCACACTGAGGTTCAACTAATGACATAGTCCACATGGAACTCGTGCTTCTAGCGCACACAACAAATGCTTCGGAGATGCTGTTGGGCGGCCCGGGTTGGAGTCACACTCCCACATCGACGCTTCTGACCTTGGTAGCCCGTGCTCGCGACACATTTTCTTGGCTGTTCTGGATGACAACACTCAGGTAAGTTCAAAGCAGCATGAGCGATACTATCCCTGTCGATGTCCGCTTCTTTTTGAGCCATTACACGACCATGATCGCCTCAGACTTTGTAACATACCAACCACCGTGAGTCAATCAAGTCTTAAATACGACAAATCACACGTCAATGTGGAACGCCATCCGGCCACCGCATCTCTCGCATCTCTCAAAACTGACAGTCGTCTGTCCTTGGTCTTTCCAAGGTACGACAGGTCTGCATTGGCAGCTGCCAGCAACTGACGTTCTCACAGACGGGAACTTGTATACACGCTTACGAGATCGCGTGAGATCGCGCGCACATGTGCATGAGGGCTCCCCTCGTCCAGGCGCAGCGCAGCGTGCTTTTAACATCCAGTGGGCTCAGTCCGGGTACGCACTACGGCAGACCAGCTGTCGATGAGCTCAGGCGCTCCGCCATGCTGACATGTCTGCATGTGCTCACTACCTACTTCAGGACGCTGAGGCCTGTCCAGGAGGCGACCGGCCCTGGTACCCGCGCATGATTCACGAGTGTTCAGCTTCGACTAGGTACAACTTGAACGGCCCCCTCTGAGTATTCAGTGGAGAGCTTCCCGCTCATCTTCCTTTATACTCTGACCTCCTCGTCCGCCGACTCCCTCGCCACTTCCCCCGCAGAGCTTGAGCTCCTCACATGCACGCGTCTCGATCAATGGCGGAAATCGGCCTTCGCACACACAATATCCTGCCACTCATACGCTATGGGTCCCCCTCGGGAGCGGAGCGATACTTTCCGACTCGGACTCTTACCGTTCGAGCGGCTGTCAGGAAGGACTACACCTTACGCGTACATGTACAGTAACACCTGCTTCCTCTCGATCTTCCCACTCTTTGACTGTACTGAGCACGAAAAATCTCCTAGACGACTCATTGAATGGGTCTTTTTGAGCCTGTCCCCGCGCGTGAATCACGATGAAACTTACAGATACTTCAAAACTTGCTTTGGCCTATATCGTTGGGACGAGACCGGCATAGTCAAATGCGACCGGACCCTATGTTCCCCTCCGTGTTCAAGACATACCTAGTGCGCAGATTTGTTGTGCATACTATACTTTGACGACGCGCGCGGCGCAGGCAATCTGAAAGTGATCACGCATGGTGCGTGATACTCAGCGTGAAAGGCGGTCTTCTCGCATGAACTACAAGGTAGATATGAATATATGATGAGCAGAACAGAGTACGGGATGTGTTTGACGGCTGATTGAATGTAGATCCAAGTGAGTCCCGTTGTCTTTAGCTGCAGTACTCCGAGATTGATGTTGACTTACTGGATTCCCCGTCTGTGTTAATAGATGCCACTACTACTGATGGGTCTCAGTCCTCAGACCGATACATCGCCGTCGGATGTCCTTTCGTCTTCATCCCTATCGTTGGAGGTAAGTTCCGCCTCCGTAGCGTTCACACCTTCTCCCGATAGGATCTGAAGGTCGCTCTGTTGAAGTTCAGAGTTGATGGCTCCCATAACACGATCGAATATGATTGAGGATGACGCTGGGTCGAGCGAGCTTTGATGATGCGTTCTCTTTCTCACTGCTTGTAGGTCCAATAGGAAGCGTGAAATCAGAATACTGGTGAGCCTAAGAGGTAGCAGTCAATAAGTAGAATCCTCTCGCTGATGGTGTCACGAACGTATCGACAATCTGAATGAGGTAGCTCCCTCCTAGGATGGATTTGATCTGGAGAACAACCGTGACGAAGTCCAAGATGTTCAGTGCCAGAAGGATCCTGCACAGGGATGATAAAGCTTGAGAACTGGTCGACAGAAGCATTCCTGAGACCTTGTTGAGACCCACACAAAATATATCGTTCCTGAATGACGAAATCGTGAGTATCCAGATTATACTTGACCGAATAATGCTGTCACGGTACCATTTACCAGGAAAACCCTCGAGAACGAACTGGATGAGCCTGCTTGTAGGCCCGGCCCGGTGCTGAGTTTTACCGTCTGATAAATCGTGAGCCAAGTGATAGCAATGATCATCGCATCCGCGATGATCAAGGACGACCGTGAAGCAACAGTCACTGTCATGGTCCTCAATTCCAAACCAAACTCTACGCCAACCGTGGTATGCACGCACATCTCGATGGAAATGAGTCTTGGCGCTGCATGTTGCATAGATAGGAGATCACTTACGCAGTGTCAAGTGTTTCGGACATATCAGAGCCTAGTTGGCATCCATATATAGGGTCGATAATCGCTTTGGCCCAATACACCTGCAACTAATATGTACCATCGTCAGCGTCACTGACAATCATCATGTGGGCACGCAATGTAGGTCTTCATACCAAGTTCGCAATGACAGGTATACCCGAAAACACCAAGACCAGCGCCGTCACGCACCGCTGTCGGCCTGAGAGAGCATATGCGCGCATGGCGGAGAATGCTGTAAAGGTACATTGTGAGCTTGGAAGAAACCGGAGAGCGATGCTTGACACACCGGCCCAAGGAACATAAATCGATACTTGGAGACTGAACGACAGCCATGTGATGAATGTGCAGCTATAGACAACAAGTTAGTCATCTGGTATCCTAGGAAGCTAGAGAACGCCTTACCTCTGAGACCTAGGTCAGTATAAGGCGAGTCAGAGTGTTCTCTTTAGCGAAACGGTGGCTCACAAAGAGTGATCGGGGAGAGATAAAGCCTAGTACAGATGCCAAGAGGAGAATGTATCGATTGAGAGCGAGTAAGATAGTCGCTCCGGTGAGTGGCGCTTTCCAGAACAGCTCCACCTCCTGGCCAACAGTGATTAACCATTCGTAAGCCAGTAGTGCTAGACGGGAGGAGTTATGTTTCTCTCTGCGTCGGGGAACCGAAATACATCGCAGCACATACAAGTTGCCGATACCGCGCAGAGATTGCTTGAAAATCTGTTCAAGGTTCGAGGTTCAATATACGAGAGAAGTACTGAGGCTGATAATGGGACATACAATGTTTGAAATGCTGCAATGATTTGTACGGTCTCGACTCCGGACATTACGAGAATCGGGGAGAGACGAGGTTGTCAACTAGTGAGTGGGGAGTTTGACGGCATACACTCGGCGATATGCCCAATCTTATATACTGTTCAGTGACACGACAGTAGTCCTGATACCTCTGATAAGTTCGGTCTCTTCTACGGCCACTGTAGATCCGATTGTAGATTGCATATCACGCCGAATGTCAGAGATACTGACCGGCGGGCAGCCCCGGGTCAGGTACCTCAGTCCTAAGTTTAGTACAGAGGCTGGGCGTCGAGACGGGAATACTACGCATACGCTATCTATGAAGAGCGACGCGTCTATGATGATGTTTACTCCGGCAGTCTAGAGTTCGCATGATGTGGAGATTGTTCGGAGGTCAAGAGTTTTGCCATCATGGGCGCAGAGCTCAAACATGATAGAAGTGCGGTGGTATTGTACAAGATGATGGGGCGCTACCGGTATGCGACATATACTTTGTGTACGATAATGAGCAAGAATAGAGGCAGATTAACAAAGGCACCGACATTGGTGTCGACGGCATGTGCCACAAATCTGTAGATAGTTATGCGTTCTAAACCATGAGCCTACCCAGGTCCCGTGACTGAAGGTGTGAACCTAGCGCATTACCTCGGAGATTATCTCCCATAGGCGGACGATGTCAAACGGGGGGAGAACGGGCCTGTCTAACCCTCGGAGGAATCCATGAACCTCGAAGATGGCTGAAACCTACCCACCCTCGGAGTCGACGGCATCGGTGTGACCTACCAGCTCCAATTTCATCGATAGTTGTTCATGTCATTGAGTGCCGTGCCATGTCGAGCGTGTTTTGTCAGATGGTTAAAATATAGGTCATGATTTGAGAAGGAGGGCACAGCTTGTCAATACGCACCAATGGTCATCAGTGAGCGCCATTGCGTTAATTCCGTGCCTGTGAGCGCCACGTCTCAAGACCGTTGTTCCTGCTTCGGAACACATTCTAATGCTACCGCACCGTCGTTCCACGAGGCAGTCACATCTGTAGGTTTGATCGGGGTCCGTGTTCTGACTGATAGCGATGCATAGCATTTACAATACAGTCAGAGACGCCATTTTCCCGAAAACCTTACCGAATATATGAGTTTCGGCCGAATTCTGTAGGTATATAAGCTCGTGTTGGACCAATGCTGCCAACAGGGCCAAAGAAACCTAATCCTGAGAGGCACCGAGGGCTACTACTCCATGCCAGCGCATCCAGATGCGGTGTAGGTGACTCGAATGCTGCCGAGCGCACTGAAGGACGGTAGAACGCATATTAATAGGACAATGGTACCGAGCACCCTGAATGATGTAAGATAGCGCTGTCGAAGGACTCAACTGTGTGGAACAGCCAACACCTTGAGGCACAGAAGCGACACGACAGTGCGGAGAACATATGACGCAGAACAAACCGGTAGTGGCATGATGGCTCTTGCGGATAGAACCAAAAGCGCAGTCGAGGGGGGTTTTTGCATTCCAGTGAGCGGAGAAGATGAGGTCTGCCATAGACAGTACCAAGAGCTGCAGCCGACAGGAAGCCGGTGAGTATCAATTGGAACAAAACCTCACCGGCCAACGCCAATGATAGTAACCTGTCAAGGACATCACGGAATCGCGCACAACATGAGGTTCTGGCAGCGCAGGTCTTGTCGCCACTGAGTGGGCAGACTTCTCGACCTCCTGGGTGTTGACCGACATTTCAATCTCCCGGCGCATCACCTGCTTACAGTGGCCTGTTGTTGATGACCCCCTGATACAGTGTATATGAGGGTAAGTCAGAGAGAATCTCGTTCCGGTGATGAAGCGACCAGCTTTTACAGAAATTCTCACCTTATGGGGGAAAATGTAGGGTGTGCTCAGGCAGACAGCCCTCTCAGCCAGCTACATCAACCCAGAGTATCTCTACGTCGAGCTCGAGTTAATTGTCCCCGGTAAATCTTACAGTTCCGATGTGCGTGACTCCTCCGCGACTACTGGAATGCTCGACCTAGAACCTTGCACATCAAGCTTCAAGACAGGTAGACCAGCTCATATACAAAGACCCGCAGATGTATAGATTGAGCAACCCAAGATTGTATGTCTGAGGCCTGAGGATGGAAGTCGGACGGGAAGGAAGAGTACTTGCAAATAAAACTTGAACTAGGCTCGCACAGACAGACGCCGAAGGCGCGCGTGATACGGACGCAGTACGGACGCCCGGCGTTGAGCTGATGGGAAAAGCCGCCCAGCGATGTCAGTACGCTTGCTACTCTTCAGTGTCTTCACGAAATACCTTTCTCTCTGGCCGGGATATGTTTTGACTAGCTACCACAAATTCACCTTGAAGCTTGAATGTTCATGCTGTCTCTACGTCGGTGCAGCGCACTCCATCTCCGTCAACCAAGTCCTGCCCCCCACGCACAACATTTTCCCCGGCTCCTGAGGCCAACACACGCACACGCCAATGCACAAAAGTATCGTACACTCACCGATGTTGCCTCTACTTCACCATTTATTGGAGGGACATTGCCGAAGAAGCTGAACGGCTGGCTGTACGTCGTGCCGACGACAATACTTGTATTGGGCGGAGCGGGCGTGCTGGCATACCACTACAATCAGCCGTTCAGGCACACCGCGCTCGCTGTGGTGAGGTGCTCGAGAATCGCAGGTGAGCCGTCACATCTACAAAGTATCTTGACGCGCGTGCGACTCAGCACGCGGTCTGTAGAGGCTGCCGTCCTCGGTGCGATCGACTACAAGCTCACGTTCGCGAAGACGTACGAGTCGGAGGAGGAGAGGTCGGAGGCGTATTCGGAATGCCACACGCGGAGTGCTCAGAGGGTGCTGACAGCACTTCTGGCCAACGGAGGTACGTTCTGTCGACCTTCTGCTAGACTCTCCTTGACCGTGCATTGGATTCCAGGCATATTCATCAAACTCGGTCAGCACATGGCGTCCGTGTAAGTCCAATATTTCTTGTACTCTCTCCATTCGCACGTAGCCATTCAGAACATCAAAACACCGTCCACTTTCTCTGCCTCTTCTCGCGGAAGGCAAAGCACCAGCCGTTGTAAGTATGCCTATGTCTCGGTCAAATCAGGCAGAAGGAGCAAACCGAGACAGAGACATGTTCTACAACGTCTGGTGGCTTACGTATGGACAAGCAACAACGCTGGTCTCGGAGCTAGTGGCCCTTCAGAGCCGAACCATAGTCGGCGAGTGGACTATGTCGGACGATATCCCCTTTGGAGCTAGAGAACCGGAATGCTCAAATGTCTCTCCGGGCGCGAGCTCGGTGACAGGCTTGGGGATTGTGGCTCGCGAACAGGGATCGGAAGCGCACGGTAGACGCAAGGACGGACTGTCGTCGACTGTGGGCTGTGGTGCAGGAAACGATGCTGCACCGCTGGCCAGAGATCCCGTACAGTCGCGAGTCGAGTATGCAGATGCAGAGCTTGGATGACCTCTAGCAAGCGTAGGCCGGGTCACGCCATGGCGAGGCTATGATCGTTATCGCCGTCGCTGGGGCGTCCGCGGAGACGGACGCCAATGGCAGGCCTGCGCGGACGCATGCTCGGCTGCTGGCTTCGCGAAGCGGCTGGGAGCAGTGCAATGAGAATCACGACGGGCAATGGGCTTTGTTCCGCCCCAGAACTAGTCTAGGAGCTAGCCTTGTGACTGGACTCCTGGTCACGACGTTGACTACCAGGCTAGTTCAGGTCCGGAATCTGAACTAAGGTCAGTAACAAAGTGACAGAAAGCCTCATTAACATAGGACTATCATGATGTAAGCCTTATCCAGGACCGGAACAAGTCTGGTAGCTAGCGTTGTGACCAAGAGTCCAGTTCCAACGCTAGTTATGGGGCAGAACTTTGGCCTTTGCCCGTCATGAATGTAGCTGCTAGCACGGGTGGTGCGGTGGCAAGGACCGAGAGCCTGAAGGTCGAATAGGACGAAACAAAGCGAGGAGGTTTCCTCAAAGATACGAGTAATGGGTGGGGGGTTGTCATGCTCAGCTGTTTAGTGCCCTGCCATCGACCGACTCGCGTGCCACGCGCGTTCGGTGCTTATACTCTTTGCGAGGTTGCGCCGCACAGCTACTAGGGCTTATTGGACTGCATGCGAGAACCTGGCGTGCGCGAGGTTTCTATTCTCACCTCTGAACCCGCGTATGATCAGTCTCCCGAGGGTGCGGTTACAGTGCGCCGCGCACAAGGCACGCACATAGTTACACCGGCGCATATAGTTGCCATCGCGTGTGGATCCGCTCGCGCATGCGCATGGGGGTCGCGCTCACGCAAAGCAACGGTCGGCGTTGCTTGCGAAACTCCATGTCACGCTTCCGCAAACAGTCGCGGCGGCGCGCCAGTCCAACGGTGCGGGTAACAGGTGGTGCCGTTCGTGATAACCCTACGAACTTCACCAGACGGTTAGGTCTTTTCTCCCCCGACTGGCTGGGTACGAGACTATCCTTCTATACTGGCAACAACAAGGTCTCCGAAAGCTCTCACTAATGACCACATAGTGCAGTTCTTCCCCGTGAATGGACCACCACGATGCGCCCTCTACAAGATCAATGCGAACCGACGCCCTACGAAGACATCGAGAAGATGTTCATATCCGACATTGGTCTCTCAATAGACGACTACTTTGACGGGTTAGACCCGCGACCTATCGGAGTTGCGAGCCTGGCACAGGTGCACGTAGGTCGACTGAAGGGATCAGGAGAGAGGGTCGCGGTCAAGCTCCAGCACCCGCACCTGCAAGAGTTCTGTGAGATCGACATGGAGATGGTCGAGGTCTCGTTAGGTCCGTGAGACGTTGCTGAATGCGCGAGCGCTGTGCTGACGCCGTACACGCGAAGGTTGGATCAAGCACTTATTCCCGGAATTCGAGTTCACCTGGCTCGGGGAGGAGATGCGCGAGAACCTCCCGAAAGAGATGGACTTTGTGCAAGAAAAGCGGAATGCGCAGCGTGCGATCGCTGACTTCGAGAACATCCGGACGTCACTGTACATTCGTGCGTGTCGTTGCTTGAACATGAAACTCACTCTCCGTTGCTCATCTGCAATCAGCTCAGGTCAAGGAAGCGAGAAAACGCATTCTCGTGATGGAGTACATTCAAGGCGGGCGTGTAGACGACCTCGTGTACCTCTCAGACAACAACATAGACCGCAACAAGCTCGCGCTGGAGCTCGCGCGGATATTCTGCCAGATGGTTCACATCAACGGCTGGTTTCACGCGGTATGTCGCCTCAGGCGCAGTAGATGTGTCACTGACGTCACTGTCTACCAGGACCCTCACCCCGGTAACCTCCTTATCCGACCAGCGCCGCTAGGCTCGAAGTCTCCGTACAACTTTGAGATCGTGCTTCTTGACCACGGCCTGTACTTCGACCTGGACACCACGCTCCGGATCAACTACAGTAAATGGTGGCTGGCTCTCATCGCGCCCGCTTCGAAGCAGACGCTCGAGGAGCGCAAGAAGTACGCGAAGCTCGTAGGGAACATCGACGAGGACCTTGTGAGCTCTTCCCAGCGCCCCCATGGCAGGTGTCTGACGCACTATTGCACAGTACCCGGTGTTCGAGGCGGCCATCACCGGGCGGGCAGCCCTCGAGGGGTCCTGGGAGGAGCTCGACCAGGGCACCGGGTCCTTCACTCGCGGGCGGAGCATGGTCGACCTGTCTGCGCAGACCGAGGCGGAGATGGAGGCGATCCGGAACGCGGTCGTGCAGAAGGAGGGCCTGCTCCTCTCCGTGTTCGACGTGCTGCGGCGGGTGCCACGGCGGGTGCTGATGGTGCTGAAGCTCAACGACCTGACGAGGTGCGCCCGTCTCTGCCCGTAGTCTGGGTGCTGCGAGTGTGCGACTGATACGCGCACGTGCGGGACGCACAGGGCTCTTGATCGCGCGCTGGCCACTACACACGCGAACGTCCGTCTTCCGCTCGTCCCCATGCTCGGTCCTGCCGCTGACCACTGAGTGGGTACAGGTCCGAATATTCCTGATCACGGCCAAGTACTGCACGTTCGCGGTCTGGCTCGACGAGAGCCAGCGCGTTGTCTCCGAGCTCCGGCGCAAGGGGCTCTCGAGCATGTCCCTTGGCCTCCTGTGGAACTTCTTCTGGGTCTGGTGGTGCGTCGCGGTCTCTTCCCCCTCATCGTTTCTGTGCTGTCGTCCAACAGCAGGCCCTGAGCTGAACGGTCTGTTTGGTACGCAGGCGGTACGAGAAGATGTACAGGTCGATCGAGCTCGTCGAGTGGTGGATGGACACGGGCGCGCGGCTCGTCACCGCCAAGGCCTGGGTGCGCGGGCTGCTCACCGTCGGCGGGCTGCAGGGGGCGCACAAGGCTGCAGCGGGTCTGGCGTGAGGTGCTTGTGGTAGAGTATCATATCATATCCGATCTTGTAATTGGCTATGGACCGCTGTGCGGAGGTTCGCTGGAGATCGCCGCTTAGACATGGAATGCGGCCCGTTCGTCTCGGTGAGCATCAGTGCCGTCCCTGTTGCAGACCCTTCACCCGGAGTATATCATGACTGCGCAACGTCGGTACGTGTCTGTGCATTGGTAAGGAAACTTCCTCCGCTGACTCGCTTTAAGTTGTTAGCCGTGCCAGCACTCGCTCGAGACCATGTCGTTGTCCAACTTGCTCGCTCAGCTCATGTGAGTCTGTGCACGCGTTTGTCGGGGACGCCCGGCGGCGGCGCGATGACTACGAGCAAACTACCTTTCGGCAGTGCGTAGTGCCAGTTCAAATGAGTACCCTGTTCATGGCCTTGACTCTGTGTTCTTCCGTGACTTATACGCCTCGGTCGAGGAGCCACATGTGGTATGCGTGCTTTTTATATCAGTACACATACATCGCTAGGTTGCTTGACACTGACTAAGGTGCGTCTCACCCCACGGCTCTCTCCGATTTGCCCAATCTGTCTAATCCATGCGAGCAGAACGCGACGCCGCCGGGAGGATAGACTCGCGCGTTCTGATGCTATTCACTGCAAGTGCCATACAGGATCTTATCGGTGTGACCGCAGGCTCCCTGTTCACTGGTACGCGGTCAACGCAAGGAGGGAACCGAGACGAATCAACGACTAACGAAACGGTACTAAAGCCAGAAGCTCGTCCCAGCAGGTATTCATCCCTCCGAAGTCCGATAGTGCTAGTGACCTCAACGTCGACATGGCGAGCGAGACTGCACTGATTGCCACGGCCGTCCAAGAATTGTACGTTTTCTGGACAGATATGTATTACCCAACTGTTAATGTCACTTGGCAGGTTCACAGTGAACCTTTGCGGTGCAGCTTCTACTGGTATGTGTATCTACGCGGTGACCCACCGAGTTGGAGACATGTGCTCATTCTGCTCTGCTACAGCGCTGCTGGTGTATGAGTGGTCGATCACTGTTGGCGAAGAGATTGAGCTGTTCTGGAACGCACCGCTCACCGGGGCGACCGTCTTGTTTCTCATCAACAGATACTGCCCGATCCTGAATTGGATTCTTTCTTGGCTCCCGGTCCTCAATACCGAACTAGTGAGCCCCGTGATCACTCTAATACCTCCACATGCTCACTGAACCAACAGAGGTAGATAGACCCTTCGCTTGTGGAACCAGGATGTAAGACCGATTATCTGTTACCAGCTGTAGAATCGTCGCGTCCTTAGGCTATGGTCTGGCCATACTCCAGTACGCGCCCTGGGCAGGTGAGTCCGCCGAGATTGAACCCAAGATCGCTCCACCATTTTCTATCGCAGCATTCGCCGCAATCCGTGCCTACGCTATCTCAGATAGAAGATGGTCTCTAGCAGCACTCGTCTGGCTGTTTTCGTGCATGCCGATCGTCGTAAACCTAGTGCGACTATAAGCTTCGTGGTGACTACCGCATCAAGGGGCTAATACTCAGGAAAACCAGGTGCAGACGCGATGGCTCAGTGTAGATCTCAAAGCTATACTGCCTCCTCCCTTTGAGATCCTGTGCGCCGTGGGGGAAAAGGACATGCCGATCCTGGTCAAGACTATGTGAGATACGTCATCGGTAGATGGCTCTGAACGATGCTGATTTATCTGCGGGCAGATGTGCGTGGGTTCTTGCAAGTTCGTGATAAGCCTGGACTGATGCCCCTGGGCAGTCAAGATTGTCTCTAGGTCGTCATTGATTATCTCCGACGGGATAGTCATTGCCGTTACATGGCTCACCATGCGTCGCACCATCCAACTGAGCGAGATCCGGGTGAATGAACCCTCGTTCTCTAGGGTTTTCCTTGTGAATGGTAAGCGGCATCGCGCGTGTCAGTGAATTGAAGTGACCCGATGACCAGGGACAGCATATTTCCTGTGCGTTTCCGAGTCCTTAGGTACCCGAAACTTGTGACTGCTCGTTGACGTTACTCTCACTACAGCGTCCTTCTTTGCCTGAATGTGTTAGACTTCATTCTAGCCATATTGCAAATCACGGAGCAAGTCGTACAAGGAGGAGGCAGCTATGTTATCCTATTCGTCGAGCCGTACGTGCGATCTTCCAGCGTTGATGTCTTGAGAGCCTGTGATTCCATTGATCACGTCGACTGTAGCATGACCACAATACTGATATCACGGTTCCTCTTGGAGCTACAAGCGGTCAGAAGGAGGACGCAACATCAGAGCTCCCTGGGGTCAAACTCCGAGGCCTCAATTATTGTTCAACGCGCCATCGGGTGTATGGACTGTGAACTCCCTGGACCTGGCAGTTCTTTGGATGTTTCGGAAGGAGATGGCCCGACTGCTCATCGGCAGCGCGAAGATGAAATTTCATAGGCCCATCGGACGACTCCTTGGTATAAACCACCGAGAGGGGAAGTCTGATACCGCGGGCTGAGGCCTGAGGGCATAGTACGCTCGCGAGCGTTCGGTGCGAACAAGTAGTATTTATTTGGTGCGCGTCTGGCTTTACATCGTGATTTCCTGGAGAGACTGACTTGAGCATTTCCGAGCAGGAGAGGTGTACATGGTGTATCGTAGACGGTTACAGAACGCGTTCGGATTGTTGTCTCCTTTGCATCAATGCAGAACTTCTTCACGCTACCTGAGACAACATAGGCGCATTGTGCCATGCTGTTTGTAGGAATGATCTGTCCGCACCACATGAGCTTGAGCGACGTCGAGGGCAGAAGTCAGTACTAGTCAGGGGTAGATTAGGGTTAGGGCTGAAAGGCACAGCGCGATACAGCGCGATACGTACTTTCCTTCCCTTTCCTCCCTCCCTCACTCATGGCTCGAGTGGCCATATCTTCCTCACTTAACCTAGCAGCATGAGAGATAGCATGTGCATAAGCACTGTGTTATTCGACTCCATGCGAAGCCCGCCCACTCTACTAGCACAACTCGAACAAGTCCGACATTTTCGGGCTCGCCTGCAATCCGACACCTACATCAGTCCCGTCGCTGAAACATGTCGGTCGAGCGCGTGGACCGCATGGAAGATGGTGATGAGTGTCGGCGAGGGAATGCGCTATAAGGTGTAAGCTCGGTCTTCAACGTTCTCTCATCTCACTTCCTCGAGCATCTCTTTGGACACCCTCCCGCGATGTCCCTCCTCTTCCAATGGGTCAAGCAAGTCTTCCCGCCCCCACGCGCAAAATGGTCCCTAGAAGACATGCCCGACCTCTCGGGCAAGGTCGCTCTCGTCACTGGGGGCAACGCGGGGATCGGGCGCGAGATCGTCAAGGCCCTCCTCCGCAAGAACGCGAAGGTCTACCTCGCTGCGCGCTCGCCCGAGAAGGCGCAGAAGGTGATTGAAGAGCTGGCGTCGGAGGAGAAGGCAGGTGGGGGGAACAGGGCGGAATTCTTAAAGCTCGACTTGAGCGACTTGGCGGCGGTGCGCGAGGCTGCGCTCGAGTTCAAAAAGTGAGTAGACTCCGTATGTTCTACCCGTCCCCCGAGCGCATATCCGAACGTGTATTCTCTGCTGCAAGACGAGAGACCCGCATAGACATGCTCTTCCTCAACGCCGGGATCATGTGCCCGTCCCCAGACGAACTCACAGCGCAAGGAGCCGACCTCACGTTTGGCACGAACGTCACCGGCCACTTCCTCTTCTTTCGCTTGCTCTACCCGCTCCTCCTCGCCGCCTCCTCCTCTCCAGCATCAACGTCTCTATCCGACACTGCCCCCCCGCACGCGTCGTCTGGCTCTCCTCCGCCGCGAACTACCTCGCGCCAGGCCCGGGCGGGACGATCGACTACGCGACGCTCGCGGACGACAGGAAGCGCCGCAAGGCAGGCATGATGGCCATGTACGCGCAGAGCAAGCTTGCGCCCATCTCGCTCTCCACATACATCGCGAAGGAGGCCGCGCGGAAGGACGAGAAGCTCATGAGCATCGCGGCGGACCCTGGCCACACGAGGAGCGAGATCTTCCACCGGGGAAAGGCGTGGTATTGGCAACTCTGGGTACGCCGCTTTGTCGTTTTCGCGCTATCTGTGTATCTGATGCTCGTTGTAGGAGTCCCTGATCACCTATCCGACACCTTACGGTGCGATCACCCCGCTATATGCGGGCACCGCGCCTGAGGCTGCATCCATGAACGGCAAGGTGCGTCGGCTCTCCCCCTCCTGCAGGATCTCAGCGCTCTTGCACGTTCGTACTGACTCATATCTCGAATATCTCGTATGCAACATCTTTTTTCAGTACCTCCGCCCGTGGGCACGCCCTGGCCGTCCCAACCCGAGCGCTCTGGACGAAAATGAGCAGAAAAAGCTATGGGACTGGCTCGAGAAGCAAGTCGAGTCGTATTTGTAGATTTGCAGCCTGCCTCCCAATTTCATGTTCGCCTTACTGAGCACAGTACGAGGGACCCCTTTGTTCAACACGCCTATCAGTGGAGCGTCCAGTACCCTTCGAACATTTGGCGAGAGGGTCTACTCCGCACACAGGTATGTCTTATAATGCACAACCACTCCACTCAACATCCGCACAAGCCTTGGCTGGGACTCTCGTCAGTTTGTTCAGATCCGCGTTGCTCTTTCTCCTACGCCGGTACAATGTGTGTTCCTCTACCAATGCTCACTCTCGTGCACTTACATGTTCTGTGATTTCTGCTGGATCCATGAAACCGCTCGTCGGGCGAAAATATCACAGGCTGTCATTGGCAGGACTGCCATGACAGGTACGCGCCCCTCCTGCACTTCCCCTCAACCGCCTCGGCCACAGAGTCACACATCTCAAGTTGTAACTCGTACTCTCTACTCGAGTGCAGATCGCTTCGTGCTCGAACCGCGATGATTCGTGAGCGGCCTTTTCGTCCACGCGTGCTGTTGGCAGCGTGTGCAGGCGATCCGAGTCAGGCCGTACTTAAGTTCACGGTCATGTTCCCTGTGCTCCGGCAGCAGCACTGGCGCGCTGCATGTTCACATGTCATCCACGCGCCGGATGACAAAAGTGGGTTCTCTTTGATTCGAAGGTATGGGAATTCCAGAAGCTCTTCTGGGTGATTATATAGCTCGTCCCGAGGGCTACTCAGCTTCCGTGGCTCTCTCATATCATCGGGTGTGTAAGTCCGTATTTTCCGCGTCTAATATCGGTATTGACTCATTAACCGACCTTCTCGGCGTAACGCCAATACTACTCAGCTCAAGCGACAGTCACAGTTGTCGTCGTCAAAAGAGGCCATAGTAGCTCTCAAGCAGGATCCGATGTCTATACCCATACAAGTGCGTGCGCATTCTCGCGGGATGTAATCTGAGTCTTATCCTCCCCCAGCGTACCCGTATACAACGTATACAACTCCCTCCAGAACTCACCGATCACGTCATCTCCTTCATGGAACCGCAACATGATATCAAAGCACTCTACAACTGCGCTCTCGTCTGCCGGAGCTGGCTGGCCGCGAGCAGGCTCCGCCTCTTCTCCTCCATCTTCCTTACTGCCCGGCGGTACGAACTCTTCCACCACACCCTCTGTTCTTCGGCGTCGATGCAGCCGTGGCTAGGCCACGTCTTCGAGATAGTCATACGCGACGGACACGCCGGAGTCCACAACTCGGAAAGACGCTCGCAGAGGCTCATCCACGACTTTGCAGGGCAGCTACCCGGGCTGCGGGCCCTCACACTGCGCAGCTGCGATTGGAAGCGGCGCCCGCCGCACCCCAGCGCGTTCCGGATGCTCTCTGCCTTCCCCGCGCTCCGGACTCTGGTCCTCCACTCCTGCATGTTCCCGACGTTCCGTTCACTCTGCCACATGATATCGTCGTCCCCGCACCTGACTACACTCAGAATGAGCGACGTCGAGTGGCCGCCCACACCGGTACACTGGCACGCCTCGGCACCTGTCACTACGTATACCGGATCTAGGTCGCGCCCGGCCCTCACTCACTGCACGGTCTCCGCATCTGGACCCCCGCGGATCCGCTACGAGGATTTCTTCAGGTGGCTGTCTACCACACCGACTACCGTGTCGCTCGTAGAGTTCTCGTGCTACGAACACGGGAAGGCGTGGTCAACGAGCACGGTGGAGTTCCTTTCGAGGGCAGCACGTACAGTGAGGTGCATAAAGCAGCTGAGTCTGACTGGTTTGTCAACTCCGAACGAGAACACACTCGTGATACTCACCCACCTTGAGTGTCCTCGTAGATCTTCATCGCCTCCCAATCGCCGCATTGGTCGAGCTGAGGGCGCTCACGCTGAGACTGGACGCCCAGGATCCTTGGGCTCCTCTCGCATCCGCGTTCGGCATATTCGAGGGGCACCACCTCCGGGAACTCACCCTCGAGAACGCTCCCGTGCAGGAGGAACCACAGCTCTCTATCGGGGCCACGGGCTCGAGACGTTGGATCCAGTGCTCTCGCGGGAAAACTATCCAGAGCTCACGGTCGTGAAGTTCTACTTCAGGAAGAGCGGCAAGATTACGATGTTCTGGGACTCGTCGGCTGTGTGCGAGCGGATCAGAGTCCAGCTTGAGCGCAGGCTGCCGAGACTACATGCCCGCGGTCTGTTAGAAGTCCACCTTGTTTAGTAAATGGCACGGACGGTAAGGAATGGCGATAGTTATATCATTGTTGTAGGAACCGGAGGCTGATGTCTTGCACATCGTAGGGAGCGAGGCGATGCGTAAGTATCAGTACCAAATGATGTACTCACCGTTGAGGGTCAGCGACATCCCCGAGCTTCCCGTCCATCACAGAAGCGCTTTGTACAGTCTCAGGGACTTTCTACCATGCACTTACGAACGGCTCGATGCGTGGAGTTCTCTAGCGAGGAGCTCTACCAGAGTCTCGACGATGTCGTGTTCATTGTTGGTGTCGGTGACAGTGAAAAGCTTGCGGCGTAAGGGAGATGATAGTCTGACGTTCAAAGTCGGAGCAGGCCCGGGAGCTCAGGCTGCGAGTCAACGCATAGTAGGTATGAGCTAGGCATTGGGCTGAGAACACTAGTTACATAGCGATCTTGAACATGTCCTCAGAGTCAAGCCAAGCTCGGCACAGACGGAATACGAGCACAGTCCGAACGCGACCCTAGTGTCCATACTGAGAGTGTTCATGATTGTACTGCTGCAAACCGGGACCTGCTCATCCGGAGGAGTTCTGGACCCTGCAGTCACGGAGAAGAACAGTCAGGACGAGAGAGTGTACCGTCGATCGTTAAAATAGGACTTACTGGACATACCACCTCTGGTCGTTCGCGACACAGAGCCCACCGTGCGCGTTGTTTGCGGCATTGCAGTCCGACGCGAGGAAGTTGACCAAGTTCGACTGTGCATTTTGTTCGAGGGCGACGTAGTCAGTATAATCTACAGGCGATTCGACTGGCGAAAGTGGTACTCACCCATTCGGTGCGGCAGTAGACGAGCGTGTTGAAGTCCTGGTTGAGGAAGTAGGTCGTGCACGACTGGTACGTCATCGTAATCTTGTCCGTCGCGGTCTATGAGTAGAGTACAATTACGCAGTGATATCAGGTATGGAAACGCGATAGTGAGAACGCCAGCACGTACCCCGGCCGCGGTGATGTTGAAGAGCACACCGGTGTTCTGGCTGTCGTATAGCAGCGCGTCCGCGATGACCGTGCAGTCGCTCTCGGCAGGGCCTCCTCCGGACGGGGAGAAGCAGAAGGTGTTGCCTACACAGTTCCGGATACAACCCGTCAGCTACTCGTGATCAACGTCGACGCAAGGAGAGTGCTCACACGGCGCGCCGCACACGTTCGGGCTGGCCTGCCGCTTGTCGAGGCCGACGACCGCGCCGTTCGCGGCGAAGTGCGGTGCGCCCTGGCAGTGCGAGTACGTGACCTTGACGTTCTTGTCCTCGCCGATGAAGCTTTCGTGCGCGACCGTCTCCGTCGCGCACTCGGTCGTAGGCGGGGAGCTGATGAGGCCCGCGGCGGAAGCACCGGACGTCGCGAGGAACGAGGCGACGAGTGGGAGAAGCGAGAAGAGCTGCATCGTTAGTACGTAGATGCGAACTTAGGACTGAGCGGCGATGAGTCGATGACCGGAAGCCTGAGGAGCATGGAGCCGTGAAGCATCTCTCTTTATACCTGCGTTCTCAGAGAACGCTGAAGCAAAACGTTAATAGTGCGCTACGAGCTCTCAAGTCAGAAGGGCATGCGGCCGGGTCCTGAGTGACATCGGCCGTCTTGCCGTCATATGCCGTCTGTGAGCTGAGCGGGTATGAAACGCCAGGAAACGTCACATGGCCGCTGAACGTGCGCACCGTACGCATGACGACGGTGTATGAGGGCGTACGGTGTACGCGTCCAGCTGCCTAACTCGTACTCACCGGACGAAGTACGCCGTACATCTGACGGGGACATGTAGCCGAATTGTGAAACGGACCCGCTGTCTGAGAATAAGAACTCAGCACAGCAGCAGCGCAAGAGGGCCTGGTGCTCGGTAGGTCGATGCCGAATTCGTCCTCGTGTGCCTGCGATCTGACGGAGTATGTAGAGTAGGCACAGCGGGGATTGTAGGGATCTTACGGCAGATATAAACCGGAGGCGGTGTGCGTTGTCCGACGACTGATTGGTGACGTCGTCAATCAAAGAAAGAACCTGACAAGATGAAGCGCTGAGATCTTAGTACCGGCGTGATGAGGTTCGAAATTCTCTAGACGTGGTCTAAGGCCAGGACTAGAGTAGGACGAAAAAGGGGAGGTATGGTATAGCGTAGTCCTACAGCTCCTAGAAATACATGACGTTCAAGCCCATCAGAGCGTGGTATGGCTCACGCCCTCTTGCGGAAGGATGGGGAACAGCTCCAAGACTGAAGTCACCGTCAGTAACTGGACACGGAACGCAGAGGAAGTCGTGAAGACGCACTGCTCGTAGATCCGCGCGTGGGATAGATGCGGTTGAGCTTGAAGCCCGAGGCCTGGATGATGATTCGGAAGTTGTCGGCGGTACGTTCGAGCGCGTTGAGCAGGTTGTTCATGAGCTGGACAAATGCCGACAACATGAGAACTCGTTGGGTTGCTAGAGAACGAACCACCACTTACGATGTCGCATTGGTGCGCGGACTTCGAAGCGAAACCACCGTTCTGAGGGATCGGGTACGGAGCTTTGATGGGCTTGTAGGGCTGTCGACGAACGGGCGCAAAAGATGAGCAAGGTGTCGACGGGGTGGGCCATGCTGTGCGACTCACCGCGTTGTTGTCGATCGACTGTAGGACCGTCTCGAGGGGCGTGTCGCTTGGCTCGCTAGGAAGTGCCTCGCGCATGACGCAATCCGCGATGAGCACTGGAAGGGGATTTGGTTAAACACGACATGGCACAACTCGACATGCGCGAGAGTTCGTACCTCGAGAAGTTGGATGGCAGGACGCGCGGATACCCTTGAGAATCTTGATTGCGAATCTGAGCACGCGACGTAACTCAGCGATCAGTGAGAGGACCTTCACGCTACATGCTTACTCGTCTCTCCAGTCGTCTATACAGAAGCCGGATCCGTGTAAGTACGAGCATTACAGCGGAAAACATGAGTTGGACTTACGCATGATATACCTGAGGAAGTACACGGAGTTCGGCTCCTTCCTCGGGTTCGCCTCGAAGAAGTCGTGCGGCTCGAACTCGACCCTGCCGTCCTCCATCGCCTTCGGGAACTGGATAGTCCAGTACTTCTTCCCTGTGTCGAGGTGCTGCGCGCGATCCTGAAGCACAACCTTGAACCCCGGCGAGTTGTCGTAGACCTTCTTCAGGACGTGTAGCGAGACGGTTCCCTGCCCGGCGCCGACGTCGACGAAGGTCGTGTTCGGCGGGAGAGCATCCCACGGGTAGTCCGCCTTGATACCCGGCAAGCTCATGTAGCCTTGAATACAATCGAGCGAGTCAGCACGTCGTGTGATCGCAAGATACAGATCAGCCTCGCACCATGACCCTCCATGCTCTGCGCGAACCGCGTCAGGCGCTCAGGCTCGTGCATGAACCAGTCCCAGAAGTCCTTGATGTGCGTCTTGCCCATCGAGTGCAGCCCGCGGACGAGCGGCGCGACCTCGACCGTGTCGTCCTCCAGCGTTGCCGGGTCCGTCATCTGCTCGATCATTGCCGTGCTGGCGACGAGCGAGCCGTACGCTACGGGGTCCGCCCACGCCCACGACGGGGACCCGGTTGCGTTGAGGAGTGCCCAGCGGAGCGGAGCGAAGACGTCGGGCGCGGGCTCGATCCACCAGTGCTCGGTGCTGAGCAGGCGGAGGCACCGCGCGAGCTTCTGCGGGAGGACCTTCTTGCCCTCCGGGAGCCGGGCGACCATCTCCTCGATGTGCAGCCCGGTGCGCTTCTCCTCGTCGGTCTTGAAGACGTCGACGAGGCCAATGTCCGCGGTGAGGATGTACGCGCTCTGGTCGAGGGCTTGGGTGGACATGTCCTGGGGTAGGCGCGGACGGAGGTCAGAGAGGGGGCGAGCGTGATGTGTGCACTCAGGGGTTGGGCACTCACAATCATAGCCGTGCCGACGTCCTGGACGAGCGCCTTGATCATGTTCGCGGACGCCATTGCGACCCGTCGGGCTTCGTGCAGTCGCGGGGCGGGGACGGCGTCGAGGGAGTCGAGCGGGTGCCATTGCGGCTCGAGCGTGAAGGTGGGCATGTTCCCCGCCTTCAGCTCCGCTTCGATGGTGTGGATGGAGGTGGAGAGCACGGACAGGAGGGTGAGGAGTGGGGTTTGGGTTGTCGTGTCCGCCATGGTGCTCAAGACTCTGAGAGAAGAGAGAACGGTGTGTGGGGACTGAGGATAGAGGTATCAATCGTCACGACGCGTGCTTTTCTACCTCCCCTTGGATGCAAGGCATGGCACGGATGCCCTAGTTTCATCGGAAGCCTTCTAGTGCTAGTGGCTGATCCCGATCCCCCTATTACTTGATGAGTGGAACCTTCTCTCATCCATGCGGGGAGATCACATACATCATTACTTACGCCGTACGGGAGATCATTACGGGCTGGCTGGCTGATCTGAGACCGTACCATATAGATCTAGCCACCTAGTATGAGTATGTTTCTGATTGCTTTGACATTGGACTTCACAGTACATCTAAGTAGCTTCACTGAGACGACAATGTTCGGTCGACGTTTCGGTCAATGAATGCGTCAAACGGATACAGTATCCCAAGACTCACCGCTCGGTAGGTGTAAGATAGTATGGGCCACCGTAGTAAGTACATTCAAGGTCACATGAACCTGACTGTGCTGGCGTGATACCAGCGGGCCGCAGCGCACTGAGACTAGCTCTGACTCCTAGTTGACCGAGTGCTACTGCGTCTTACTGCGTCTGGCAATCTCGGCTCTGTAATAAGTAAGTATCTCTTCTCTGGTCTCATAAATACATAACCTTTGAGATACCCGGTGGACTGCTGTCAACGCTATCAGTAAAAGCGGGTTCACGTAAAATATGATCTGAGTCCGCACGTACACATGCTCTAGTCCGCTAGTCTCGTTCCCACGCTTGCTCTCCCACCACTGGTTCTGAAGGCGGCCAGAGAGACCGTAGAACGTCTGGAGCCGCGAGTACTAGTCCGCACGTACATAAGCATTCACATCATCCCCTAATCGTGGCTCGAAGGTTTACGTGGGTACGCCGGCACGGTGTTATGTAGGTCACTGTGCACTGTCACTGTGTCAGTGCGAGTTGAACGTTGAACGTGGAGTTCCAGTAGTCTCGGGGTAGTCAGAGTGGGCGATTCTGGCTCGATTCAGAGACGATTTAGACAACGATTTCGACAACGATTTTGACCCTCAGAAGCGCGCGCTTAGCAGAATTGCTGTTTCGCCTCGGGAGGCACAACTACTTACACCAAGAAGCCGCATGGCGATTCTGATGGGTGGCTTGTGGTGCTTAGTCAGCACATCTGAATTGGCGTATGTGGAACACTGGTGGAACCGAATCAGAACCCGCATATCATCCGGGGTCGTTCAGAGACCCAGAATCGTTGTTGAAATCGTCTCAGACTCGTGTACTCTGACTAAGTACATACCCCTAAAATGATCGAACGTGCCTTGCAACAAGTGCACGACCAGAAGTCGGCACCGATAACGATAGTTGAAGGCGAAACAAATCTCAACCCAGGATATCCAAATACCACGCAAAAGAGCCCATCGAAGGCTTCGAAGGGTGGCTCGGCACACTCATGCTCGGGTTTCGTACGGGCCCCGAGGGCTTCGTGCAATCCCGGTCTTGATCGCGGCGCTCATTTGTACGCTGTAGCCTAGTCTGAGTGTAGCCTGTCAGCGTGTTACTGTACATACTTACTTCAAGGAGCTAAAGGTCATCCGTTGCGGCGCTCCATGGAGCAACGTCCTACATAAATGATAGCATGAGCCGTTCCCGCAAAACGACATGTTAGATGGAAGAGGAGAGCGGGAATCAAACTACACACAGTCATGCTCAGCGAGTGGTCAGCGAGGACCGTGTATGTATGTATAGAGCATCTACAGCGCGCCGGAGCCGTTCACTCGAAAGTCGATATCGGATTCATGCCTGCTTCATCTCCCGTTCGATGGCCCACAAAACCGCCTCCTCGACGTCCTCTGCGATGTGTGTCGGGGCGTGGGTCGGGGGTCCGTGTGCGGGGTCGTACACGCCCGTCTTGACGAGGATCGACTGCCAGCCTGCGGCGTTCGCCCCAGCAATATCTGGGGCCATATACAGGTCAGCGGTCTATTCCTCTTGCCCGCATCTCGTTTCCGTGGCCGGGATAGAGTGAGGAGAGCACATACCCGACTCGGGATTATCTGTAAATGCCGGCTTGACGGGTCAGTGGGCAGTTTCAGATGCTATGTACGGGTGCGCCGTACCTCCGACCATGTATCTGTGCGGAGAAGAGGCGGAGGACACCAGGATCAGCACAATGGACTCGAGAAGGAGAGCTCGATGCGCGGGACTGACACACGGGGCATCTTCACACTTCCCCCGGCGCGCTCTTCGATGCGATCCCGCAATACCTGCTCTGCGAACCTGTACGTCGCGGTCGTCGGCTTGCCAAACTGCGTGTACGGGTACGGCGTCCCCGCGACGGCCTGTGGTCGTGCGCGTCAGGTTACCGATGGGCGTTGAACCCATGCGTGCCCGCCCGAGAGCGGTTGGCCACACGCACCTTGTACACCGCTTGGAACGCCTCCCGGAAGGCGCCCTGGCCCAATCGCACCTGCGCAAAGTCGGACTTCCACACCAGGTCGGGGTTGCAGAACACAAGGTCTACGGGCGTCGTGCTCCGGTCGCGTCGGGCCTGGCGTTGCGAAGAGCCGATGTGCTCGTGGGAGTGCGCAAGGTCTGGCTCCGAGGGCGCTGGGACGTCGAGGTATGGACCGCCGATAATCCCGCGGGAACGGATCACGTCGATGATGATTTGGATGTCGAGAGACCAGTTGCGCGGGTCGTGGAAGACGAAGACGGCGGAGATGGGGGTTCGGGAGAAGTCCACGTCCTGGGAGATATGGAGATGAGTTCGGCGGCGGAAAGAAGATCATATCGACGTCTCGATCTAGAGCGATGTAGCCGTCATCGCAAACGTAGAGTGGCACATGTGCAAGCGGTGAATTTCACGGGCTGGACGGGTTGAGCTGTACGTTGCCCGATCTATGGGAGACCGCATGACATTGAGATGACGAACCTTGGCAGACTGGCGCTCTTCTGGCGTGAGATCATGAAAAGGCCATGTTCTACGTTGTGGTAAACTGTAAGTCCTACAGCATGAACGCCTAGCGGGTGACTTACTCCGGTCTCCAAGCGAGCACATCTAACGTTGTGTATGCGTGTTGGAAGCCGTATCTACGGTGCATATCAGTCCATGCACTGCTAGGGGTGATATCGGTAGCAATGTTTGCAGACATACCCCTCAGCGACCTTGCGAATGTCGTCGTTGCGCCCGCCTAGCACAAGGACAGGTTTGTCGGCATACTTGTGGACTACCGAGTTGAGGATTGTGTGTGCCTGCACAATCTGATTGGTGTTGAGCTGGTCAGAGTCAGTAAGCACGCTGGATGCTACTGAGTACCAAGGTGTCCAACGTACTTCGACGCCGAGCTGGGCACTGAGCTTGCGTCTCCGTGCCCTTTCACTCGTGCCGCCTCCGTTAGTTAGCTATGGGGGTTGAATCTTGCATGGTGAGCAACTTGTTGACAAGTAAAGAGGAGCCAAAGCTGACAAGAATGAAAGGAATCTTGCTTGCAGGTGGAGTCAGCGGGGATGCCTGCAGAGGTAGCAGCAGCACGCTTACACTCCCATAGGGTTGTTGCCCTTGAGCACGTCGAGGGCTCTCCTCGCCGCAGGGAGCGTATTCGGGCCTTGGAGAAGCACGCCATCCTAGAGAGTAGGTCAGAGAGCATACAACTCTCAGTTTAATCTATTATTTACTATGTCAAATGTGAAAGCAAGAGGGGGTCCTTTGGATCGAGCTAATTCTCTTGTCAGTCCCGCGCATGGCTCTGCTATGTAGCACGGAATCACTCACATTGTATACGTCGCGTTTGCAGACGTTGCGTCTGTAAAGTAACAGCTTGGCTACCTCTAAAGGAATTCTTCAACATGGAGTAATAACTCAAAACTTTCGAGCTGGTCTCTGGCCTACTGGGTTGTGGACGACGGTAGCAACGCAGGTTCTTCAACAGGCGCCTCGACGCGACAACGCACAACCCTAACCCTAGCACATATACGTCACGCGAGTGGAAGGGAGGCCTGTGATATTTGTCGTGCCAGAAGTCCTTCAAGCTCAACGCCTTCGTCCTCGATGTCGCCCTGATGTCGCCCACAACACTCTCGCCGATGTGATCACTGCTTCTCACAGCATCCGACGTACATTCCTCATGTCTCGCGACGATACAGCCCATTCTGCCCCGCTCGTCGAGTTCCTCAACACTCTCCCATCACCGCTCACCACCACTCTCGTCGCCCTCGCACCCACTATCGCAAGAGTCAGATATGTCGCGCAGCTTCTGGGCTGGAAGGCAACATGGACAGACTGCTGGCTTTTCCTGGCGGCTTGGTGGGCCATATGCTTGGTACCGGAGCTGGCGTTGAGGTGCGTTCGTCATCATGAATGTATGTCTAGTATCACCTGGTGGACTGGCAAGCTGCTATCAAATCCCTGGTCGACGGCGGGACCCTTTCGAGTCAAAGGGGTCTTAGGTGCGCGACATGCTGTAACAAGAAGCTCCTTGATAGGCGCACATTCTATTCTCCGTCATCGTTGGGCATGGTTGAATCGAACGGAAGGTTCACCCAGCGAACGAAATCGTTGAGATTGCGGCAGGGACTATAGGAGTCGCGACGCGTATGTTATAAGACGTTGCTGCGTGCCGATCCCCAACACCAACCATGCGTGAATGCTGCAGGTACCACATAGCTCGCCACCTTTGACTTATACTTTCCTTGACCTTGCGGTGGCCCGTCAGGAGTGCATGAGTTGTACACTCCACGAGTCATGAATGTCAATGAACACATGCTGACATCTTCACAGATACATTCTACCAGTCGCTGTACCCCTACTATTCCTTCGCCTTCGCGCCAACCCTAAAACAACACAAGAAGCTCCTCCGGTTACAGAAGACACTCTACAACGAGCAATCTCCGACCTCACCATCATTCATGCCCTTACACCATCTCTCCCTGTCTTCACACAGCCCTATACTCCTCCGATGACTGTTATTCTCCGAACAATTGCCTGGTTGTACACGCCGTACCTCCTGGTCACCTACCTCGTCCGCATCCGAATCCTCGTCGCACTCACCGGCACGCTCGTACTCACGTGGAACGCCCGCTGGTCCGTGATCCTCCGTCGTGCACTCTGGCGTAGCTCCTACTTTCGTTGGTCCGTCTACCGCGCATGGTCGACGATCTCTGGTCAACCCCTTCCCCCGATAAAACTCTCTCCCCAATTCCAATCCGACGCCAAACTGGTATCCGTCGCCTCCACCTCCCCCCTCGCACCTACATCTACGTCCGCTTCGCCTGCGCTCCCGGACACGTCCGTCCGGTTTCTCTTCACGATATATGAGAATCAGCGATGGTGGATGGGCCTCGACTGGACCGCCGCGCTCCTCCCTGGGGAACGGCCTTCGTGGTGCTCGGCCTCGCAGCAACCCGCGGCACCGCCCAGTTCTTTCACGCTCCCAGCAGCTACGACAGTCTACACACCCGCGCCGGATGGCACACGGCGCGTGAAACGCACCGCGCGGTGGCGGTGGGAGGAGCACGAATGGCGCGTGGTCGTCCGCAGAGAGGGCGCAGGCACGAGCCGCGTTGAGCGGCCGTTGCCGAGCGCTAAGGAGGAGAGTACCGCGGCGGCGAGCGCGAGTCGGATCTTGAAGGCGGCGGGGAAGATGGGCGAGAAGCGCAGCGACAAGGAGGGGCAGAAGGCGGAGGAGGAGGGCGCAGAGCACGGAGGGCCGGGGAGCGTGGACGCGCATGGGCACAGCGAGGCGGAAGAAGAAGAGGAGCCGCTCACGGATCCCGACGGATGGGTGTACGCGGACAACAAGTGGGAGGGCGCAAGCTGCAAGGGCGGCCTTGGCAAGGTACGTCTTTCCCTATCTCAAGACTCCGGCCGTTAGAGTCTGAAACATCGGTTTGCACAGTACACACGCTTCCGACGGTGGACGCGCATCGCGGTCCTCACGGAGACGGTCGAGATCGTCGAGCCGGGCGAGCTCGGCATCCAGCGCGACGAGCCCGTGTACGACCCTCACCATCCGCCGCCCACAGCCGGGCCCGTGCAAGCCGCCTCATCACCCGCGACGGCTGTCTCCGCGGAGCTCGCACAAGCGGAGAGTGCGAAGACGGATACGAGCGCGGATAAGGGCGGCGAGGAGCAGACGAAGGCGCACCATGCGCCGTCCGCCTCGCGGTCGTCGATAGCATCGCTCGAGGAGGAAGGCTCGCGGCTGAGGCAGCGGCTGAAGGCTGCGGTCATGGGCGCGACGGGGCACTCGGGCTCATAGCCTTGCGTGTACGTATGTGTATGTATCTGGAGTTTGGTAGGATGTGACCGGACTCTCGCTGTTGTAATGTCACACTAGCTGTTTCTCGCCGGTCGTCCGACTCTGCGCTCGGATCTCTGCTTGAAGATTGAAGTGGACCGCACCAACTGCGTGCCGGGGCCAACGCGTGAGGTATGGCGACATATCATATACTTGCGCTCGAGCAGATAGCTGACTATTGGCACGAAGTGCATACCAGTTTGTTGAACAGGCCGGTCGCACAGACTTCCTAGACGATGTTACGACCGGCTTGGGATTGGAATTACACCATCACGCAGGCTCGATCGACGGCATGGCCAAGAGACTAGTAGTGATCGCCGCCGCGGCGGTGCTCCCGCTCGTGGACGTCTTGCGCGTGGTTGCGAAAGTGCATCCGTTCGTCGAGGGTGCGTGTTCGCTCGCGAACGGACGTCTCTACACGCGTGCGGTGCTGAAGTGCGCGATGCGCGATGTGATAGTGGCGGTGAACGCGTTCGCGATCGTCGTCGAGCTCAACCTGAAGCGGCGCGAGAGCGACAGGAAGATCGACGTGCTCTTCGCGTCGATGCGGGACACGATGGCTACATTGCGGAGGTAGCTCGTCCGATGCGTCTTTTCTCGCCTCTCACTGTTATGCTGTAATGACACTCTTGACTACCGAACGACTTCGCCGCCCCTCAGGGACAAGGACACGCTAGAGACCGGGCTTTAGGAGCTGCTTGTGGCCTGCCTGAGGCACACAGCTGACTGTTATGCGTTTCCATCCTCAAATTAACGTCCCTTCACGCCGTGACAATGTGGGTCAAGAGCAGATTGTCGTGACGGTAGCGATGATATATATACATACATCGGGCGCCGTCAATCAATGTCTGACCTTTGAGTCGAGGAGTCTGAGATCAGGACTTGTTGCTCTCGCCTTGATACGGGAAAAGTGCCCATCATTCCGAAGCCTAAGTGTGTGTGCGTGTGGTACGTATCCTCCTCCTTTGTCAGGCAGGCCCAGCGTTCCTCATGTCCGTGTGCCACTTCCTCGCCTCGTCGTAGCTCTTGAACTTCCGGTACAGTGGTCCTGGCCAGTACTCTCCACTGAAGATGGGGCCACGCTGCAGTGAACCGTCTACCGTCGGGAGCCTCTGCTACATCTCGAACTCGATTTCGTCTGCGAGCGCGTCCGAGTCCTACACTAGCCCCCGCGCCGCGAACCGGAGATGCACGCTCTCGAGGCGGGGGAAGCGCTTGATTGTAAGGACAGGCTGCAGGAGCTCCATTCCATCGCCGTCCTGCATGCGCACTGTGGGTCTCGGACCCGGATTACTAGAGTCGGCACTCGGGATGTGGGGTGGCCTGCGGAGCGGCTCCGTCAAGGACGATGGTCACTTTGTGCCGCAGGACGAGCTGTTGGAGATGTCGACCGCCGAGGCGCTCGAGAGTCGAGGCGACGTCCGTCCACAGGTCGGGGCCGTCGAGTGTGAGCTCGAGCTCTCGCAGCTCGGCCATCGTCTCCACCTGCATCCAAGCGAATCCTGAACAACAGAGTAAGCCAACGCCTCGCCATGGATAGCAAATGCCTACTGTCGTGCGCCCGAGCCGTGTCACCCGGCTTGCGCTCGCGCGCACGAAGCGCACCGCGCTCTCCGGCTACGGATCGTAGTCGCTGTAGAAGAAGGACTCGTCTCTCATAGAACTCGCGGTTGGGGTCAGTGCAAGCCACTCAAGCAGGTCCGCGAGGCAAGCGTGGCTGATGGCTGTTCCCGTGGTGGGGTGGGAGGCGGACCTAGTCGGCGTGCGCGAGAGAGAGCTTTCTGAGGCTGAGCAGGATGCCGGCGAAGTCGTGCATGAGCCGTCGGTTCCTGCCTGTGGTTCTCGAGGCTCTGCGAGCGGTCGGGTCGGGGGCGGAGGGATCGTCCCAGAAGGTGAGCTCGGGCGTGAGAGCTAGCCAGGAATGGATCGAGTCG
Source organism: Daedaleopsis nitida (assembly GCA_022606115.1). NCBI lineage: Eukaryota > Fungi > Basidiomycota > Agaricomycetes > Polyporales > Polyporaceae > Daedaleopsis > Daedaleopsis nitida. The sequence goes on from JABYQM010000017.1 coordinate 414,977, forward strand.
GAGCCGCGGACGGCGGCGTGGAGAAGGTCGTATTGCGGAGCGGTAAGCGTGAGGGACTCAAAGAGGCGGAGCCTGCTCGCAGGGAGCCAGGCGCGGTACACGAGCGCGCAGTAGAGCAGGGTCCTGTTGTGCTTGAGCGGCCATCCGGCAGGCGATGATAAGGTCGGTGATTTCTGGAGGGATGCTGTAGAGATGTGAACTGAAAGATGAGAGACATGGACAATGGCATGCGCGCATACCTTTCTACCTGTAGCAAGCCCGTCATGCTCGTCCAGAGGATGCCTGGGCATACGTGAACGTATCGAGGTTGTGTGGGCGTACACGAGGGGCAGGGAAACTAGCATTTGCAGCCTTCAAGAACGACCGTTGGAGATCGCAGCTGATGAGAAGCCAGTGAATGCTAGGACCGACCATCCCTCACGTCAATAGGTCCACATCGTCTGCCTAGGGGAGCCTAAGTGAATGTCGCCCTGCAGCTGCTTGGGCGCGAGCGTGTATTTGTCAATTGACGACTAAACCTAAAGATTGCATCATTTGCGAAGGGTGAGCTAGAGCACAGACGCGGCGTCGATGACCGACGCCCCATTTTCATGCGTAGGTTGTCGAGACCAGCTGACACGACACCACAACGGCAATGTCCTCTTGCACGATAGTTCCACTCGAGAGTCTTGGATAGCGTACACGGCAACTAGTTTGAGAACTTACTAATCGGAAGCGGCGGCTGGACTTCCAGTCTCAGTACTCAGTCATCGTTCATCTCCACGACCGCTACAGGCTCTTCTAGAGTCCATAACGATAGAGGTTGAGCCGTGTGCTTGGGGGCGACTGGCTCGGCAGTCGGTGGTCATCGTAATGGGTATATGATCTTCAAAGAAAGCAGTATAATCGGTCAGCGAGGCGAGAGGCTGGTGCGAGAAAAGATGACATACATACTTACTAGTATACATGCATGCCCGTCGACATCCCGATCATCAACCTAACACCTTCCCGAGGAATGAACTCACCGAAGACAAATTGTCCACGCATCGTTGTCGAACTGGACGCGACTCCGCGTTCACTCGAGCATAGTGATTATGCCCACAGCTTGAAGTCGTAGGCCAGACAGAAGGTGTACGGCGTTGGCGAGACATTACATAGGGCGATGATGATGATGATGATGATGGTCAAAGTCCAAGTCAGCTGGCTGAGACGCTCCGTCGCTGCCAGGGCGCGTCTCCGACTTGACCTTGTTCCTCGACCACATCTTCAGCTTCTTCCGCTCAGCGCTGGCAGCATCGACCGGTTCTTCAGCCTTCTCGTCTTCCTGGGCTCTGGTCTCCTTCAAGCAGTCTTGCAGCATACATCGACATGGCCGAAGGAGGAGCGCAAGGCGATGTTGCGGCCAAGACGCTCACTCCCCTAACGACCACGATTGTGACGGATGCGACGCTGCTCGATGGAAGCAAAGTCGCCACGCCAACGTCCCCTGAACTCCCCACCGTCGTCGCCACAAAACCGCCGAGGGAACTGGGAGCGGCGGTGCAAGAGGGGAAGCAGAGCGAACCGTTGTCGAGCATCCCGGAGTCGACGTCGGACCAGACGGTGATCGCGGAAGAGGAGACGGGGAGCACGACTGCGGAGGGTTCGTCAACGGCGAAAGCAGAGGAGGTCGAGGCAGAATCGTTCTCGACGCCGGAGGCCAAAGCTGAGTCCCTTCCCTCGCCCGGGCTCACCACCATCCCGCTCTCTCCCGCCGACCCTCCCTCAAGCTCTTCGTCAACACACCCGCCCGCGACGAATGCGCCATCGTCGTTCCCCGCGCCGGTCCCAGCACCAGAACGCCAGTCATCGTCAAATACAGGGCCAAGGTCACCAAGATCGCCCACCAAGACGCGTACAATCCTGACTCCGCGCCCGCTGTCCAGGACCGTTGCTTCCCCGACCGCCGCCGGGCTCGACTCCCTCCTCTCACCGACAGAGTCCGAAGCCAAGTTCTCGTCGCGGCAGTCAGTCGCGGGCTCGGACGCGACGGACGACGAGACGCGCTTCTCGACCGTCCTGCTCAGCAGCGCCCACCAATCGCTCGTCCCGACGCCGAAGATCTCAACCGCACCGACGGACAGTCTGCATACGGTCGAAGAGGGCCTCGCTTCGGACGAGAGCACGCTCGTGGACGACTGGAAGCGGCATAAGAAGACCGCGTCGAACTCGACGATCCTATCCGCGAACAATGTCCCGTACTTCATGTCGCAACTCGGTGAGGCCAAGGTCGAACGGCAGGAGGAGGAGTATGTGGACCCGGAGACGACTGTAGATTGGGGTGCGTTGTGCTGTTGTTACGTTCTTCATTCAATGTCCGTATACCGGAATAACACGTTTGCGCCCAGATTTCTGGGGGAAAGTCATGAACGGTGCCTTCCATTCCCCCGCGCACCTGCCCGCGGCCCGTGCTGAACCCGAGACCTATGTGCAGACTACCAAGGGTTCGCATCCGCGCATCCCGAAGATCTCGCCCGTGCGATTGAGCGGGGGTCCCCAAGGCTTTGCGCGGTATGGTATGGCAGCTAATGTAGGTATGCCTGCGCACCGTCTTCGTCTCCCTCTCAGGTCGTTCACCTCGCGACGCCTCAGGTCGGCGTCCAAGGATCCGGAACTAGAGAATACCTATCTTCGGCTGCTTAAGGAGTCGAGCGCGCATGAGAAGTCCATCATGCGCGACCTCGGCAGGTATGTACACGGCATTGAACCAGGAAGTATCCCGCTGACGCGATACACTTACAGGACATTTCCGCACCACGCGTTTTTCACGGACGGTCACGGCATCGGCCAAGAGAACCTGTTCAACGTGCTGAAAGCATACTCGCTGTGCGTCTCTCCCGCGGCTCCTCTTCCCCGTGGCCGTCGCTGAGCATCACGATCGCAAACGCAGATACGACCCACAAGTCGGCTACTGCCAAGGGCTGCCGTTCGTCGTCGCGATCCTCCTGCTCAACGTGCGCCCCTCTTGTTCCTCTCGGAACGTGGCTGACGAGAGGACCTCCTTTGCCTGCATACGTAGATGCCGGACGAAGAGGCCTTTTGTCTGCTTGTGCGGCTCATGCACTCGTACGATCTCCGCGGGCATTTCCTCCCCGACATGCCGAAGCTTCAGCTGCGTTTGGTGAGCCCATCCTCCGCGCGCTTCTGACAACTATCTTGATCCTTCATGGTGCTCACATATGGACGCGCCCGCGCAGTTCATGGTAAGTCAACCTCTCCCGCGTGCGAATGCAGGCGTTCGCTGAGCGCTGACCTGACGACACGACGTGCAGTTTGAGCGGTTGCTCGAGGAAGTCCTGCCCGTTCTGCACTTGCACTTCGTCCGACAGGGCATCAAGGCGAGCATGTACTGCTCGCAGTGGTTCCTCACCATGTTCAGCTACCGGTCCGTACCCTCCCTATCTGCTCCTGACCGGTTTCCTTGATGCTGACGACCCGATTCGTTCTTTGATATTTCGTTTCTGCCTTCCGCCCATCTCCGGTCTCGTCTTGTGCCACCGTTATCCACTTCTCTGACCCTGGATTCTGACCGTGTGCTGTCCCGGGCGTCCGCGCTGCACAGGTTCCCGATGGACATCGTCTTCCGAATATACGACAATTGTCTCGCGAGCGGCATCGAGGCCATGTTCGCATTCAGTATGGCGCTCCTGAGCAAGAACGAGACGACGCTGCTGTCGATGAAGTTTGACCAGCTCATCGGCTTCCTCAACCAGCGCGTGTTCGAGGTGTACCAGGTGCGTCATCCGTCGTCCGCTATCCGTCAGCCTCATCGTCGTGCACCCCTCCCCTCCCACTCCACTGCTCTTGGCTCTACTCGGTAATCCCCGACCGAATCCGACCCGAATCTCATCTATTGGACTTGTGATCTGAATATTTGCTGACGCGCTGTGCCCTCGTCGCAGGTCGGCCCCGTGGATCCGTCGACGCCACCGTCTGAGGTGCGGTACCGGGTGGACGAGTTTGTGCAGGACGCGTTCTCGCTCCGGATCACCCCATTCATGCTCGACAACTACGCGCACGAATACGAGGAGCTCGTGCGCACGCGCGACGCGCACAAGCTCGAGATGGAGAACCTCCGGAACACGAACCAGAGGCTCGCCATGCAGGTGTGCGTGTCTTTGTTTTTCTATTGTCATGGACCATTCTTCGTTTGTGGGACGCGGAAGAGATTGCGCCAGGGATGGGGCGCGTGGTGAGACTGGTATCGAGGTCGGGCTTGGGGTCTCAAGGGCCCCTAGTCATATCTCATCATCGGCTTCTGCTCCTCTAACCTACACAGATAGTTTCTCAGTTGCATTGAAACTTCTATCCTACAACCTTCCACCCAGATACGCTCGGAGGCACTACAGGATTCTTCCGTCTTGGCTGGTGGTGGAAGTACTGACGCCTCGATGGCCCAACTGACGAACATCTTCGCGATCTTGATGTTCATTGCGCGTCATGCGAGCACTGGCCTATCGAGTCTCAGTTGCTACTCTTTGGGACGAGCGTGCAGATGCTGATCTCGGTGTGATGCGTCTACAGGAAGAATCTCGAGAACTCGCTCGCACAGCTCAACACCGAGCATTGCCAGGTGCTGGTGCGTAACGAGTACCCGAGATCGCGTCACTCTGCTCCCCTCACAACGTCTGATATCCATCTGACAGAACGAGCTCGTTATGGCGCGGCTACGACACGAGGAACTCGAGTCGGAGCTGGTGCGGTACAAACTTCTGTACGTGCTTTTTCATCGCCGCAGTCTGGCGCGGTGGATGTGTGGTTGGTTGGTTCTGACACCGTGGTGTCCAGGTACGCCGAGGCGATGCATCAGAGCGAGGACGCGATGTCCTCGCACCGGATCTCGCTCGTCAGCAAGCGCGGCAGCAGCAGCACGAACAACTGACGGTCGATGACCTCGTCTCGCCTCACTCAGCCGCCGGCTGCATACACTGCCCATCGCATTTACGGCTTCACGTCTCACGGTCTCCCCTCGCACTCGCTCAGGCTCTCTTTCCTCCGCATAAGTCTTGCATATTCATAACTCATCTCATATCCCGTCGACGCCGAAATCGATGTTGTACTGGTCTGGTCTTCGCCCCTCTCCCTCCCGCTCATCATTGCATGCATGTATGTCGCGTACTTGTACACCCCGCACGTAGAATAATCGCAGTCCAGCATGGTCATCGTTGTCGCACCGGTATCGCCGGCGTCGCGATACGATTCATATCAACCCCGAGCTCCAGGTGCGTGGTCGCACATGGAGGTGAGTGAACTCTTATTATATGCGGACTTGCTCTCTGCCGCTGCGGCGCTGCCTTTGCCTGCGACGCCAGCTCGTCGATCATCATCGGCCCCTCCTCGAGCGAGCGCACGAAGAGATAGGCCTTCGCGTTCTTGGGGTGGAGGGCCTTGACGATCAATCCCCGCGTTATCCCCGGCGAGGACGGCGACCTTGCCCGGCCTGACAGGATATCGCGGCCGTCTATGGCCATGTGCCGTGAGCAAGTCAAATTGGAGTGTGCGTTTGATGGCGGAGGAGCGTGCCGGCCGGGATGGGAGATGTGGTAGCCGCACTGCGCTGGGGGACGGGAATGGTTGACTGCTCTGCGCGCGCCGATGCAAGTCGGAGCGACTTTGTAAGATGATCAGTGCGTATTCCGTGTTCTGCAGATGATTTAAACGCACACACCGAAGATTAAAGCTGATCGGAGCGAGCACGACAATCCTCGCGGGTACGAGGCCGCGAAGCCGCGCTTGTGTAGTGGTAGACGCAGAAGACTGTGCAGCGATGTCATTCCACCTGGAAGTAATTGTTCAGAGCGTACTCTGCGGTGGGGAATGTCTGCGTGTTGAGGGTTGCGGGAAAACTTGATCCACCTACTGAACGGTGTCAGATGCCAAAGACTCAAGAGGGGACGTACGGTTGAGCGGCGTACGAAGTCTTCGCCCCTGTTTTCAGCTTGGTGGTCTGCGCAGCTAAGCCATTTCTCCACAACTCGTGTCGTCTGCCCACCTGTCTCGCGACTCACTTGAACGTGTGACAGAGGCGAGGGCCCGGCGGCGGAGATCACTAGGTACGTCTTGGCCATGGGCGAGTCCATGACGTCGACGCGCCGCGTACCCAAGCCCAGAGAACTCTGCCTGAGGATGCAGGGCACAGTAGGTTACTGCGCGACGCACGATTTGAGACGGGGTTATGATTGTGCGTGCGTGTATATGTGCGTGTGCGGCGCGACTCGGAGGAGGGACGGAGATCACTAACGATGTACGAGGCCAACGCGGATCGTGCAGGACGTTGAAGCTTGCATAGAGGGTCTAGATCCAGCATATGCAAGGTGAGTTGAGGTAGTCGGCGAGGGATCTGGAGGTAGTCAGTCTGGATCTACTTCTTGGGCAACTGGTCCATCGGGGACGGCGACTCGGAAGAGACGGGGCTGCGAAGATATCTTGGATGAGTCTGAGTGCCCACGAAGGTGGCTGTCGGTCTGCAAAGTCCTGAGGAGAGTAGCTCTGCCAGCTGAACTAGTGAGCTGCACGCGGAGGCCTGAGACGTTGGACATTGAGACGAGGTGAACTCAAGGTGTCGTCCTACTCGACAGTCAGACTGGCGTAAGTATGTAGAGGAGTGGTGGGGAGATGGCGGCGTGAGCAGTAGAGAGTTAAGGCGCCCGTATTCGGGCTTAGCGTCTGAGAACGCCGACCTCTTCCTACTCTACACCCCGCATCCCTCATATCGAATGTAGCGGCTAGTATATGTACTAGCAACACACATGCACATACCTGGGTGACTATCTCGCTCGTCGTGTGAGCCTCTACCTCATGGCCAAGCATCGTGACCCCCCCTACCCTCGGGTTACTACTCGACTTGATTGTCCAGTGGGTCTGGCACCGTGGCGTTGGCCACACAGGGGAGTCGAGAAGTTGCAACTTGAAGTACGTCGAGTACATGCGAGCCTTATGTGACGAGACCTGATTCTCCTGGACACAAATTCCAAGTCCAATATATCACTGTCGCGAGCTCGAGCAGCAAGAAAGACTGTAAGGAAGAGGCTCGCAACTATCTATCGCCATCATTGTCCAAATGTGCCACTCATATACTGAGGTGATTTATTACATGCTGAAAACACGAGGGATCTGGAATATAACCACGATGTAACGCGGACTCGCGGAATATCCAAAACATCGTCAGCATTTACTAGCAGGATATACGGTGATCACAATTGGACAAAGACTGCGATATGACCAGGATGTATCTGTTTGTTATATTGGTTCAAGCCCCCGGTTAGCTTTGGGCCTACACTGTCACTGAAGCGCCTAGCGTATCGGCCAATGCCGAGCCATCTTCCTGGCTTCAAGCGCCATCAGTACCACCGTGGACCACCACGACGACCGGATCGATGTCTATCTTGAACCAATTCACGATGTCTATCCGCACGCCACTTCTACTAAGCTCAGCTACGCATGCGACACTAGGCGACACTCTGTTCATGTACTGAGCGTCATGCCGTGCTACGGATCCTCTCAGCTCGCGAACAAACATACCAGCGCCATCGAACGTTGATCTTCATGTCGGACAAGTCAACAACCAGCCTCTCTGGGACTGGAGAGACAGTCGCGGAGAGCGACATGGCATGAGAGGAGGCTTGAGCGCACCCCGAGGCCACGGAGCAAACTTGAAGGTGAGTTCTGGTTCAAGTTTGCGTGCGCGGGCCTGCTCTCTCTTAAAGCTTGAAAGTTTGAGTCCTCCCGTTTCTCTCCCGAATTGCGACCTTCTCATCATGTCTTTCTCCCATGTCATTGTGAGTGTGCGGGAAGGATATCCGGGCAAGCTAGATGCGCGACCATCTTGAACGATGCCGCTGGCCGTTGCCGCTGTACGCTCCAGCTAGGACCAACTCAGGGATTGCGTATGTCGTCCTGTGATACGACTAGAGTTGATGACCACGCGTGAATCAAGGTCTGGATCCGGACATTGTGCACGTCGAGCTCTGTCCAGCTGCCTCGACTTGGAAGCTGAGGTCATTTTTCACAAACAGGTCCAGTGCGCCCACACAGCTCCGCTGACTTCATTCTGCTCTGAAGAGTCGAGCTAGGCTAGAAGGCGGGGTGCGGGGCCGCTTACGACGACCGACGTCAGCCATCGCCGTCGCAGTGGGGCGCCTCGTCGCCAAACTTGCCTCGCGCCACCGACCCCGCTCGTCATTGGCCACACCCCGACGCCTACCGCAGCACGCTCCGCCCGTTCTATGCACGCGCGGCGAAGGAACGCTTCGATGGTCGTCGTCGTTGACGTCACCTATCCCGGGGCAGCATGTATATATGCACCCTGTCGACTGCCCCAGCCTTAACAAATCACCCACTCTCTCATCGCTATCGTCACAACGCCTTCCCCTCCTCCTCAGCACACTGATCTTACTATGTCTTACCACGACGGTGCGTGTTCACTCTGCACCCCTGCGACTACGTGCGTGACTGACACGTCATCTTACCCCAGAGAAGCGTGTCGCCGCTGGGCTCAAGGCTGCGATCCACAACCCGCACGTCTCCGAGCAAGCCAAGGAACGCGCGCAGGAGCGGCTCGACCATATGGGCGCCGTTACCGAGACTGCAGTTACCGACGGGGTCGACTCGAGCGGCCACGAGACGAAGCGCGTCCTCGGGGGCTACAAGGCTACCCTTCACAGTACGTCTTCGTCTTCGTCTTCGTCTTTTTGTCGTTTAGAGACCTGATGCGGATGCACCCGCGTTCGATGCAGACCCGCACACGAGCGCGGAGGCGAAGGAGCATGCGCGCGACGTGCTCGAGGGTTCGGAGGACGCTCCTCCCGCTGAGGACGAGCACCAGAAGCGCGTGAACGCGGGCTACAAGGCCGCTCTCCACAGTAAGCCCTCCTCTCCTCTCCGCACGACCGTTTGGGCGTATGCTCACCTGCGACCTTGTGTTTCGTAGACCCGAACGTCGGCGCTCAGGCGAAAGAGCACGCGAAGGAGTACTTGAAGGAGCAGGGCGAGCTGTGAGTTCCTGAGCCCGCACCCTGCTCCCCGTCCTCGACGCCCTTTCGTTTTGTTCTTCTTGGGTCTGCTTGGACCTTGGATGTGGAGCCCTGGACACTCCGAGTTGCTTCATCTGCGATGTACATAGGAATGCGATAATCTGTACGAGTACTTACCGTAACGTAATGGATCTCAAATTGACTTGAACTCACGTTCGAATTCTCGTCTGTTTTTCTTCGTAGTCTGCTGAAGGCGCCTCTGCCAGGCGTGGGATTCACTGTGCATCACAAACGCGTGACATCATGCGTCCCCAACACACGGCACCTACTGGTCTCTTGCCCTCTCTTGCCTCTTGCCTCCAAATCACAGGTAGTCGTAGTCCCTCCGATATGCATAGAATGCAAGGTAAGATGACGAGCTTACTTTGGGCTGTGAGGCTTTACGGAGTCGCATTGACTGATCGCTTGGCTACATCAGGACCTAACTGCCCCGGGCTGGCGCGACTCAGGGAAGACTCATCGTCCAACGATCCGAGGAGTACAGTCAGTACTGGAAGAGTACTCGGAAACAGGTCATGCAAGGTGTCGCTGCGGCTGCTATGTTTAGGTAGCTATACTCTGCTCCCCATCTCACACGCGCCCCACCGCACCTAGGCCGGACTCACGTCTAGAGTCTCTCCCCTCAGCGCCCGACTTCGAGTCCCCACCATCCCGCGAGGCTCCCGCGCCGACTGAGCCCGTCAAAACGACATCCGCCTGCGAGGAGTGCGCAAGCCTCGTGTGCCCAAGACTAGTTCAGAGTGCCTGTCATTGTCAAGTTCAGGGGCGTCCCTGACCCCATCATGCCCGTGGTCCCAAAACCGTCGCAGGCTCGGATGCGACGGTCGACAAGACCTGTCTCTCGAAGTCATGCTCAGCGTGCCTGCTAATTGCTTGGCGCGACTGCGAGGATCCTCACTACCGACTGACACTCGTACATACAGTCGAAAATGGTCCGGGCTCAGGCTCGGACGAGCGCACGCTCGTCAGTGCTTGGCAGCGATTCAGACCGTACGTGTCAACTTCGACTCTTCTGCCCGTTAAGAACGTCCCGTACGTCGTGTCGCACTTTGGCGAGGCTACGGTCGAACGGCAGGAGGAGTATGTGGACCAGAGGATTCGGGTGCGTCATGCGACGATTTCATCCTCGTGCTGTATTGTAACATACCTGTGCTCAGTCTTCTTGCCGGCAGAGCCATGAATGGTGCTTCCCATTCGCAACGCACCTGTCTGCTACCCGTGCCGAGCCTGAGTCGTCCATGCAGTCTGCCAAAGGCTCTCGTTCATGTACCCGGAAGAGCTCGCCCGCTTGATCAAGGCAAGTATGCTTATGCATCATCCTTGTCTCTTTCTCCGATCGTTCAACTCGCGACGCATCAGGTCAGCGTCCAAGGATCCGAATTTCGAGAATAGGTATCTGCGGTTTCTCTAGGAGCCTGAGACGAACCCGCACGATCAGTTTATTATACACGACCTCGGCCGGTATGTGTCATTCATGAACTCCAGACGATCTCTCGCATACGCGATCCTGCTGCAGGACGTTCTCACACCTCCGTGCCTTCTCGACGGACGGTGACGGCATCGGACAGGAGAGCCTAGTCAACATCGTGATGCTCAAAGCATACTCACTGTGCGTGTCTCTCCGGGCGCTGTCCTCTCTTCCTCGTGGTCGTAGCTGAGCATCGCTAACGCCAGTAGAAGTGCTGATACTGCTCGCAAGTTGGCTACTGCCAAGGGTCGCGATTCGATCGTCGCGATCCTGCTACTCCACAACGTGAGCCCCCCCTCCTCAGCGCCGCCTCTGTACTTCCTGCTCGTGATAACTGATGCTCTTGAACCCGTGGGCATGTACAGAGTCCAGACCTGGCTCCGCATGCTCGTGACCACCTCCGCTTCGTTGCCGCCCACGTCTATGTGTGGAGTCTCAGCATTGTCTGCTTCGCTCGCAAACTTAACTTCACATCATGCCCCGTCGTTGCAGCATACACGGTCAAGACACTGTGGCCCTCGAGGATGGTGTGTCACCTACCTGCCTTGCACTCGAAGGCTCAGTACCGGTCTCAAACCCAAGCGTACTCCGATCGTCGCTGACCGTGACACTGACCAGTAGCTGCTGCGTCGGAATCGGCGCTGACATGGCAGACAAATATACGTCATTCACGAAATTACACCGTGCATCGGGGTGCTGGAGCTCGTTCTGCCTCATCCGTCCTTGCCGTAGTGGGAGGACGGACTGCGAACTTTCAGGGTGACTGGTGAGCAGGCCGACACCCAGCTCCCACTGGCAGCGACAACGTTCACTCACTCGCATGCGTCCATATGTTACTCGCAGATTCGGCAGACAGCGGAGGGAGCACGTCCGCGCCGCCCGGTGACGTTCCTTTCGACTCAAAGGAAGCCGCGACACCGTCCTCAGCATAACAACAAGGTCACAACGCCCACGCTTGGTAGCCAGTGCGGAAGAACATGAAGGGGGCGGTACCGAGGCGTCAAGGCGTCGGCGGGTACTAGTAAGTCAGTCCCTTTGCGTGCAAGCTCTAACTTTCTAGTAGGACTCGTGAGGGATATTTCGATAACTCAGTGGCTTCAGGAGCTTTGTACACGACTACGCCGAGCACTACGCCTAGTGCTGCAACAAGCGACTACGCACAAGAAGGTCAAGGTCGCGGTACGTTTCATACGAGCGTTGACTGCTCCGCATCCTCACTGACTTATGTCCCCGTTATTGCGTACATTACTCGCCACGCCGCGCGATCGCGCATATATCCACCAGAATTCGGACTCACGAACGTACAGATCGCCCAGGTCTACATCAGCGCACCCATCCGACTTAGAGCTCGCCCTCAAGATATGACATGGTGAAATATGGGATCATTACCCCCATCTGCGACATGCACACGATGGATCGAATCGGGTCCACGGAATCCGAAGTCAAGAACACGTTCTGCGTGTGCGGTTACTCGCTGGGTAAGTGACCTACGTAGACCTCACATCCGACCCAGAACACCCTCTGCTTATGCAATACCGTGGCAGAACATCCACATATCACGCATTCAAGTTCGCTGACGGTCGCGGGGATGGGCACAACGAGAACATGGTAGATGTGCTCACCCGCGCGGGACAGTCCTTCCGAGGAGTCATCGCTCAGCTGTTGAGGGCATCCTGCGGTTCCGAGGATCTCCTGTCAGACCTGCCGGGGTTGGAACTGCGGCTGGTGAGCCTGATCCTCCCGCTTGCCGGCTCCGTCATGGCACTCACGACGCTCTGTTCTCCGCAGTCAAGGTGAGCGTGTACTGCCCACGTCCTTAGCTCTCTCTTCGAGTCAGTCCGCGGTATGGCGACGGATCCTGCTCCCACTGCCCACATCACGATCATCTTCGGGATGGCATGGCGACTGCCACAAGAGTGCTGACCAACAAGTCAAGGCCGTGTGTGCATCCACCATCGGTCTTCTCGGAAAACAGCGAAACGACACTGCTGTTGACGGAGTATGATCGATCTATCACTGGCTTTTTCATCCATCGCACATGTGAGGTGTACCAGCGCGTGCTCGTCCTCGGGCACTGCCCCTAGTACGCTCCGTTCTGTGTCTCTCTCCGCATGTCTGTACTGATGCCCTCTGACCGCGTTGACTAAGTGTTGGTACTGCACAGGGCATTTCAGAATATTGATACCGCTGTCGGCGGAGATCAAGTACCACGTAGACGAGTTTGTGTAGGATGTGTTCTGGTTTAGGAACACATGGGTATGAGACGCTCCGCAAATGCAATGTGTATACCCTCGAACAAGCATGGCTAGCGGGACCTCGTGTATAATATACCGATCTCTCATCCCGACGACCGTAACTTCGTGTATGGAGATTGAGCTACTATATGTCACCGCACAGTCCTCCTATGCATACTTCTGTCTGGAGTTCTGGGTATACATCCGCCTGCAATCATCTTGAAAAGGTGATCCTGACATTGCTTCATTGAGATCTCAGAACCATCTCGCAGTGCCAACCATCTAACTGTATCTTCCATAGATACAAGATGAGCACGCAGGATTTTATGACAAACTATCAAGCATTGTGTGACCATGATGTGTTCGGTACTATGGTGGCCGATGTTCTAGGGGTAACAGACCACAATAAAGGTAATCTTCAGATGGTCTGTTCAGATGAGTCCAGCTCACGGCTCACCTCAGAAATTGATCACATCCGTTCTTATCACTGCAACTGCAGACAAAAATTCCGCAACGGGGGGTATATAGGTCTGTACGTGGTGCAAGCGAGTACCCACCATCATACTCCTCTCTACTCCTTATTCAGGTGGTTTACACTCCCAGATTGAAGAATGTCCGATGATCAAATTATCGCAATTGTGGAACAAATGTATGATATTCTTCTTTGGCTCACAGGCTGTCGAGTCTTAATAACTAAATAATACCCAGTCATATAGAGCAACTTTGTGAAGTAGCTGTCACCGGTACAGTACATTACTACATTGTATGAGAGCGCTCTAATCCTCTTTTTATCTAGCTCTGCTGGTATATGAATGGGCGATTACTCTTTCCCAGGAAGTGGAGTTCTTCTGGAAAGCACCGCTCACCGGAGCTACCATTTTATTTGCTCTCAACCGGTACATTATTGCCTTAAGCTACGCAACAGCTTACATTCCCTCCCAGTCATTATCAGTGAGTACTGTCAATACTCATATTTCTGCCTAGCACTGACCTATAAAATAGAGGCAAGACCTTCTCTTACTTTCACAAAAAGTCACTAACACTTACTCTATAGTTGCAAAGTGATTGCATTTCTTGAATACAGTTTTGAAATATCAGCCTATATCCCCTGGGCCGGTGCGTAAAGACCTACCGCACTGTCTCCTACACTGACCAGGCACTCCTGGTGTAGCATTCTCTGCAATGCGTGCCTATGCTCTCTCAGGCAGACGGTGGTATATCATGACATGGGTTTTACTGATGTCATGTATACCCATCATATTGAACCTGGTACAAAGATATCCTGGTGGCAAACATGCTAGAACTAGTGCTAACAACAGTAATTCAGATACAAGTGTACTGGCTGTATGCAGTCATTAATCCTTTTGCTGGTTGTTCTACGGGCACAAAGATGTCAGACAGCCTGCAGACCATGTAAGCAATACTCTAAATATGTTGCAAAGTATTGACACTGATTCTCCTCTAGTTGTACGTGCATGTGACAGCTCATCGGAGTTTAGGCTTACATGAGGAAGACAGTCACAATTATTTCGCGGACATCTTTGATTCTTGCCGACACAATAGCCATCACTACTACCTGGATTACTATGCATGACACAATAAGAATCGGCAATCTGCAAGCAACCCCTTTGTTCTCAAGGCTGTTTCTTGTGGATGGTATGTGCTAAGATTGAATATGGCAAGATGGAGTTACTCAAGTTCAAGAGACAGGAACAATATATTTCATGTGTGTTCTCAGCAAAAACCTTCACTCAACAATCAATCCAATGGTAAACTCTGCCACTAGTACTCTTCTAGTCCTCAATATTCTAGATTTCATCTTAGCAATCCTTCAAATCGTCAACAAGGAAGTGGGTGATAGCTATTCCATCATTTTTTATGAAGTGTGCGTGCGGTGAATTTTCATGGAAACTTCAAGGCTTGCTGACATACTTTTTAATAGAATCACTCCCATCCTAGTCTCCCGCTTCCTGCTAGATCTACAAGCGGTGAAGAGGAAGACTCAGCACCAAAGCTCACTCGACTCAACATCCTCCTCAGTCATCTTTGAACGTATCATGGGGTCCATCAACTCGCAACTTCAGCCGGGTGACCTACAATTTCTATCGGGAGGTGACATCGAGGATATGGCAAACGAGGAAGATCCCTCGGGCTCGGGCAACGGTGACAGTGAAGAAGTAGCGGACCCAGTCCTCAGCATCGGAGGCTCTAGTCCCGAGGAGAATGCTGCGTCGGCATGAGGCAGGTTAGCTATGCTGGTAAGGTCCCATGTCACTTGGTGCAGAGTTTATGCCACTCACCACTTGGTATCAATCAGACTCGGACCGGTCGACAGGCATGATCATCCTTCCCTCGTGGTGAAACATAACCAGTTCCCTATATCTATGTGACTCGTCGGTTGCTGGACATGCCGTAGCCTGAGATTCTCTTGACAAGCTCACTGTAACTTATGCGACAGCTATGAAGTATTTATCTATAGGATTTTGCGCCGGCTCTCGTTGACAGAGATTTACAGAGGTACAGTAGGTACCTGTAAGTATAGATGTGCATGTACGCTGGTTAGTAGCAGTACGGATGAGTCTTATATAACCGCCAACTTAGTCGTCGTTAACTGAAGCAACGAGGTCTTTCGAGCAACCCGAGCGAACGGATGGGAGTCATTGTCACGTAGTACGTCTGGGCTCAGGAGATGCATATGCATTGAAGTAATCGAGAATGAGAGTCGAAACCAGGTGACGTTCGGACGTTGGCGAGACTCGGGTGGCAGTGGGCAGTGGGCACTGTACCTTGTCAGTCGTCATCTCCGTCAGGTCGACGACACGATCGAACGGAACGGACGGACCTGCACTCAGCCTCGGCTCGTAGACCGCGCGAGGCTCGTGATCGAGTGATCGAGTGCGCGGATGCAGACACATGCAGAAACTCCGAGTCGGCCGCACCTGGGGCCACGGCGCAGAGGGAGAACATACTGCAGGCTCGACCCCGAGCAAGCGAGGCGCAAGCCACGCGCACATGCTTCTGACTCTGAGACGGTTTCGCGGCGGGCGTACGACCTCGATCATGGCTGGGGCCGCGCGGTGGCGATTCGCGAACGGCCTCGCGGGCTGCACGCGCGGCCGGTCCACCTCCGGCCACAGCTCGAGGAGGCGAGCCGCGGCCCGCGGGGACTCGGAGGATGTGAGGGTGCAGCGCAGCGAGAGAAGGGTACAGCTGGAGAGGTGTAGCGTGCGGAGGGCGGGGGGCGGGGGGCGGGGAGGCAGCCATTATCAGTCGGACTCGCAGAGAGACGGACCCTGCAGGCTGGGCGCCCCGCGACGTCGTGCACGAGTCGCTGCGTCTGCTTCGCGAGCTGACTCGCTGCGGGCGAGTACGAGCCTGTGTGTCGGGTTGGTCACGGTCGGAGATGGGGACCTGCGATCTGTGCAAGTCGTTGGTTGATGCATTGAGCCCGAGCGTGAGCGGAGCACGGTGGTGGCGAAGAGGTGGTACTGGTGAGGAAGGTTGAGCAGCACAGGATGCAGGAGGCTTGGAAGGGAGAGCAACACGGACTGCGTCATTGACTGAAACGAGCGAGCATTGTCCCGGCCCAGGGTCAGTCTAGAGGAGTGACGGGGTGCTGTGCGGATAGTCGATCGCGCGCACTGTTGACCGGCCCAGATTATAGTTGGGCTGTACGGAGCGTAGGAGGGTGAGCGACGCGATTTTGACAGTGAGCATGGCTAGTTCGCATGTCGAGCGGAGTAGCCGTGCATAGTGCGGAGTAGACCGAACAGACTGAGGACGTCTCGCGAGATGATGGTCGATGTTCCGAGGGTGCTAGACGCTCCGCTGGCAGCGGCGGTGGCAAGGCTCGAGTTTGCAGGCGAACGTGGGATTGAGAGGCAGGTTTCGGATCTACGAGGAAGACGCAACCTGCTGTTCGAGTCGGTCCCATAATTTCACCCGCTCGCTCTCATCGACCGCACGGGGTTCAACGGACAGCCGGCTCGTGGGTCGTACCCATGCGTACGTGCATACAAGGTCATTAGGGGAATACTAGTCAGTACGAGTACGCGAGGGGTTGAGAAAGCCAGCTGACGCACCTCGCCGTTCACGCATGCAGTGTTGCCCGCGTATATAGCGTGGTGATCGTACCCAACGAGGTGGGTGTGTGACTAGAGACTCCTGAAACGACAATCAGCTAGGCAAAGAGATGGTCCATACACTAGAACGAAACCACGCACCTGGAGTTGCCAAGGTTGTGCGTTCATGCAAGATCTCACCACGCGCGTGCCCAGGGTCTACCGCGATGGTGGGGAACCTCGCGTCCTTCCACGCCACCGACTTGGCGATGTATGCTGAGAGCGCAATGGAGGCGAGCTCGCACTGGGCATCATGCGCGCCGCCTTACGCCTGCAAGCGTCCCACAGTCGATGGCCCCGGCGCCCGGGCGTGGGACAAGGTGGTTTGCGGCGGAGAGGAAGACATGTTCGTGGCCAAGGTCAGTCGATCCGCATGTCTCGTCTTGGAAGAACGAAGTGCTGCGAAGACAGGCTCCTCGAGGGCACTGCAGAAAGGTGAGCTCCCCTCACTGTTTGAACGGGAATACAACCCTGCACACGACCACGAGGTCTAACAGACTCTACGTCCAATTGCAATTTCCTCGAGCCTGTGAGGAGTGGAGGTGCAGCAGACGAGATGCTCGATAGCGCGCACAGTGGACCGGCTCAGGACATACTTGGCTAGCCGGGGCATGAGAGGGCTGGGGAGTCCGAGCCCGTAGCTAGTCCGCATGTTGCTGCGCGTGTTGAGTGAAGTGGCCGTGCAGAGGGCGTACCTGTGTGCGGAGGAGACCGAATAGACCGAGAACGTCCGCGCGAGATCCGGGTCGATATTCCAGGGGTGCTGGACGCTCCGCTGACAGCGGTGGTGGGCAGAGATCTCAGAGCTCCCTCGGGTCGGGCGAACGTGGGATGTAGAGGCA
The DNA here is from genome assembly GCA_022606115.1 of Daedaleopsis nitida. Classification (NCBI taxonomy): domain Eukaryota; kingdom Fungi; phylum Basidiomycota; class Agaricomycetes; order Polyporales; family Polyporaceae; genus Daedaleopsis; species Daedaleopsis nitida. Next base: position 432,692 of record JABYQM010000017.1, read on the forward strand.
GGGTTCGAGTATACAAGTGCGATTCAACCTGCTGTTCGAGCTAGTCCCGGAACCTCGATTGCTCGCTCTCGTCGACTGCGCTTGGGTTTGGTCGGGCGGGCTGGGGGTCGAGCGCACGGGTGGAGGTGCTATGAAAGAGAGCAGACGAACCTTGCCGTACAGATATATTGGGGTGATCGTACTGTACGCGATGGGTTACGTGAGTAGAGAGTTCTACAGCGACACAGTTGATACACTAGATCGAAAGCACGCACCCGGAGCTGCCAAGATCGTGCGTTCTCCCTACGGAAGATCGCACAGTACGTGTGTCCGGAGTCGACGGCGATGCTGACGAGCCTGTCGTCCTTTTCGCGCAGCCTCTTTCTGCTTGACAATGTATGCCAAGAGCGCGACGGAGGCGAGCTTGCTCTACGTGCACATGGCCATCACGCCCGCATTGCGAGGCCTTCAGGAGTCGTCGGCAAGCATCGCATAGTGGATGGACGCGGCCGGGCCTAGGGCGAGGTGGTTTGCGGTGAAAAGGACGTAGAGAACACGTGCAGGGGTGGTGGAGAACGGGATGCTGAAGGGCGGAGGAGGGGGAGAGGGGGAGCGGGTAGAGGAGGCCAAGGAAGAGATGTTCGTCCCCGAGGTCAATCTCGCGTGCAGTGAGCTCGTCCGAAGACGGGCACGAGCTCCCCGCGCTGAGGAAGGTGAGGACCACTGACGTGTGTCTGAACTGGAATGCGGCAGCCTCGCGGTCGGGCACGCAATCACTCAGGTCTAGCAGATCCTACGTGTTATTCTCTCCCTGTGTCTTGGCAGCTCGTCGGACTCGAAGACACTTTTGCCAGGCCTTCTCCGGCGAGATGGCGAGGTAGACGTTCGCATTCTTCTGCTGGAAGTGCGATGACCGGGTTGCTCCCAGTGACAACGGAAGGCTGGGTCGGGATGTCGTCCGGAGGGCAGTTGGTTGGAGGAGCAAGGTCGTGTGCGAGGTACAGCAGCTGTCACAAGCTCGAGACGGTCGGACGAGGCTAATCTGAGGGCAGCGTGCATAGAATGAGAGTGAGCACAGTGATGGCGGCGATTACTACCACGACCGGCGTTGTCGCCAAACGTGGCTCGCACCACCGATTCCGCCGACGTGTTCAACGTTGTCGTATGCTTGACGTCACGCATCCCGAGCAGACTGCATCCACCGCCACCACCGTGCGTGCTCCCCTTTCGCGGCTGCAGAGAAGCGCGGTGCCGTCGGCCTCTAAGCCACGATCCAGAACGCGCACGTCTCCCCAAGAGCGCCTCGAACGCAGGTCGACATGGATCCCCGCGAGCTACGAGGCCATCCTCAACGTACGTGCTCCCTTGCTCTGCCTCCAGCCCTCGAACCCAACCGCGCCCTGACCCGAACTCGCCCTGGGTGATGTCAATGCAGACCCGCACACGAGCGCGGAGGCGAACGGCACGCGCACGAGACGCTCGACGCCGAGGAGCAGGACTCTATTTCAGGGCATCTCTTGGCGCGCTCCAACTGAAAACGAGTACCAGAAGCGCGTCCGCGCGGTATACAAGCCAGCCCTCCGCAGTACCTGCCACTATGCCACTCGACGATGCCTGTGTCATGCTTCATCGGGGAGCTCGTCCCAGGGCATATATGCTTGCTATATGCGCGCTCAGTGCCCGGAACCGGACGGGGGAAGCAGGCTGAGGGGACATCAAGACACCTACCGTGGAGCACGTTCTCTGCAGGCTCCCGATAACCCGTGTGGAGCGCTCGACGCCCGTCCCTCTCACCGCGCACGCTCGCATATGGACGGCCCAGGGATGCACGCCCCACACTTGTTCGTGTTCCCGCCCGCGATCGCGGTCCGCAATGAGCATGATGCCCCCCCCCCGCACACCCCTTGGCACGAAGGACTCTGGCCTCTGGCAACGTGTTCTGTCTCCCGCCGGCCGGCGTGGCGCGGACTGATACAGTGCCCAAGCCCGAGCGATGGGCGGCGAGCGACGCACTCGCTACGCCGCACGACGGCTCCGAGCTGCGTGTACGGAGCAGGGTGCAGTGGCGCCAGTGGCTGCCGGACAAAGACGGCGAATGCATCGCGTCCGAGTCGGGAACGTCTTCCCGGCGTGATGGTTCGTAGAACGAACGGCGGCGTGTGCGAGCGGAGGCGCTTTCGGAGGCGGCGGGCTGGCGATCTCCCCCGTCCCCGTCCTCGGTCAACTTTGAGACGGCCGCGAGGCGAGGCGAGTGGAGTGCGGAGTGCGGGGTGTGGGTTGCGGAAGAGAGCTTGGGAGAGGTGACCGGTGAAAAGCGGGCATGGGTGGGACGCACACGGCGGAGCTGAGCATGCGGGTGCGGTAGGGGTGAGGGGAGGACGTCGGTGGCTGCGGGCGAGTAGGCGCAATAACAGTAATGAGCCTGCTGCCCGCCCTCCAGTGGGGCGCGGGCGCGGGTGAGAGGGTGAGGAGGAGGGAGCAGGGTTGTCGTTGGCGGGGCTTCAGGCCTTCAGGCTTCAAGGCGGTCGCTCACATCTCAGATCTCAGAGACGAGACGGGGCTTCGGGGACGAGGAGCTTGAGTGAGTGTGTGCGGATCGGACGGCGGAGGCGACGACCTTATCGGATCGGGTAAGGCTCTGTCTTCGCCTTGCGCGACCCGATTGGTCGTGTCGGAGAGATGACGCGGCCGCTCGAGGGGTGCGTCGGTGAGCGTGGGCGTGTCCGTCCATTCTGGATATGGCGATGGCGACAACGGGTGATCAGGCGGTCTCTTGGACAGGCTCTGGTTGAGGAGGGCTTCTCGCCACAGAGCTGAGAGTACAGACGCGAAGACGACGTCCACGGCTTTCGAATGCGGCGTCTTGCTCATCTTGATGTCGCTCGCGCCGTCCCGAGCCGCGTCCACACGCTCGCAAGCTCGCCGGCTTGTGTCACCTCGACTTCAGGACGAGAGTCGCAATCCGACTCGGGGCCGCAGACGTGCACGCCGTCTCCGCTTCCTGCGCCCGTCTCTCCTCGTGCTTCAGGCTCCTAGAAGAGGACTCGCCTCGTATCCTTCTCGAGCGTCGACGACGCGACCTTCCCGCCGCTCGCTGACACATCCACAGGCTCGTCGGACAGGTCCACCGTGGCCTCCTTCTCCTTCTCCTTCTCCTTCTCGCGCTCCTGTTCCTCGTGCAGCTCCCATTTGCGCCGCACAAAGTCCTTGAGGGACCTCTTCGCCTTCACCTTCGCGAGGGCTCTGTTTCCGGTTCCGGTTCTGGGACAGGCTCCGACGCAGGCGCGGACGCCTGAGGGTTCGCGGTGGGGACTCGGACGGGACGTCGGAGGGCGGCTGAGCTGAGCGCTGAAGCTTGAAAGCGAACGCGACTCGAGAGATGGGACCGTGAACGTGAGCGCGAGAGGAGTCGACGTCGGAGATCCGAGACGGAGGGTGCTCGTCGACTTGCATCGCGCCGGCATCGGCACGGGACGGCCTTCGACTGTTGTGCGGGCGCGCGGGTCCGCCATGGCAGCGGGGCGGGGTCCATATAAGGGTACGGCCCGTCTGCGCGTGGGCTCCCATCTCAGGCTGGTGTCTTGCGTCTTGCGTCTCGCGTCGTGTTCCCGGAGATGTTGGGAGTCGCGTCGTCGGAAGCATGCCGCCCACGCGGAGGACGTATTCAGCTCGAGCGTAACGCGCCCCATGCGAGTCTCCTCGAGTCCTTCACCGCGCTGGGACCCGGATAGCGGAGATGGGCAGGCCGCTGGACGCGACTGTGTACATGTAACATGCGCGATGCCGCGAGGAGCGTGACGGGGCTCCGGTGTCCTCGAAGACGGGAAAAAATGGCCGGGGGATGAACGTACAAGCGGGAGCGAGGGAGCGAGGAAGTTGACCGTGGACCGGAATGGGATGGGATATGCGGTGGCCATGCTGCCTTGGGCCCATGATGACGGTGCATGGTCGCCCGCAGGTGACGACACCAGTGCGCGTGCCGATACGAGTCAGAGCGACCTGACACGGATAATTAGTGAATTCTCAATTCTCGCGGGCCTCTGCCGCGGACGATGGAGGGTACGCACCCTGTTTTACAGCGAGCTCGACCATCGTACTGGACGACCGTCATAGCCGTCCGTCCGCACAGACGTCGCCGACGTGTGTGATGGTCTGTAGAGCAACGTCGCTCCGCTCCCAAGTGTCTTTTCAGCGCGCGTCCCGTGCGTGCTGAGTAGATAGATTGAACTTGGAGGTGGGTCTGCACGAGCACACGAGAGAGGCGTGGCCACGACAGCTCGCGGCGGGAGGTCCTGAAAGCATTGGGCGGGTCTTGGACAGTTCGCTCCTTGTATCCAAGCAAGTTGAAGCAAAGAGAGTCCAACGTGAGGCTGGACGAGCTCAAGCACGATAGGTCACTGCACGACGGGGGATATCAGACGAGATTGTGCATGCGTGTGGGGGGGGGTTCGGGGCTAGTCGGAGCACTCGCAATGCATACAGGCCCGTACGGATTCTACGGGATGCAAGTCGCTCTCCTGTCCGAGACTTGAAGTCGAGCGACCCATCGGAGCCGGGCGTCGTGGTTGAGCGGAAATGCACGTCTCGTACAGCCAATAGAGCGAGTGAGACAAGGTGGATGACTCTGCGTCTTAACGAGAATGAGAACTGGCGGCTGCAAAACCCTTTGCAACAGGATTTTAATCGTGCGCTTCTCAGCTGAAGGAGTCAGCGCCGTGGCGAAGAACGATGCAGAGTAGTCAAACGAGTCGGACTGAAGGTACCGTCCTGTCAGGCTATCAGTGTATATCCAAGACCTAAATGTGGGCGGTCGCCGTCGGTGTCATGATGATTCAAGGCGGTTTCGCTAGCACAGACGCCAGGTCAGTTGTGGCAGCTTAGAGCGGTAGCCTCAAAGCGGGTGAGAGGAGGGGACTCGGAGCGTTGATGATGGTGCGAGACCAGGACTGAGCAGACCATCGCACGCAGCGAGCGACCCCTGCGACGACGAAGCGCCCGCCAGGCCCCGGGCCGAACATCCGACTCCGCCACTCCGAGTCCGTCTTGAACTCCTCCTCCTCCTCCCTCTTGTCCCTCCACACCTCGAGCTCGCATCTCTGTTTTTTTTTCTCTCGTCGCGTTCTACTGTAGCTTGTACCACCTCTGCGACGAGCTTGCTGGACATCTAGGACCTCAGCCAACATACCCGCCTCGGCACTCAGGCTGGCACTGGCAGGCCTAACGTGCTGGTGTATGAACACACCTCGACCGTGGTGAGGCTCGAGAAAAGATGGCTGCAGGTCGTTGATCATGGTAGCTTATGCTGGGAGCGTGAGGACGGGAAGGGCGGACTAGGAACGCACTGAGTCCAAGGTCGACTCGAAGCCGTCCGTTGGCTCGTAACGCTGTCAAGGTGAGTATCTTCTTCACTGCCCTGAGCGAGGCATGCTGAGAGCTCATGCGTTTGAAACAGACAAGCTTTTTGCCGCAGACATGCTCGTCCCTTTCCGTGGAAGAGCTCTCCGCCCGCTCCGACCATGGGTAGTCACGCGACAGTCCGTCAGTACCGTTGGTGTCATCTTCAAGGCTCTCCAGCTCGTGACCTTTGTCCGTCGTGTCCGTCTGTCTACGTCTGTATCGCGTCAATAGCCCTCCAGGCGTTTTGTCCCGCCTTTCAACTTTCTCCTCGTGACGAGTGCTCTGCTTGAACCCGTCCGTAGATGACTTGGCTCCGCATGCTCGTGATGACCTCCGCTATGACACTGCTGTTGTCTATCTCTATGCAGCGACGTCTTACTACCGTCTTCTTGCCTCCGGACTCACACAACGGATCTGACAGATGAGATCCCTTTTCCTGTCTACGACGCGGACACGATGGATCGAATTGGTGTCCAAGGGATCTGAACTTGAAACACGGATGTCCGTTTACTCGCCGAGGTGCACCTGCGCAGGCGTGACCTGCGTACGTGCGACCCAGAGCTGGGCACGAGACTCTAGTACATTGCTCACCCGCGCGAAACAGTCTTTTCGAGGACTCGTCGCTCGGTGCGTGACGGACTCCTGCAGTTTTCGCCTGCTCCGCCCGCTTTTTTTCTTCATCGCGACACTCGGGACATGACGTTCTCCACAGTCAAGGTGAGCATGTACGTACCGCCTACACGCCGGGCTCTCCTTTCCTCTCTCAGTCTCTTAGGCCAAGGTCTGTCGACGGATCCTGCGAGTCCCCACGGACATCATGATCATCTTTGGGATGCATGACGACTGCCGCATGAGCGCAGATCAACGTCGAGGCCGTGTGCGCATCCAGCAGCGCACTCAGAAAGAGCGATACGAGCACGATCAATCTATCATTGACTCTCTCATCCATCCGGTACCAACGGCTGTGCTCGCCGTACTTGAGAGGCACCGGAGTCCGGCCGACTGACCGCGTTGACTCAACGGTATAGATACTGCCACGGGAACGTCTCGATGCCGTCGACGGAGATGAATTGCCGGGTTGTCGAGTTCGTGTAGGACGTGTTCTCATTCAAAATCACGCGGGCCACGCTTGGGAACTACTATACCCGTAGGTACGAGTTGCCACTTCGCGCACGCATTGTGTACACCCTCGAACCTGAGACAGAGAACTTGACTCGGAAGTGGACAACAGTGTGATTGCGTAGGAGTGAACTTCGTCGACGCGTGTTGGAGTGCCGGTGAGACCATCTCTCGCTTCGTTTCTGTGCTTCGAAGCCGGTATGTGTGAGCTGAGATGCTGATATAGATGTGCTTACCGTGAGAACCGACAGCTCAGCCTCTGTAGATACACTGAGGCCATCTTCAAGATGGAGGTTACGAAAGAATCACATCTCGCTCGTCGATATTTTGGTAGGGCCATCTCGCAGCAACCATCTAGTCTTCTCCTCCATGGACATCTTACGCAGAAGATGAACACGCGGGATCGTATGATAAACTGTCAAGTGTGGTGTTGCCATGTATACGGTACTATGGCAGCCGGGATTCGAGCTCACAACTCACCTGCCGGATAGATTACCAACCTTCTTATCACTGCACCGGAAAATGACGCAGTGACTGCGAGTGCGCGGGGTGGTATATAAATCTGTACCGTCAGTGCAAGCGAGTGCCCACCGTCCCACTCCTCCCTAGTACTCATTCTATACGCAGCTTGCACTCCCAAGGTCGACAAATGGTCGATGATCAATTTGTCAAATTCGCTCAAGAAAGGTGTGATATTCTTCTTTTGTTCACAGGCTCTCGAACGTTCAACAATTATGATGTAGTTATATCAGTAATCTCTGTACAGTAGCTGTGACTGGTACAGCATATCATTGTATGCATGAGGGGCACTCTGATTTCCTTTGCATCTAGCTCTACTGGCGTATGAATGGGTGATCACTCTTTGCCACGAGGTGGAGTTCTTCTGGAAAGCATCATTTACCGGAGCAACAATGTTATTTGCTCTCAACCGATACATTATTGCCTTAAGCTACGCAATACTTTACCTTCCTCCTCCAGGGTCGTCATCAGTGAGCACTGTCATTGCTCATGTGTTTGTGTAGAGCTGACATGGAAGTTAGAGGAAAGACGGTCTCTACTAGCTGCCAACAAGAACTTGAAGTCGCTAAAACTTGTCCTATAGTTGCAAAGTGCTCACATTCCTTGCATATAGTCTCGAATTATCAGCCTATATCCCCTGGGCAGGTGCGTAAGGGCCTATATCACCATCTTCTACGCTAACAAGACACTGATACAGCATTCTCTGCAATGCGTGTATATGCTCTCTCAGGCAGAAAATGGTACATCATGGTATCAGTTTTAGTGATGTCATGTATACCCATCATCTTAAATCTGGTACAAGGATTTCCCGATGGTAAATCTGCCAGAATTAGTGCTGACTGAAGAATTCAGGTACATGTGTATTGGCTATATGCATTTGTTGACCCCATCTATGGATGTCTTCTGGCCACGAGCACTCTGTCAGACAGCCAACAGACCATGTAGGTGATAATCTACCTATGTTATGAGATGTCTATACTTATTCTACTCTAGATGTACGTGAATATGGCGCCCTGTGCAGAGTTCAGGCTGATTTTAGAAAGACAGTCATAATCTTCTCGCGATCATCTTTGATTATTGCTGATGCAATAGTAATCACTACTACCTGGTATACTATGTACAACACAGTACAATCCAGGAGCCTGCGAACAATCCCTTCATTTTCAAGGCTTTTTCTTGTGGACGGTATGTAGCAACGGTTGATCTAGTGAAATGAAAATACTAATGTTCATGAGCCAGGAACGATATATTTCTTGTGCGTCACCAGTACAGATCTTCAATCAGCCATCTAAGCATTGTCTAACCTTTGCTGCTAGTACCCTTCTGGTCCTCAATGTCCTAGACTTCATTTTAGCAATCCTTCAAATTGAGGAACAGGAATATTCTGGGGACTACGTTGTCATTTTTGTTGATGTGTGAGTGCCATTAAATCCTCTCACTTAATCTCACAGGCTGGCTGACACTTCGTACGTTATAGATTTACCTCCATCTTAGTGTCACGGTTCCTGCTGGATCTACAAGCGGTGAAGACGAAAACTCAGCACCAAAGCTCACTCGACTCAACGCCGTCCTCGGTCGTGTTTGATCGTATCATGGGGTCCATTGACTCGGAACTACAACCGGGTGACCTACAGTTCCTATCGGGAGGAGTCATCGAGGATATAGGCGAGAGAGATCCCTCGGGCAACGGTGACAGTGAAGAAATTGCGGACGCAGTCCTCAGCATCGGGAGTTCTAGTCCCCAGGAGAATACTGCGTTGGCATAGAACGGTGAGCTCTGATGTTGCGGAGCGCGGAGTTTATGCAACTTACCATACATCAACCAAACCGGTCGACAGGCACAATCATCCTCGTTTTCATGATCAAATCCCCATAGCTGCTATGTGACTCATCGGCTGCTGGACTTTCGATGAATTTCCTCGACAGACTCTCTGTAAATTATGCGAGGGCTAGATGTATTTATGTATCGACTAGACATCTCCCAGTACGGTATCTATGAGTATAGGTTCTATCGTGTCGCCCTTGATCGAGACGGTTCACTCTACTTGACGTAACATGTGGGTCCGCCCCTGCATAGTACTACAAGTTTGCAGTCCCTGGTCGTGATACTGGGGCAACATGGTCTCTAGAATGACTCGAGAGAAAGCACGGTCATCCTGTATGTCTGTGAGCGAGGGAAGTAACTGTGATGGAGAAGATAAGACCAGACATCCCGACTCGGAAATGTACTACCTTGTTGGTCGTTGTCTTGGTCAGGTCGACAACACTCGAGCACTGGCATGAAGACCGTCGTCAGCAATATCTGTCATTCGAGGTGATCGGGCTCTCCATGCACATACTATTAGATGCACTTCTAACGGTCGATCAGCTTCAGCGACAGAGCTCTATGAGCCGCACAAGGTACCTTTCTGATTTGGGTGACGCGTACGACAGTGAGCGTAACTGACACCAAGTATGTATTACCTACCTGGGAAAGAACTAGTACGTCCGGACCTATTTGGGCATGACGGCCGAGGACCCACGAGAGGGTGACTCGGAGCGCAGCTCGACTCTTGTTCTTCCGGATGCCGTGACAAGAACGCACGGTGATGCATGATGCGTCGTCTGTTGTGCGACCGACGTTTGACATTTGTACACTGCCTGTACCAATGAAGAGTTACACCTGCCATCCGGCCGACACGCATGAGATGTGAGCGCTATCGCTCCTATAGCGGGAACATGCTGAACGCACCGTGTATCATCTACAGATACCGCGAAGCCACCTGGATCACCAACCCAGTCCGTCCGCTCAGCCTCGGAAGCTTGCCCCGGATCTCGCTCTCAACCTTCCGTACTACGTCCGTCCAGCTCTGCTCCTCCCCTCGACCGTCCTTGCTCTCGAGCAGGAACGAGACGACCTTCAGTCGTGTAAAGTTGTCGCCCGCGAGGACAGGGTCAAGGAGCTCCACTCCAGTGCTCTCGAGCGCGACGCCGCCGACGCTGCTCGCTGGAGAGCCGGCGTGTTTGGCATCGTTCCTCTGGGGAGCAGACGACTTGCGCACGAAGACCCCATAGAGCAGGAGCGTCCGGAGATGGCGTGAGGAGAGCTGCTGCAGCGCAGACGCGAGGTCTCGCCATGGACTCGTGCCATCGAGTTCGAGCGTCAGCTCGCGGAGCCCGACCATCTCGCCAAGCGGAAGTCAGAGACCTATAGATCGTCCGAGAGGATCGGAATGAGCTCTCGCGTCGCGCACAACGAGCCGGAAGCTGTTTGGTGAGCCAGAACTAAGGGGACGTACCTGCGCTCAGGGTCGGCCGTGCTAGGCTCTGGATCGACCGCGCAGATGCACGCAGAAACTGAACCGCACCGGGAGGCCACGGTCCGCCCACGGCGTGGAGCGATACTTCATGGATCGAGCGAGCGGTCGGCGTAAGCGCGAGCCACGCGCACAGGCTGTCGAGACAGTTCCGCGGCAGGCCTACAACCTCGAGCGTCGCGATGGCCGGGGCCGCGCGCGTGGCGAACGGAGTCGCGTGCCGCACAGGCGGCCAGTTCACCTCCCACAGCTCGAGAACGGCGAGACGCGGGGATGCTGTGAGAATGCTGCGCAGCACGCTGAACGAGGGCAGGGCACAGCTGGAGAGGTGTAGCGTGCGGAGGGCGGGGAATGTGGACAGTGTCGCGAATGCACTGGGATGGGGAGGCAGCCGTTTCCAGTCGGACTCGTAGAGAGATAGGCTTTGCAGGCTGGGGAGGCGCCCCGCAAAGTCGTGGATCATCCTCTGCGTCCGCTTGGCCTGACTCGCGGCGGTGCCAGGTACGTCGGAGACGGTGAGGTCCGCAATGTAGCCGAGCCATTGATGCATATAGACTGAGTCTGAGCGGAGTATGGTAGTGACGAAGAGGTCGTACTGATGAGGATCGAGCCGGATGGGGTTGGAGAAGAGACGGAGGCGGCTTGCGGGCAGCCAGTCTGAGCATACGCGCGCACAGTTGAGGACTGTAGCAGTGTCCTCCTTGCTCAGGAGGGCGATCATGCGGTCACAGATCTCGGGAGGAAGACGGGGTGACTTCTTCTGCAACATGCAAGACTCTGAGGCAGATCTAGAGCAGCTAGTGGTCACGGTACACATACCTGCATTGGCTCTAGTAGCTTCAAGAAAAAGTTCTACGAGTGGGCTACTACGTGGACAACTGCTATTTGACGTTAACTGGGAAGTGTAGTAGTATCCGGAGGGGCCGCTAGGTCTGCAGTGGATATGGGTATTCGACCGCCGTGGCCACAATGATATCGTCGCGCGAATGCAATGAACGTATGTACGGTGGCAGAGACTTGGCGCAAAGGGTCAGTAGTGGATGTTAACTGCCGTGAAAAGAGAGAACGACGTACTCTGAAGAATGGGGAAGACGAGCCTTTGGTTAGAAGCAAGTTAGAGAAGAAGTTCTAGATCGGATGGGAAGCGCCTGCGGCGGCCAATGCCGAACACCGTTTTGTCTTGTTTGTCGAGTCACGACGATGATTCTTTCTGTGCTATCAGCTTCCAGCCTGCATGCCATCGTCCACTGCTAACAGGCCGGAGATCACAAGAACGAGTGTGGAGGATGTGTGCGGGAACGGAGAAACTTTGAGATCCGTAGGCTGCGAAGTAAAGGTGAGTCTCGTCTTCTCACGACAGGGGGCCTCATCTTACGACACAGAGGGCTCATCTCACGACATAGGGCTCAACTCAGCGCTGCATCGTGTCCTGTGAGACTTCCCCGAGCGCACGAGGCACCGAGGAATAACTAGATCTTGAACCAGCTCGAATCACTTGCCAGTGCACTCAGCCATCCTCTCGCCATCACCAAGATCGCCCGCCCGGTAGCACTCCTCACACACTCCCATGGCTTCACCGACACCTTCACTGCCTATAGAGGTCCAACGTGGACCGTGTAATCGACTACCTCTCGGGCGACCCTCGTCTCTGCGCCATTGCGCCCTCAAGGCCTCACATGTGACATCTGTAATACCCTCCCAGTCTTCCACACGGTCCACATCCAGACACTCAGGCAGCTCGAGGCTCTCCGTCATGTGCTCGTGTTCTTGCGGATCCTCGTACACTTGGTCGAAGCCGTCCACATCCAGAGCCGGTGATACCTATCAATGGCCCGCGCCCGCGATGCTCGACAGGGCCACACTCGTCCTGCTCCCGCTTCGTCCGAATGTGCGCAGCTGGGACTTCCGGAGTGCGCTCGAGGTCGGATCTCGCCTGCGCTCGGTTGCACGCGACAGTGCGAGAGGGGAGTCCGGGCGAGCTCAGCCTCGTCTCCGTCCCGGTCGACCGTGCGACCGATCTGCCACTAAGACCGTTGCTCGCTCTGCCGGCACTGCAGTCGCTGCTGCTGGCTGGAGGATGTAAGCGTGATGTCCGAGGGTGTGTATCTGGACCGCCTTCTCAGACGTCTGTCGGACCAACTCGGGCTCCGATCGGTTCAGCATTTCACTGCATATAGTCAGTCGCGAATCGCTGCCAGTTGGCAATGCTCAGTGGGTCTTAGATCGTCCACGTTAACGGTCAAGATGACGCTGCTTCTATGCTCATGCGGTCGCTACAGGGTATTTTCGCCTGAAAATCCTTGTCGTTGACGTGCAGCAGCAGGTGAGTGCAGTCTCGTGGCTCACATGTACGGTATGATGACCGTACACAGTCTAAATGACCCGGACGGCGGATATCATACCAGGCCTCCAATCAACAGCTCCATCTACTACGATGCAAGACGCCACTCTGCCGATCCCTATGCTGCTCCCTCAGTGTCGTATCCTACACACACTGACGTTGGCTTGCTACCGCTCTGCCGACGTTCGCCCTACTCTGGAGTTGTTCCGTGTCGCACGCATTATAGAGCGGCCTGACATGCTTCCTCCCGCCCTCACCGCGCTCTCGATCGATCTCAAGGCTCGCATCGGCTCTGTGCGGTTCGCGCAGTATCTGTCCGAGACAGACCTGCTCATCGCGCCTACGTGGAACCACGTCGATCGCGTCTTCGCCGCTGTGAGGGGTCGGCATTCGAGCGCCCTCGTGCTCGAGGTGACGGTTGTGTTCCCCGCTGGATCTTGATAGCAGGCGCTGTGGCGGAATGTGAGCTTCGAGGGCTGCTTGCGCGTTTGGTCGGGGCGGCCGCTTTCGTGCTGTTTCTAGCATCAGTTGGTGGAGAAATGGCCGGTCACGGAGCAGTGAATCATGATGAGCTGACGGGCTTTCTGACAGATGACTCTGCGTCCCGCTGAGCACTGGCACGACGACTGGACAGACTTCTCAGACAAGCTCCTGACGATCGCCTGCACATCGTTACACACCGCGACGGTCATCATTATCATTGCCCACAGGGAAGGATGGAAGACTGTAACGGATGTCATGTCGTCGTAGTGACATGGATCAGCGGTCACGTTGCCTGCAGCGAGAATTATGTTGAGCAATGTAACCTTGTTGTAACCTTGACCCGTACGCTGTAGAGATCGAATCCCAACTCAGAGCCTTCCTCCGACCACCGGTGGGGCGACTGGTGGTGACGGTCGCGATAACATAGAGCCTGGCACTCCACGAGAGGCACGCAGGTACAGACAAGATCTTTTGACCGAATTATTCGACGAGTGTTGTGTTTGCATTCAGAAGTTCGTGCACACTCGACGTCGCACATGTGGGAGGTCTCGGCCATACCGTGACGTCGTTACGGAAAGTAGTAGCGCAAAAGGGACGTGTCCTTGAGAGACGAGATGTCGGCCCATCTAATTTTTACCACTCGGTGCTCAGCCCCTTCGAAGCACTAAAGTCGAATCTGGTCGATCGTTAATTCTATGACTGCAACGGACGCGACCTCAGTATTGTTATAGTTGGAGCAGTAGAAGGAGGCTCGAACGTACTGCTCATGGTAGTGCCCCGGGTAGGATAGATACGATTGATCTTGAACCCGGCCTCACGGATGATCTTCTCGAAGTTCTCAGTGGTCCGTTCGAGTCCATTTATGAGAGCATACATGAGCTAACAATGCGGAGTCTATTGTCAACGGTTCGCACTGTTCTCACAACTGAGTCACTTACGATGTCTGACCGGTGAGCGGCTTTAGAGGCGAAGCCGCCATTCCTCGGAATCGGGTACGGAGCCTCAATGGGCTTATAGGACTATCAGAAACAATATTGAGACAGGGATTCGGTCATCTGAGGTTGTAGCATCGCACTCACTGCATCATTGTCAATCGACCCAAGGATAGTCTCAAAGGGCATCTCTGCCACTTTGCTGGGGAGTGGTTCAACAATCACGCACTCTGCAATCAGAACTGAAGAATTCCGCATATAATCCCTGCAGCGCGAAGAAAGAGAGAGATCACGATACCTCGAGAGGTTGGATGGCATGACGCGCGAATATTTTTGAGAATATTGATTGCGAATCTGCACCGTCATTTGTGGGCAGCGTCAGGAAAAGACGGCCGCCAACAGCAGTAGGATATCTCACCCGTCGCTCCAGTCGTCCACGTATGAGAACGTTTTGTTCAGACAGTTGAAAGAGCATGTTGCACGTTAACTCACGCATGATGTACCTGAGCCAGTACACCGTGTAAGGCTCCTTCGGACTTCCGCGGGTTCCTTTCGAAGAAGTCGTGCGGTTCGAATGCGACCCTACCATCTTGCAGCGCCTCTGGAAACTTCCGCGCCCAGAACCGTCTACCTTCGTCGAGGTGTGGCGCACGATCTTGCAGAACGACCTTGAGCCCTGGGAGACTGTCGTAGACATGCTTGAGGATATGCAGCGAGACGCTTCCCTGTCCGGCTCCGACGTCCACAAACGTAGTGTTCGGCGGGAGAGCGCCCCACGGATAGTCCGCCTTGATAGACGCCAAGTTGAGATACCCTTGTCCTTCCATGCCTGCGCGAACCGGGGAACGCGATCAGGCTCCTGCGTGAACCAGTCCCAACAGTCCGCAACGTGTGTCTTGCCCATCGCGTGCAGGCCGTGGACTACCGGCGCCGCCTGGGTCGTGTTGTTGTGAAGCTGCGTCTCGTCCGTCGCCTGTGCGACGAGCGCACTCGCCCCATGCCCATGACGGGGACCCGGGGGTGTTAAGGAGCGCCCAGCGCAGCGGCGCGAAGACGTGCCTAGACACTTCGATCCACCAGTGCTCCGTGCTGAGGAGGCGCAGGCAGCGCGCGAGCTTGTCCGGATCGACTTTCTTCCCCGCCGGGAGCCGGGCGACCATCTCGTCGACGTGCAGGCCGGTGCGCTTCTCCTGGTCGGTTTTGAAGACGTCTAGAAGGCGGATGTCCGCGGTGAGAATGTAAGCGGCTTGGTCGAGAGACTGGGTGGACATATCCTAGAGTACCGGTATGCGGGATGGGAAGTGAGTGTCGGGGGAAAGGGCAGGCCAACGGGAGACACGCTTACCAGCATAGCCGTTCCGACGTCCTGGACTAAAGCCTTGATCATGTTGGCGGATGCCATCGCGACTCGTCGAGCTTCGTACAGCCGGGGGCTAGGGACGGCGTCGAACGAGTCGAGGGGGTGCCATTGAGGTTCGAGCGTGAATGGGGGCATGTGCGCTGCCTTCAACTCCGCTTCGATGGCGTGAATGGAGGTGGATAGGAGAGACAACAGGGTGAGGAGCGGCGTCTCGGCGGTGTCGCTGTTGGCCATGGTGAATGCAGTGAACAGAACGCAAAGAAGGGAGTAGAAGTGGGATGCCTCACAACTGGGTGGAACGCTGTACTCTTGTAGTCTTCGTCCGCATAGATATATCAATACAGCTGCGATGCATGCTATCGAACGCTATCATAGTCGTAGAACGCCTCTGGTAACGCCACTTAGGCGTCCATCCCGGATGGGTACGCACGTAAGGTGCGACATCTTGCAGCCTCGCGTCTTTGCATGACTGATAGTCGAGTCATAGGGTCAATATGGCATGGCCAGAAACGCGCGGTATACTGCCTGGTCGCCGTCTCGCAGAGCTGATATGAGCTGATCTGTCCCTGTAAACACGCACGGACCATCTGGGCTTCTTGAGGCCGGTGCTGCGAAGGACAGGCCGGCATACGACGGAGACGCTACTCACCTCAAGGCCTCTGATATTCCCGGATGTTCCGATGGATTACTTCAAGTATCTTTGTGGGACAGTTCATAGCTGTCATCTTACTCATCTAACGAGTCAGCCATATACGCCACTCAGTCAGCTTGCGACGCTAGCATTGGTGAGATATGATTGAACACCTACAGATAAGGGGTTCCCCGAGGGCCCGAATCGCCCGTTCTTTGCGGCGGCTCGCATCGGCGGATATCGCATCTATCCCTGCTTCATCTCCTGTTCAATCGCCCACAAGACCGCCTTCTCGACGTCCTCTGCGATGTACCTCGGCGTGTGCGCCGGGGGTGTGTGCGCCGGGGTCGTACACGCCCGTCTTGGTGAAAATCGACGGCAAACCTGCAGCATTCGCCCCGGCGACATCCTGTCAAAGTCATCGAAGACATCTACCGGTGACAACGAAGCGCGGAGAGCCGCCGGTAAAAGCTAGTATTTGCATGTAAGCTAGTTTCCTTGAGTTCTAGC
Organism: Daedaleopsis nitida; assembly: GCA_022606115.1. NCBI lineage: Eukaryota > Fungi > Basidiomycota > Agaricomycetes > Polyporales > Polyporaceae > Daedaleopsis > Daedaleopsis nitida. Next base: position 449,259 of record JABYQM010000017.1, read on the forward strand.
AGACAGAGATTGGGAGTTGTGGCCATACCAGCATCAAGGCCGCATCCGAACGCATAACGGGGGCAGAGGTTGTGCTAGTGACCACCACTGGCTCGTTAAATGGAGGTCAACATACATCCAGACTCGACTCGGACCATCGTTTGACTATCGTGTTGGCCGTGTCAAGACTAGCCTGGTTGCCAGTAGAGTGATTCCGGTGAGTAGACAAAAGCGTTGAATATAGCGACGACAATCAAGTCAACTCCATACCCACCCACGTCAACACGGACGGTACCTCGTCTACACCTACTTACATGTGGTGCTCCGGATCTGGACCCACTGCAGACTCTACTTGGCCAGCCTCCGCACGAACTCAATCAACGCCCTGCATGTCGTCGTAGTCGGAGTCATGCAATCAGTCATAGCGTCCAACAAAGAAAGCACCGTCGACGCCTACCTCGTCGGCCGACCCGTCATCCCCGCCTCCTGGTACGCGCTTCCCCGCGATGCCTGTACAGCCGCAGCCCCAACGAGAGATACATCAGCTTTCAGTGCACGCACAGAGGGGAGGGGAGGGGAAAGGCTGCGCAGACGCAGACACAGACGCACCTCCATCGAGCCCGCGATATCAATGTGTGCCCAGCGCACGCGCGGCAAGACCTCACCGTCGGCGGGATCAACGCCCTCGACGAATGACTTGAGGAAGAGCGCGGCCGTGCACGATCCGGCACCCTTCCCCCCAACCTGCAGTGCCAGAGTGATTAGTATTGCCGCACGTCAGCGCCCCGAACGGAGTTCGGACGCACGTTGCACAAGTCCGCGTTGGACGCGGTGATCTGCGGCGCGTACTCCTCGTCGAGCGGCATGCGCCAGAAGCGGTCGTGCTCGCGCCGGCCGGCCGTGTCGAGCTCCGTCCAGAGCGAGTCCGAGTTCTGTCGGATGTACATAGTGAGCGGGTAGATGTTCATGGTGACAGGGCACTCGGGCTGGTGGACGGGCGTACCGTGAACACGCCGGAGTAGGCCTCGCCCAGTGCGACGCTCATGGCGCTGTTCAGGAATTGTCAGAGGGCTGTATGAGCTCGAGTCGAGTCCGATGACTGACCCGGTCAGCGTAGCGACGTCGATCAGTGTATGCGCGTTGAACTCCGTCGAGCCGTAATAGATTGCATCTAGACAAGGCGTGTAAGTTGTCCGTCTGTGAACAACTTCGAGGACACGGATGCGAAAGTGTGACATACCTGAGAGGATGAGACGGCCCTCGGCGTCGGTGTTGTCGATTTCGATCGACTTGCCGTTCATGGCGTACACGCTGTAGTACAAACGCGTCAGCGAGTCCAAGAGCGGCCAGCGAGGGACAGACGTACATATCGCCTGGCTTCATCGCAGTCGGCCCCGGAAGGTTCTCTGTGAGGGGTGTGAGTACGACGAGGTTGATCCTGTGAGAGGTCGGTCAGTCAAAGAGACACGGTGCGGTGGTGTAAGAAACATGACGTACGGGAGTTGGAGCTTCGCGACTGCGAGCGCGGCAGCATTAACGGTTGCGGCACCACCTGCACGGTAAGTGGCTATCAGTATGTGTCTGATGTCTGGAAACGAGGGAGCATGTACCCATGTCGCCACGCATGAGTTTCATGCCCTGCAAGAGCGCGTGCATCAACGGTCAGAAGAAGCATGCGAGACGAAGCATGCGGCGCGTACCGAGGACGGCTTGAGCGAGATGCCTCCCGAATCGAAGGTCACGCCTTTCCCAACCAAGACGAGCGGGGGCGCGTCCTTCGCGCCGCCGTTATAGTGCCTGTGAATATGACAAGGAGTGCGTCAGGTCATGTTCGAGCACCAGACGAGGAGGAAGAGTACGACGCACAGTTCTAGGAACTTCGCGGGTTCCTGCGATCCTTTCGCGACGGAGAGGAATGTGCGCTGCATTTGGCCCAGCATGAGTATATGACTCATCAACGCAAGGCGGCGAAGCGCACCATTCCCTTCTTCGCAGCCCATTCTGTGCGGAGGAGTAGGGAGACATGAGCGACAGACACGTGGTGGTCGAGGGGATGTACTTACCGGTGTTACGGACTACAACCTCGACGTTCTCAAGACCGGCAGCCTCAGCTTTGATACGGGCGGCGAAGACCTACGGGCACATGAGGATGCATATCATATGTGCGGCAGAGCTAGACATTACCGTAGGGGTCATCATGTTTCCGGGGTACTCCATGAGCTGCAACAAATGCACGATCGTCATGAGCGCAGTGAACAGACCCGGTAGATTGAAGAAGCTGCACCGTGCGCGCGAGGTTCTGAGCCCGGGCATAAACGACACCTGTTTGCCACCCGGGTTGTGGGGTGAGTGGGTCCAGGGACAGCTTGTCGGGGATCGGGACAGCGACGCGAGGGTCGAAGGGAGAGGTGGGTTTTGTCTTGAGGGTGAAGTGGTAAAGCGCGAGGTATGCAGCAACAGCTGAGGGATGTGGCACGTCGTTTGTGTCCGAGGAAGGGTTTAGCAATCTGAACTCACGTACCTGCAGCGTGCGGGTCTTGGGACGCGTCCACGAGCACGTCTCTGCCCTCTACACCCTCCCCCAGCTCCAGCACTTTCTTGATCCCGCTCGCAACGGCCTTCCGCACGACCTCCCGCCTTTCGTCTCCCTCCTTGAGCTCGAACTTGTCACCGAGTGAGGAGAGGGCGGTGATGCTGTCGCCGTAGAACAGGTGCGTGGTTCCTGCTTTTGCGGGCTTGGACGCGCTCACCGGGGCCGTTTGCCAGAGTTTCGCGGCTTCTACGGGTGCCGCGGTCGCTGCTGGAGCTTTTGGATCGACGGGTAGGACATAGATGGAGGACAGCCGTCTGAGCAGAGATGGAGAGCGGAGCAGAAGACGAGGAGCACGAGAGAGCATGGCAAGTGTCAGCGGCAGTAAGCGCCCACGGAAGGAGGCAGGTATCGGCGGTTACTCCGTTCTCTCTTCTGCTCTTATGTAGCCCCTCCTCCACTTCTCTGCGGCCACACTATCTAGTATCGAACCGCTATCTCTGAAGCTATGCTATGGCACTGATCTGTCTGTAGCTGGAGAACTTAGGGAACACACCGAGAATGAGTGACTCTCGGCGACTCTCGTTCCGAATGCTGCGACGGTCCAGTTTTCGGAGGTACGTCCAACTCTGATGAAATCGTGTGGATATCCTCCTCGTGTGGACATCATTATGCGACTTGCCCTGTTGCTTCGGCATGGGATCTGGAGTCGTCAAGACAGATCACAGGCCCTGCTCTCCCCATATCGGCGTGGAGGGCCTAATCTTGCGTCTCAAGACCTAGCTGGTCCAGTGTGATTGCAGACACAGTGCATATATGGTGGAATATCTTACTCGTGAATAACCCCTCGTCGATCCTATGGTTTCTCAATTGAAGTCGTGTGCCCGCTGTCTCCTTCGCGTTAATGTGCACTGGATGAATCTGCTCACGGTCGTCAGCCTTCTCTTTCAGTCAGGCACCCTATGTGTTACAACTTACCGAGCACTCGCACCTCGTTCCCCTAGTGGTCTGGCAGATCGGAGACTCACAGATGCACCACGAGCATGACCCCTATCCTTCGCAACTCGATACTCTCATCGGCGGCAGAGCTATAACCTGTCGAGGAAGACAGTCGACGACCGCCATGCAAGTCCTTCATATGTCGCAATCACTCCAGAGGTAAGCGATCTAAACCAGCCTAGTCCGGGTCTCCCAAGCCCGACGGTGAGTAGAATAAGTACTCGCATGCCAACACACGCATAACTTATTACTCGTCAGCGTAGCGCTCTTCCCAACTATCCGACCTCTGCTCAGCTGCAATACCCTCCTAATTAGCTCACGCAACTACGCACACGCGGGTCACGACTGCGTACGAGCTAACTTGACGCTTACTGTAATACGACCACCGGAAAGCGCAGACTCATCGTTTCATGTTCCGTTCCCTCACAACGTGACGGTGCCTGTTCGTCACGTACCCCGCTGCTAGTCGAGTACTGACAGTCGTATAGTCATGGATCACGTTGCAAGCTACCGGCGGCGGACTGTGGACTCGTCTCGGCAGCATCTCGACTCAGCTGCCCGTGTCCTCTCCAGGATCTGTAGGTGAGGCTAGACAACGGGTCCAACTACTTGAGTCAATCGTCTACGGGCGTGCGTGTAGGATGCCTCAATAGAACTTGTTTCATTCCATCCTCACCAATATGCCAGTGAACGGTGAGCTCCTTGCTTCTTTCCCTGATACCGCGTTCTCACTCCGGTCCGCCTCTTGCTCTCAGCGCACGCTTTCCATGTCCATGGTAGCCGTGCACAACTGCGTCCGCGTCCGCCGCAGGCATGATTGCGCGAGGCTGTTCTGCAAGGAGTCCATCGCCACTCGCCACTCGCCATAACCCGCATCTGCGGCTAGTTTGGGGAAGCCCAAAGTTATTGACCGAGCCACCGCCCACAGAAAATCCACTGCGCAGTCCGGCCATGGCTCGTTGTCGGTGGGCGCAAGGAAGTGTACCTTCCGTATCGACCGTTTGGTCCATGTCAACACAAGCCAACGGAGGAGCTCCGCGAGACAGCTGTGGAAACCGACAATCATGGACTCCTGTATTGCAGGCGTGCTTGCGCGATGGAAGGCGTACATATGCGCGGCTCTGTGTTGTGCTGGGGGCCACTCGACCATCCACAGCATCAGAGTCAACGTACTTGGTGACTCCGTCACAGTAGGCGTCTTGCCATCGTCGGGGGATTCGAGTATCGGAGGCGACCTTCTAAGGCCCAACGAGATAGACAGAGGGCCGGCGCACAGGGCATATCGGCTACTCTAGTAAGTATGAAGACACCAGTAGTAGTAGTACAACCGTATCATACGCCACAGCGCTCGCTCGGCACCTGAACAACAGAAGTCGCACCGTCGTACCTTCAGCATGATACAGCGGAATATGTATACCGACCGAGATACTCACGCACACCATAGCGACTAACACGCATCACTCCTCGGCGGAGCTCGCACTCCCGCTAACAACCTCCGCCTCCTGCCGCACGACGACCGCGACCTCCGGCGCTACCACGCCGCCGCCCTCGTCCTCGTCCTCATCCCCGCCTCGCGACCACCGCGCAGCGCGCTCGTGCATGACGCCCCACTCGACCCACCAGTCCTCCGCGGCGTCCTCGGGGTCGTACGCAAACATCTGCTCGACGACCTGGATCATGTGCTCGCTCGTGTGCCCGCTCGTCATCTGCAGGCTCTTCAGGCCCATGTCGAGGCGCTCGCGCAGCCGCCGGTCGTGCGCCTTGGCGAGCCCGGGGGGACGGCGACGGCGAAGATGTTGCCCTCGGCGGCGGCGAGGATGTCCGCGACGCGCCCCTCGCGGATCTCCTGGACCGCGCTGAGGAAGCGGTCGATCTGCGCGCGGTGGTGCAGGTGCGAGAAGAGGCGGCCGAGCACGCCGCCGTCGCCGGCGGGCGTGCCGACGGCGTACGTCGAGCTGATCTGCGCGGGTGAGGAGGGGGGCGGGGCACGGCGGGTGAGCAGAGTGGGAGGAGAGAGTGCAGAGCGGGTGCTGCCGACTCACGGGTATGGGGTGTGCGCTCTCTCCTATACAGAGCACTCGTCCGTCCGGGTGCACCCATTCTTCGAGCGGGGGCTGGTGGATCACGGGTATGCAGGCGACGTGCGCTGCGCTCTCCGCGAGCTTCATGAGTCTGCAGCCGCGGACACCATTAGCGTCGAGCGTTTCCGCGGATCCTCCATGGCGAGGGGGTCGACGAGGCGTACGCGACTCACCGCGGCTCAGCAGTCTCCTTGTTGATCACGTTGAGGACCACTTCGCGGTCCGTCCTGAACACGCCCTTGCTCTCTTGCTCGCCACTGTGCTCGGACTCGGTATGAGGCGCGTATAGGTATACGGTGAAGCATGGCGGACCGTTCAGCGGGGCCTGGTGCAAGCAAAGCGTGAGTCTCGGGCTCGCCTGGTCGAGACAGGGCGGGCGGGCGTACTATCGGATAGCCCAGGGCGCCGTACGTCGGTCCGATCCAGGTGAAGACTTTGCCCTACGCGAGCACGACGGTTGAGCCACGGGAGTGTGAGTGCAGGCAGAAGGAAGAGAGGTGTGCGCACCGATTCTCGAATGCCCTTCAGGATATCCAACCGGTTCATCTCCTCGTCGGGAATAAGAAGGCTGCCGTGACGCATCAACAACATTCGAATCACCGGCCATACAGAACGCAAATCAGGACTCAATCCGGAGAACCGAACGCTTCGACATCAACATCAGGAAGCAAGATGGATGACGCACTGGAAGACCTGCATGCCCGTCGGCGTCCGCTCGTCCGCCTGCCCGAGCGTCTTGAGCATCATCGTGCGGGTGATGTACCCCGGCAGGACGCGCCCGTCGCACCCCACGACGACGTCTGCCTCCAGCCTCTCCCCGCTCGCGAGCGTCACTGATGGTCGCTCGCGGTCGGGCTGGACGTGTGTGACGCCCTCGTTGAAGCGGAGCGTCGCGCCGTGCTCGCGCGCGCAGTCTGCGAGGATCCGGCGGAGGTCGGTGTACTAGGGCGGAAATGTCAGCTGCGTGGCTGGAGAAGACGATTGGGCGGATGGGGGCGGATGGTGATGATGATAAGGTGGGAGCAGCATGGGCTGATGCGGGCGGGGACTGTTGTGTGAGGGCGAGAGAGAGAGAGATTGTGACGTACGTGCAAAAGCAGAAAGTCTCCGCCCGTCTCTTCCATCACCTCCTCTTCCCACTCGTGCGCGCCGAGGACGGAGCCAGAGTCGTCTGCATTGCGAGCGAGGACCGAGTGAGCGCACAGACAAAGCAGGGTATAGCAGGTGAACAGACATTGAGCGAAGACGGTACCAGTAGCCTTGAGTGAACACTCCCGAAGGCGTTTCTCCAGCCCCCAGCGGTAGTAGACCTTGGACGCGTTTGGAGGCATCCGACAACCTCCGTCGATCGGAGTCTACAGCGAGACGGATAAGCGAGACGACGCGGGTTGCATGTGGTGTGTGGGATGGGGACACGCAGAGGGACGACGCACTCCTTTGTAGGCATCACTGGAGTCGAACAGCGTAACCTTGTGTCCTGCGCGCGCGAGCGCAATCGCGGATGAAAGGCCGGTGAGCGAGCCGCCTATGATGATGAATTCGATGGAGAGAAGGTCTGGCGTTCTCTGCACGGGCGCGCGATCGCCGAGAGGGTATGTCAGTATCTTGTGCGAGTCTTGGGCGGAAGGGTTGGGAAGGATATGACAACACGTACCATATTTCCAGTGCGAGTCCGTGACGTGACGGTCGTGAAGATGTTCGTGAGTGTTGGATAGTTAGCAGCAGTCTGGCAGGTGGAAGAGTACGAGGAGGGATGGCGAACTAGGTGTAGAGCGGATCCTGCAGGTCGTTTGGGGGTACCTGAGCGTTGGGCGAGGACTGGATGTGGCCGTTTCCGTGATATATCATGATCAACCCTGACCGGCGATTCGCACCATTAAACTTTCCCGTCTGGACCGTGCCAGCACGCGGAAGCAAACCGTCAAAGGTGGCAGATTGAATCAGGGTCGACGGGGATGTCGTCTTTCTAAGTCGAAGGTGAAGGCAGTGCAGGAGCGGGATAACGCATCAACATACTGACGCTCAATTTATCCCAGAGCGAGTAGCTTCGTCCCAAACCCCTCCCGTGCACGTGCACGAGGTGCACGACCAAGGTAAATAGCGCGGAAGAGGAGAACGATAGGAACTTGGAACTTGAAGACGACTCGATGCTCAGGCCCCTCCGAGTCACAGCGTCGAGCTGGCGACCTTCGTAGTCACCTCAGCTAAACGGTCGGCGCCACCCGAAACACACCTCGCCCAAATTGTTTCATGTTATTCGCCTTCGTCCTTGTCCTCGTCTCCCTTGTCCAGGTTCGTCCTCGTCCGCCACGGACCACTTCGCCGCCCTCTGCTGCATGACGCCCCACTGGTTCCACCAATCGTCCGCCGCGTCGTCCTCTGGATCGCTCCACCGTCGTCATCATCCGCTCGCTCGTCTGCCCGCTCGTCATCGACAGATTCTCGAGCCCGCGCTCGGACTGCGCCCGCAGCTGTCGGTCGTGCACCTCCGCAAGCCCCGGCGGGATGGAGAGCGTCGACTTGGCCGCCTCGAGCACCTCCGCGACGCGCTCCTGCCGAATCGTCTGCACAGCGTGCAGGAAGCCGTTGATTTGCTCTCGTCGATGCAGGTGCGAGAACACGCGGCCGAGCACCGCTGCGTCACCGACTGGCAAGCCGAGGCGTACGTTGAGCCGACCTGCAGGTTGTCGGAATCAGAGGGTGCGCGCGGCGCGAGAAGAGAAGTATGGCCGACAGACTTACCGGCATGGGATGCGCGCTCTCGCCGAGGAAGAGGACCCGTCCGCCCGGATGGACCCACTCCTCTGCCATCGCGCAACGATGTCAGCCTCGCTGGTGACGCAAGGCGAACCAACCAGGACGTATCATGCACACCGAGGCTCAGCCGCATCCTTCTTAATGACATCGATCAGCACCACCGCGAACGAGCCTTCCGCCTCGTCGTCCGACGTGTAAGTAATCTCCCTCACTCTACGGTGCGTACAGGTACACCGTGAGTGTCCGCTTCAGCCTGAAGGATACACGAGTCAGCGCGTCGCATAAGTGGTGAGTGCATGAACACTCACGATGGGGTATCCGAAGGCACCGTAGGACTGGCCAAACCATGTAAACACTCTGCCCTAGCCTATGTTGTCGGGATGTCGCGGTCAGCGCGCGAGCACTTACAAGTCATGGCATGTAGGCTTACCGAGTCGCGTATGCCCTTGAAAATGTCCAGTTTGTCCATCGCATCCTCCGGTAGCCTCTGGTACGACAAGCTTCGGTCGGGACGCGCTCAGCAAGTGTCCGCATAGACACTCACGCGCAGCGGGATATGCACTGGAACACCTGCATCCCCGTCGGGGTCTCCTCCTCCTGCTCAGTCGCCTCCATGATCGCTACCAGCGTGACGAGACCAGGCCGGAATCGCCCGTCCGCGCCGAGGATGACGTCGGCCTCGACGCGTTCCCCGCTCTGGAGTGTCACAGCAGGCCGCTCCGGGTGTGGATGAAGACTCTGGACGGCCTCGCCGAAGCGAAGGGTCGCGCATCGGCGAGAATCTGGCGTAGGTCCCTGTACTGTGATGTCGGCCAGAGAGTTAGCATCAGGACAGCGTGCCACATAAGGAGGCTTGCGTTGAGCGGTGGTGTATGGAGGGCGGAGAAGCTTGGTCGCCGAAGTGAAGGGAAAAGGGGGAACAAGAGGCTGGCCAAAGGATGGACGTACATGTATCAGCAAGAGATCTCTCCAATTTCTTCCGGAACCTCCTCCTCCCAGTCGTGTGCACCGACGACAGAACTAGAGTTGTCTACGAACGCACATGAGACTTGCCTAGTAAGTGTGGAGCGGTGAACAGCATACATTCCCGTTCGACTTAAGGGAGCCTGAGCACGCTCGGAGCCGCTCCTCTAGCCCCCACCGGTAGAGGACCTTGTTCGCGTTGGGAGGAACCATGCATCCGCCGTCATGATCCTACATAGAACGAGCGACGGAATGAGTAACGTCGGGCCCGGAGCAGCATCTCCGGCATGGCGGACTCACCGACTCGGGGGCGGAAGCGAAGGTACTGACTCGGGGTCCGTGAGGTCGATTAATGGCGTACCTCTTGTACCCGACGCGTGCGAGGTCGATGGCCGAGCAGAGACCGGTGAGTGAGCCGCCGCCGATGACGAACTCGATGGAAAGGCATTGTGACATGGTCTGCGGTGGGGGTGCTGTGTGAGCACTCGGCCGAGGGCATAGCAAGGCTATACACGCACCATGTCGTGGTATGCAAGTCGCGTAATTAGAGTGGTGCTGGAGGGGTATATATCAGGGTAAGTAAACGGAGAGGACTCGAAGTGGGAACTGGGTGGGAAGGAGGCGGGCGAGATGAGTCTGGACTGTATAACTTGGCACAGACATCTACTGCCACTTTGTCGGCACGCAGTGCCCCAATTACAGGATGGTTGGAATCAGATTCTAGAATCCCGACGGGACGATCGACAGCATCCAAAGCATCCGTCTGGCTCCGTCTGGCCGCGCGTGTGGCCTCGTGTGGCAGAACGCTGGGAGACGCTGGGAGATGGACGGCAAATCGTCAGGCACCACACGGAGGAGACGCAATTATCATGAGAGGCTAGCCCACCTCTGGCGACCGGGTGCGGTCGTCCGCTGCACGGTTCCGAGATTCGAAATTCGGAAATACCCGGTATATTACCTGGAATCTGAGGTGAGAACTTGTCATGCAATATTCCTAGAGGTCGCGAAGGACGATGGGCCGGCCCATTCTGCCGCATCAGGCACGGTCGGACGGAGTTGTCGTCCGGGACCGTAGGTAGGTAGAGAATTGAGTAGTATACAATGAAACTAAGCAGAAGCACAAGGCGAGGCGCGACGCGATATGAGTCCATAAACCGGGAATACAACGAGGCAAGCACGTACCACAATACGAAACAAGAACGCGAACGCCCGCAGGAAGGCATAGCACGCACTATGCATCGGTAACGTCGGTCTCGACGACGACCTGCTGCTGCATCATCCCAAAGAACGAGAAACGCGAGTCACTGGCCGTGCTCGTCCCCTGCAGCCGCTCCTTCGTCAGCCCCCACTGGACCCAGTACTCGTCCGCCTCATCCTCGGGGTCGTACCCGAAGATCATTTCGATCGCCTGCATCATCTCCTCGCTCGTCTGGCTCCGCCGCCTGCCGTTCTCGAGGCTCCGGATCCCCTTCTCCGCACGCTCCTGCAGCGCCCGGTCGTGGTGCTCCGCGAGCCCCGGGGGGAGCGACACCGCGAAGATGTTCCCGACCGCAGCCTGCAGGACGGCGGCGACGCGCGCGTGGCGCATCGTGACGAACGCCTCCGTGAACTCGTCGATCTGGGATGGAGAGTGGAGGTGGGCGAAGAGTCGGCCGAGCGCGGCGCCGTCCCCGGTCGCCAACCCGAACGAGTATGGCGAGCCGACCTGGTGGGGGAGGCGACGTAAACACATGCACACACATGGTGCGCGGAGGACGGAAAGGGAACAGGCGAGGGTATGGGGAGGATGGTTCGGTACTGACCGGTGTCGGGTGCGCGGCCTCGCCGATGCAGAGGATCCTACCACCGGGATACTCCCATTCATCCAGCATAGGTCGGTCGACGATCGGCACGCAGGTGATGTGTTCCGCGTGCTCGACTATGTCCCGTAGCCTGCATCCGCGGAAATCCGTGATGTCGTCAGCAAAGTGAGCACGAACGACGGCGTATGATCGCGAGAGCTCACCGCGGGTCACATCCCCGAAGCCTCCGGAGCAGGAACGAGGGAGGCGGGTTGAACGCGGTCTCGGGGTTTTCGCGCCTGGCCTGCTCGTGGTCATAGGGAGTGTAGATCGCGACAACCAGGCGCTTTTCGGCATTTAGAGGAGCCTGGGGAAGGTCTAGGTCGGTACGGATATGGTGCGCGGAATACAGGGAGGACGTACTATTGGATAAGCGATCGCGCCGTACTCGCCTCCGCCGAACCATGTTAGCATTTTCCCCTGGGCGCCACCGACATTGAGCGATGTCGTTCACGACGCTTCTCGACACGACTTACAGAGTCCTGTATTGACGCGATCATCTGTTTCACGTTGCTGTCGGTGAGGGTGTCCAAGCGTAGGCTCGTACTGGCGTCGCCATCATCCGTCAGCCCGCTACGACGTGCAAATGGGACGTGTTGACGCACTTGTATACTGCCATGCCCGACTCCGTCACCGTGTCTTCCTGCCCCGTCGCATCCGCGATCATCTGCCGCGTGATCGGGTGGCCCAGGAAGTACCCATCCGCACCGACGACGAGGCTCGCACTGAGCGTCTCTCCATCCGAAAACGTGACCGAGGGCTCCACCGGGTCTGGCTGGATTGCGACGACGCGCCCCTTTTCCTTGCCAGTTCTGAACACGACCCCTACCTCTTTCGCGTATTCCGCAAGTACCCGCCGGAAGTCAGTATACTGAGAAGTGGGGAGTGGACGAGGACGGAAAGTTAATGAGGCTGTGGACAGGAAAGAGAAAGGACTGAGCAGACTTGCGTGTATGAGGAGAAAGTCGCCGCCGGTGTCTTCCATCGCCTCGTCTTCCCATTCGTGATGGCCGACGACCGAGCCAGACTCGTCTGAAAGCGATGGCGGTTAGCGTGCTCCGGGCGACCATGGACGAAACGGGCACGTACAGGACGCGAACATCATCCCCTGCGACTTGATCGCGCACTTGCGCAGACGGTCCTCGAGTCCCCACTTGTAGTAGATCTTGGACGAGTTCGGGGGTATACGGCAGCCGCTGTTCAGCGCGGTCTGCTCAATGCGCAGGCGCGAGATGGTTTGAGCCCGGGCGCGGGATTGTAGGACGAGGGGGAGGAGGGGGGAGGAGGGAGATGAACTCACCACTTCAAACGGGCTGTCCTCGTCGCACAGCGTCGCCTTGTGGCCGGCGCGGGCGAGCGCGATGCTTGCGGTGAGGCCGCATATAGACGCGCCGATGACAATGAAGTCGATTTGCATCACGGCTTCCTCGGTGCTCTGCAAAGAGAAGCGCGAGAGGGAGTTGATGTCGGGAAGCCAGCGAATGAGAGGTTCGGGTATGACGCACCATCGTGACGGGTAGGCAGAGCGAGCGTAGAGCGAGACTTCAGAGAGCAGGCAGAGCAGGCAGAGCAGCTAACGGGTTGGTTGAGAGCGAGAAGCAGCAAAGAGCACAAGCAGTGAGGAGGAAGGAAGAAAAGGGGAGAGACGTTGAGGAGGCTGAGTGGGAGGATAGTAGTATACGTCGACGTCTAGACCAGTTTGGTCTAGCGAGGTGGATGCGCTCCGATGAGATCTTGCATAAGTATCCCAGATCTCACCATCCGTGCAATTGATCGACCTAAGCCCAGGAAGGTCAGGGTGAACGCTTTGGAGTACATTTGTCCTAATCTCGTGGGCACCCAGATTCCAAGCAACCTATCCCCGCGTTGTGGCTGGCTTGAGTACGTTATCCTGCTGCTGCCAAGCCGACGTCAGCAGAACGGGAGGTGCAGAGCTGCAAGTAAGTACCAAGTAAGTACTACGTCAAGACCTGTCAAGACTTACGATTCGTCAACAGTACTAGTGGGTTAGTCAAGCTCAAGCCCTGGCGGAAAGCACCGGACTCGTCCTCGTCGACGGAAGCTCTATATAAGTAAGCTTACAAGTCCAACAGTGCTCGTATGGTACGTGCCCTGCGTCATATCGCTCTCGTCGCACGATCACCGGCCGCTTGAGCATCGCACGTCAATAGCTACTCACCATGTAAGTCGGCACGAGCAAGTCGAGAGACCTCTGCGGTCACTGTCCAGTGTACGCCGTAACATGGGAACCCCATGACCAGCGACCAGCCGCGAGAGCATCCAGCTCCAGGTCCATCTTCGACTATCTTTGATCGCGATGGATGGCTTGATGATTCTGAGTCTGGGAGGCATGATGCATGCGCCATCAGCCCATCAGCAACAGCGTCGAGCAACGGCGGGAATCGCCCGAGTTGGCAGAACTTACCTTCCACGCTTCTGATCATGAATGCTTGGCGACGCCGGTCGTTGGCTTTCTTGCATTCATCGCGGGAGGGTGCAGAGGCTAGCGTGCGTGCGTTCTCGTGGTCGAGTAGGGTCGAGTATGTAAGTATGTAGTGAGATGGAAAAGGAGAAACCCAGGGGAAACCTGCTGCGATTGGTGAATGACGAGTTTGTTGATCGTGATGCCATAAGTAAGTGCAGCTTACCTCTCTCCCCAGGCCCCGAGGCAGTCGCCTACTGACGTCAAGTTATTGACAGCCTACTATGTAATGAGTGCAGTCGGGACGACCAGAGAGATACGCGCGTAGTACACGTATCTACTAATATGCATCGCTAGAGTATACAATCACGTACATATAGCTACACGAGAACGAACCACTTGGACGCAAAACCACAGATCGGGAAACAATTTGACAGCAGACAACGAACGCACGACCCCAAGAAGACACTGAGCGGACGAGATCACCCACGTCGGGAGGGAACCTTACATGTATCCACGTCTCGATTCGCCCACACTTGCGCCCGACTCTCCCTTCATCCCGACCAGGTACTCGACCATCTCCTAAGCAAGTATTCCGCGCGGTCGCAGCGTCAACTCATCTCGGTCCTCGCAGCGACGCAAGCAAAGATTCACAAAACACGCACCTGCGCATGGTCCCAGTCCTGCATGTCCTCCTCGTCTTCGAGCTTATCGTCGTCTCCATATTCCGCATCCTCGTCCTTGCCCGCGTCGAGCCCCCACCCGCCCATCCGTGTCGCGCTCTCCGGGTCCGGGCTCCTGTATACAGTCGAGATGTAAGCAAGGTGCGCGCCTCTGGAAAGGAGACCGCCACGACCCGAACTTGGCCACAACTCGCAGGTGGATCACGCCGCACGCCTCTGGCCCCGAACCCACGTTTACGTGCACCGGACAGAATCGCGGCGGGCGTAACCAGGAGCGCTGCAGCGTCGTATGGGGTGGAGAACTATCTCCACACACACAATGCGAGCCCACGACATGAGCGAAAAAAACGCACCTCAAACTCTCCAGCAGCTCCTTATCCCGCTCCCGCCCCGGGTCCGCAAACGTCACGCCCACGCGCGGCGTGTCCGCCTCGCCCTCGTCCCACTCGCCCGCACGCACCGGCACCCAGCTCCCGCCGACGATCCCATCCCTCGCCCCTGCGCCCGCGCCCGCGCCCATGCTGCCCCACCGCTCCTCCCCTTCGTCCTCTACCGCCGCTGCTCCCGCGCCCCACCCCGAGCCCGAGCCCGCTACCCCCGCGCGCATCCGGCCCCAGTCCCGCATGCGCCGCATCCCGCGCGGGGAGCTCGCGCTCGCGCTCGCGTGCATGTCGGCCGACACTGACACTTTCTGCGCGATGCGCCCGCGGCGGTCGCGCGGGAGCCCCGCGGAGAGGAAGGAGGGTGCCGCCCCGGGTGGGCGGGCGTGCCGGGGTGCGGAGGTCGCGAGCGGTGCGTGGAGCGCACGGAGGAGGCGGGAGATGGCGGCTTCGCCTGCGCTTGGCTGCGGCGGGGGCGCGGTGAGCGAGAGCGAGGTGAGGCGCTGGCGGTGGGAGACAAGGACGAGGAGCCTGCGCGAGTCAGCGGCCGTTTAGTCTTTACGAAGCTACCGGAGAGATTGAAAGAACAGTACGTGCATCTGTTGCAGGCGCGCCTGCTGCGAATCCGGTCCGACGACGTTCTCGTCCTTGGACACCGTGAGGCGCGCATAGAGGCGGGGAAACAGCGGTAGGACGACGCGGTCGCGGAAGGAGACGAGCGCGAGTGCGCGGACGTCGATCTGCGTTGTCGCGGCTTGTGCGAGCATGTTTGTGCTCCCGCCGGACTTTGTTGGCGACGACGGCCGGTGCGACTTGGGGAGGCGGTAGAGTGCGGACAATATCGGGTCCGTTTGCAACGGGAGAAGGGACTGGCGAGGACGGGTGTGGGTGGGCGGAGGATGGGCGGATGAGAACGAGCACTCACCCCTTCAAGATATGGTAGCACCTGGCCCCAGAAGAACGTCCATAACTCCACCACGCGCGCGAGCAGCTTGTCATCCTCCACGCCTGCGATTTTCGAGTTGAGCGTCACCATGCCGTTGGCGATGAGGTCGAGGGTATCGTGTTCGAGCGTCGCGACGGCCTTGCCCGGCGCAGCGGACACGACGGTCGAGATGTGCCGTTTGACGAGCTGATTGAGCTCCTCGCTGCGCGAATCGGTTAGGGAATACGGATGATGTTACGTGTCGCGGAACACTGACATCGGGTAGCGCAGTTGCTCGCCGTTGAAGAGCGGAAGGACGAGGACGTGCAGCGACTGCCACGTATTCTCGTTCCCGGATATGGTTGAGCTGATGCTGGGGGCGGAGGCGGGGGCCATATTGAGGGAAATGGATGTCTGCGGGGCAGAGATGGAGGGAGCGAGGGAAGGGAGGTGGGCGAGGTTGCCGAGGCGGTGCATCTCGCGGGAAACGAGCTTTGAATCATACGTTCTCGTCGACGATGCCTGATGGACGGAGATTGCGGGTCAGTGTGAGGACACGAGCGCGAGCGGGCGAGGGAAAAAGAAGCAGTCCATAAAGTACGCGCAAATCGAGCGAGTGTGGAGCAGCTGAAACCTCCCAACCACTAGAAACGCTCTCATCCCATCCGTCTCGTCCTGATCCCTTCGAATTTGCTGACGGAGAGATACAAGACTATGACTTGCTCGTGCTCACGCTGGCAAGGAGATGCGTATTCGCGTAGGGAAGTGAGAAAGATGGAAAAGGAGCCAGCAGGCGGGAACGATTCACAAGTAACCACGGTATCCGGCGCGACGGGGCATACCAAGGCGTGCGGAAGACGAAGTAAGACTCCAAAACGAGAAAGACTCGGTATCGAGCAACGATACACATTGATTTGGATTACGGGGGACTGCGTTGTTCAACGGCATTTCCGCCGTCCCGCATGTAATGTATGCGCGGGAGACACGAGCAATCTTGTAGGGCCGCTCTTCGCCCATTACGCCGGATCGCGTGCGAGGGATAGGAAGAATGAAATACACACCTTGGAGGGCGACGTATGGCCCTTGTTGAGCTGGCCAGCAGGCGCAGCCATGGACGAAGGCGAAACGGGCGACTGGGCTCCGTTCAGCCCGGAGTCTCCGCGAGAGTGCGCTCGGGCAGGGAGCAGGCTGGCCGGGATCTGGAGCGGGGACGTGCCCGCGCGCTGAGCCAAGGTCTGCGGAGGAGGATTGGAGTGGGAGTGCAGCATGTCGAGAAGGCCGAGGCGCTTGTGGGGTTGTTCCGTCGTCGGATGAGCTGAGCTCGGGGGTGTGGGCCACGGCGCGTGCGAGTCGGAGGGCGGGGAGAGAGGCGGCGGGGTGGACGAGCGAAAGAGAGGAGGGTCGATGGGAGTCCGAGGCCCGTCCCCATGCGAGGACGATCGGTGGCGACGGACGTGGGCGGAGCGGCCCGCCATGATGCGCCCTCGTGGAAAACTCCGTAGATCTCCGAGTGTCGGACGCTGGTCACGTCGGCGAGCGCGTCGTCAGTAGAGGGCGTCCAGGACGTGGACTTGGTCGTCTTCAACAACCCCGCACTCGAGGACGCAACGAGGCGTGCTGGCCGATATCGCCGCTTCTGGGCGATAGCGTTCTACTCTGGACGCTCATGCTCGCCCTTCGTCCGCTCTTGCCCAGACGGCTCGTAACTCTACCCGCACGCGTTCGCGCCTTCACCGTCCTCGCGCTCGAGTCTTCGGCGGACGACACCTGCGCCGCGGTCGTCACCTCGGACAGGCAGATACTCTCGAACGTCGTCATCAACCAGCAGGCCTTGTGAGTGCCGCCATCCTCGTTCTCCTGCATTCGACTCAGACCTCGTCGTAGCGTCGAGGAATATGGCGGGATTCACCCCTTTGTCGCGCTGCACGCTCACCAACGCAACATGGCAAGTGTCACGCTGGGAAATGTGCGCATACACCCACTCATCTTCGGGAATTGGGGGTAGCCAGGAGCCGTCCGGAGGGCACTCAGTGAGGCCAAGCTCACGCTAGCGGACATCGATGGGATTGCTTTCACAAGGGGCCCTGGTGCGTATCTCCTCCACTCTAACCCGTTCGCCCTCTCATCCTCGCCAGGAATCCCCGGCTGCTTGAGTGTGTGCGGCAACGCAGCTCGTACTCTCGCCGCCGCTACGAACAAACCTCTCGTTGGGGTCCATCACATGGTGAGTCCTTCTTCCGGTCGACCATCTCGACTCTCCTTGCACTTGCGCCGACATCCTCCCCTTTCCAGCAAGCCCACGCACTCACCCCGTTCCTCACATCCCCGCTCGACTCTGTCCCCGCCTTCCCGTTCCTCACCCTCCTCGTCTCGGGCGGCCACACTCTCCTCCTGCTCGTCACCTCCCGCACCGCCTTCCGCATCCTCGCGACGACGCTCGACGAGAGCATCGGCAACGCGTTCGACAAGGTCTCCAAGCTCCTCCGCATCCCCTACGCCAACCGCGCGCCCGGTGCCGCCCTCGAGCACTTCTGCGCGTCGGGCTCCCCCGACCCCCATGCGTCATCAGACCGAACTATGGACGATCAACACCGCGAAAGCGAGCACGAGCACGAGCACAAGCATGGGGATGAGACGGTCCAAGACGTGCCCGAGGTGCTCTTGCCGCGACCCATGCGCGGCCGCCTCGCGTTCTCCTACACGGGCCTGCACTCCACCGTCGAACGCTTCCTCGATGCGCGTCGCGGCACCCTCGACGAACGCACGCATCTCGGGCTCGCGCGGAGCTTCCAGCGTGCGGCAGTCGCGCAGCTCGAGGAGAAGCTCACGCTCGGGATGCAGCTCTGCGCGCGTGAAGGTGTTGCGGTCCGGGGTCTCGTTGTCAGCGGGGGCGTCGCGAGCAACGTGTTCCTGCGCGAGAGGTGAGCGCATGAACGTCTAGCTTTCTCCTTGTACTCACGATCATCGTCGGACAGGCTGCGCGCGTGTCTGGATAAGGAGAGCCCAGAGGACCCCGTCCCGCTCGTCTTTCCGCCGCCACGGCTATGCACAGGTGCGTGGTCTCCGAGTCCCCTCCGCCTCTGTCTTCGGGATGCTAACAAAAGCCCGCCCCGCAGACAACGCGGCGATGATTGCGTGGGCGGCGATGGACCGCTTCCTCGCCGGAGACACGGACGAGTGCTCGATCGAGAGCCGACCACGGTGGAGTCTCGAGGAGCTCGAGTGGGACATGCCGCCGTCCGATTCGCCCCCGGATGACTGTCGGACTGTTGAAGTACGTTAAGCCTAGTCTAATATTGAGTACATCCCCACCGGGTCTGCCGCTCTCTTTCCAGATCCCCTCATGCTGTGCGAGGTTGACGACACGCCTCTATCGGGAAGTAGCGGCTCGGGGATCCGTACACACTCGCTGAGCACCCCGCCGTGCACCGTGCGGCCTGAAGCCTGCAGGGCGAGGTCGATCACTCGTCACGCTGATGTCCACCGGGGCTCTAGGAACACCCGAGTCTCGAGACAATCATAACCCGACATGGTCGTCAAACCTGTTGATGCCTTTCTCTCGACTCTCGAGCACATCTCGCGATTCGGAGCCGTCCTGCAGAGCTGCACGGGGGGCGGGTGAAAGTGGAACTTGACGGATAGCGGCTGAACGGCGTCGGTCGGGAGAGTCTTGTCCTTGTTCGTGCCGACATCTTAACACCTTCCGCGCGATCTTCCCTTGTCCAGTACGCGGACATTCAACGATTGCTCGCTGAGACCACGATGCAGCACGGCGCGACGCTGTGGAGCCTCGCGCAGGTCGTCGATGTTCGCACAGACTGGCAGCGGCCGTACGTCATGCTTGCATCGGGCAAGGTCATCGCCGCCGACGGTGGGTACTCGCCCCCACTACTTCTGCCGGACCTCCGTCCTCAACGCGCTCGGGCAGGCGAACACGTTGATCATGATGGCTTTCCGATTGTTCCAGTACGTCGCCCGCTCCTGGTACATCCGCTTTGACGCTGACTTGCTTTGTATGGTGCTCTCCGATGAAGCATCCTGGTCCCAACGCAGGCGTTGGACAACAGACTGCTGTCCGACCTGCGGAGAACGGTGAGTGTGCTCGAGATACGGTTGGACCTCTCCCTCATCCGCTACCAGCCTCGCTCACCTCCGTACGCTCCAGGGGAAGATCCTTGTTTGGTACGAGCCGTATCACGGAGCTTTTGGGTTCCTCATCGTATGTACCCGTACGTTCGCGACACGTCTTCCTCCCGAGCTCATCTCGCGCTTGCTGCAGACGGAACCGGGCACGGGCCGCTCGCTCCTCATGATATATGTACATCTATGCCGAGTACGATGGTGCGGACCTCTCCATCGAGCCCGGGCTCACACCCGCAAAGCTCCTCCGCGTCCTCACGGCGACAAACTGTGATCCGTGGTGTGCGTCTTACCTCGTACCGGTAGTAGCCCACGAGCACTGAACGTCTTGGAAGGCTGCTCGTGTTTGCGCGCAAAGCGGTGGACATTGTGTCGATGCCAATGGTCGAGCAGCCATCGCTTGAAGATTGGGTACACCCTCAAGGGTGCGTGCTTGTCTTCCGCAGCGCCGCACACCCTATCCCGGTTTGTCTCTCCTAAGCTCCCGCACCGTCCCGCTCACCTAGCACCCGAAGGCTGGCACGCTCATCGCACAGATAGGCTCGCTCTATTCTCTCTGCATGGCTGTCGAGGACGCCGCGACGCTCGGCAAGTTGTCCGCGCACCTACACACGATCACCCAGATCTCGACATTCCTCAGCGCAGTGCAGGAGATCCGCGCGGTGCGCGTCGACTCGAAGCACGTCTTCCGCATGTGCGAAGGCAACATCTTCGCGATCGCCCTTCCTCCCGGGGTTGCCGACGCGCGCGACCGGACATTGCACGAGCGGACGGAGCGGGGGATCGCGATGCTCAGCCGGGGCATGGGCGCACACCGACGAGCGAGGAGATGATCCAGGTGCGTGCGTGTCTGCCCACCATTATCCAGAACGCTGACCGCGTCTGTTAGTTTGCGTCGCGTGGCAGGCAATGGAGGGCATTTTCGCGTACGACCCCGAGGACGAGGCGGATAACTGATGGGTCAAGTGGGGACTCACGGAGGAGCGTGCGCTGCGGATATTCGAGCAACCCAAGGCTGGTCGTCCCTTTCGACTGTGGCCACAGTCGTGACTGTGCGTGTCTCGTTCGTCAACTCGTCGAACATAGGCTGATTGCGCTGCGTGCAGATACATCATACTTACATCACTCATTTGTACGTGCTACCCGATACATCATGTCACTCGCATATACCTCGTATCACACTCGGTGTCGGTCAGTCCGGTGCTTCATGACCACTCGGATGCTTGCCTATTTTCTGCTCACCTGCTCACATTCAATCACGCAGAGAACTTCAAGCACGGCGTTCAATATTACACTCATTGAAGGGATGGACGCGGAGGTTGTGCTTGTTGGGAGAGCTGCTCCAGGCTATATGTTACATCTGCCATGATGTAACTGAGCATCCGGCCTCGATATGAGGGGCCATTGCGAAGTCGTTCGACATTTCCGGAGGATTTCCGTCGGACAGTTTGACTGATCGCACGACACCGACCAACAACGTGCAGGGCGTTAACCGAGTACGTGCAGAGGCTGGCTGGGTAGAGTCTGCGGTGGTTCCGGAGCGTTAGCATAGCCTACGTGTAGACAAGGTGCTGTCCGTGTTCGCGTGCTTGTCTTCCGCAGCGCCGCACACCCCATCCCGGTTCGTCACTCCCAAAGCCCGCACCGTCCCGCTCACCTAGCACCCGACTGGCACGCTCATCACACAGGTAAGCTTGCTCTATTCTCACGGCATGGCCGTCGACGATGCCGCGACGATCGACAAGTTGTCCGCGCACTTACACACGACCGCGCAGTGCAGGAGATCCGCGCGGCGCGCGTCGAGCACGTCTTCCACACGTGCGAAGGCAACATCTTCGCGATCGCCCTTCCTCCCGGGGTTGCCGA